>CM051378.1:9602284-9822294 GCA_028015245.1 Cardamine occulta | reverse complement strand
GAGTTTCTATAGGTGAATTTAGGAGTTTTAGAAAGAAGACACATATGGAAGCTGAAACAACCCCTATTGATGTGAATATGAAGAATCAATGCAATCATTTCTAAGGATTTGACCATATTCAAGCCGAGAATCTCAAAAACAGAGTTATGACCCATCAAGATAGAAATGAGAGTGAATAGAAGTGTTGAAGTCTCAAAGTAGTTGAAGCATGCTATTAACGGGAGAAGTAGAAGTCAAAGAAAAACAAACATTATAGTTTATCCCACAGTTCTGTTAGTTCTTTGAATCTCATAGGAGTTTCTATTGGTAAATTTGGGAGTTTTAGAAAGAAGACTCATATTGAAGGCTGAAACATCACCTCTCGATGTGCACATGAAGACTCAATGCTTTCATTTCCAAGGATTTGACCATTTTCAACCTGAGATACCCAAAAACAGAGTTATGACCTATCAAGATAGAAATGAGAGTGAATAGAAGTGTTGAAGTCTCAAAGTAGTTAAAGCATGCTATTAAGGGGGAGAAGAAGTCAAAGTAAGAAACAAACATTATAGTTTATCCCACGGTTCTGTTAGTTCTTTGAATCTCATAGGAGTTTCTATTGGTAAATTTGGGAGTTTTAGAAAGAATACACATATTGAAGCTGAAACAACACCTATTGATGTGAATATGAAGAATCAATGCTTTCATTTCCATGGATTTGATCATATTCAAGCTGAGAATCCTAAAAACAGAGTTATGACCTATCAAGATAGAAATGAGAGTGAATAGAAGTGTTGAAGTCTAAAAGTAGTTGAAGCATGCTATTAAGGGGGAGAAGAAGTCAAAGTAAGAAACAAACATTATAGTTTATCCCACAGTTCTGTTAGTTCTTAGAATCTCATAGGAGTTTCTATTGGTAAATTTGGGAGTTTTAGAAAGAATACACATATTGAAGCTGAAACAACACCTATTGATGTGAATATGAAGAATCAATGCTTTCATTTCCATGGATTTGATCATATTCAAGCTGAGAATCCTAAAAACAGAGTTATGACCTATCAAGATAGAAATGAGAGTGAATAGAAGTGTTGAAGTCTCAAAGTAGTTAAAGCATGCTATTAAGGGGGAGAAGAAGTCAAAGTAAGAAACAAACATTATAGTTTATCCCACGGTTCTGTTAGTTCTTTGAATCTCATAGGAGTTTCTATTGGTAAATTTGGGAGTTTTAGAAAGAATACACATATTGAAGCTGAAACAACACCTATTGATGTGAATATGAAGAATCAATGCTTTCATTTCCATGGATTTGATCATATTCAAGCCGAGAATCCTAAAAACAGAGTTATGACCTATCAAGATAGAAATGAGAGTGAATAGAAGTGTTGAAGTCTAAAAGTAGTTGAAGCATGCTATTAAGGGGGAGAAGAAGTCAAAGTAAGAAACAAGCATTATAGCTTATCCCACAGTTCTGTTAGTTCTTAGAATCTCATAGGAGTTTCTAATGGTGAATTTGGGAGTTGTAGCAAGAATACATATTGAGGCTGAAACAACACCTATTGATGTGAATATGAAGAATCAATGCTTTCATTTCCATGGATTTGATCATATTCAAGCTGAGAATCCCAAAACAGAAGTTATGACCTATCAAGATAGAAATGAGAGTGAATAGAAGTGTTGAAGTCTCAAAGTAGTTAAGCATGCTAATAGGGGGGGGGAAGAAGTCAAAGTAAGAAACAAACATGATAGTTTATCCCACAGTTCTGTTAGTTCTTTGAATCTCATAGGAGTTTCATTATTGGTAGAATTTGGGGAGTTTTAGAAAGAATACACATATTGAAGCTCGAAACAACACCTATTGATGTGAATATGAAGAATCAATGCTTTCATTTCCATGGATTTGATCATATTCAAGCTGAGAATCCTAAAAACAGAGTTATGACCTATCAAGATAGAAGTGAGAGTGAATAGAAGTGTTGAAGTCTCAAAGTAGTTGTAGCATGCTATTAACGGGGAGTAGAAGTCAAAGTAAGAAACAAACATTATAGTTTATCCCACAGTTCTGTTAGTTCTTAATATCTCATAGGAGGTTCTAATGGTGAATTTGGGATTTGTAGAAAGAAGACTCATATGGAGGCTGAAACCACACCTTTGGATGTGAATATGAAGAATCAATGCTTTCATTTCCATGGATTTGATCATATTCAAGCTGAGAATCCTAAAAACAGAGTTATGACCTATCAAGATAGAAATGAGAGTGAATAGAAGTGTTGAAGTCTCAAAGTAGTTGAAGCATGCTATTAAGGTGGAGAAGAAGTCAAAGTAAGAAACAAACATTATAGCTTATCTCACAGTTCTGTTAGTTCTTTGAATCTCATAGGAGTTTCTATTGGTAAATTTGGGAGTTTTAGAAAGAAGACACATATGAAAGCTGAAACAGCACCTATTGATGTGAATATGAAGAATCAATGCTTTCATTTCCAAGGATTTGACCATATTCAAGCCGAGAATCCCAAAAACAGAGTTATGACCCATCAAGATAGAAATGAGAGTGAATAGAAGTGTTGAAGTCTCAAAGTAGTTGAAGCATGCTATTAAGGTGGAGAAGAAGTCAAAGTAAGAAACAAACATTATAGTTTATCCCACAGTTCTGTTAGTTCTTTGAATCTCATAGGAGTTTCTATTGGTGAATTTGGGAGTTTTAGAAAGAAGACACATATAAAAGCTGAAACAACACCTATTGATGTGAATATGAAGAATCAATGCTTTCATTTCCAAGGATTTGACCATATTCAAGCTGAGAACAACAAACACAGAAATTATGACCCTTCAAGATAGAAATGAGAGTGAATAGAAGTGTGGAAGTCTCAAAGTAGTTAAAGCATGCTATTAAGGGGGAGAAGAAGTCAAAGTAAGAAACAAACATTATAGTTTATCCCACGGTTCTGTTAGTTCTTTGAATCTCATAGGAGTTTCTATTGGTAAATTTGGGAGTTTTAGAAAGAATACACATATTGAAGCTGAAACAACACCTATTGATGTGAATATGAAGAATCAATGCTTTCATTTCCATGGATTTGATCATATTCAAGCTGAGAATCCTAAAAACAAAGTTATGACCTATCAAGATAGAAATGAGAGTGAATAGAAGTGTTGAAGTCTTAAAGTAGTTAAAGTATGCTACCAAGGTGGAGAAGCAAGTCAAAGTAAGAAACAAACCTAATAGTTTATTCCACGAGTCTGTGAGTTCCTTGAATCTCATAGGAGTTTCTATTGGTAAATTTGGGAGTTTTAGAAAGAATACACATATTGAGGCTGAAACAACACCTATTGATGTGAATATGACGAATCAATGCTTTCATTTACAAGGATTTGACCATATTCAAGCCGAGAACACCAAAAACAGAAATTTGACCCTATCAAGATAAAAATGAGAGTGAATAGAAGTGTGAAGTCTCAAAGTAGTTAAAGCATGCTATTAAGGGGGGAGAAGCAAATCAAAGTAAGAAACAAGCATTATAGCTTATCCCACGGTTCTGTTAGTTCTTTGAATCTCATAGGAGTTTCTATTGGTAAATTTGGGAGTTTTAGAAAGAATACACATATTGAAGCTGAAACAACACCTATTGATGTGAATATGAAGAATCAATGCTTTCATTTCCATGGATTTGATCATATTCAAGCTGAGAATCCCAAAAACAGAGTTATGACCTATCAAGATAGAAATGAGAGTGAATAGAAGTGTTGAAGTCTAAAAGTAGTTGAAGCATGCTATTAAGGGGGAGAAGAAGTCAAAGTAAGAAGCAAACATTATAGTTTATCCCACGGTTCTGTTAGTTCTTTGAATCTCATTGGAGTTTCTATTGGTAAATTTGGGAGTTTTAGAAAAAATACACATAGTGAGGCGGAATCAACACCGAATGATGTGAATAAGCAGAATCAATGCTTTCATTTCCATGGATTTGATCATATTCAAGCCGAGAATCCCAAAAACAGAAGTTATGACCTATCAAGATAGAAATGAGAGTGAATAGAAGTGTTGAAGTCTCAAAGTATGTTAAGCATGCTATTAAGGGGGAGAAGAAGTCAAAGTAAGAAACAAGCATTATAGATTATACCATAGTTTGGTTAGTTCTTTGAATCTCATAGGAGTTTCTATTGGTAAATTTGGGAGTTTTAGAAATAATACACATATTGAAGCTGAAACAACACCTATTGATGTGAATATGAAGAATCAATGCTTTCATTTCCATGGATTTGATCATATTCAAGCTGAGAATCCTAAAAACAAAGTTATGACCTATCAAGATAGAAATGAGAGTGAATAGAAGTGTTGAAGTCTCAAAGTAGTTGAAGCATGCTATTAAGGGGGAGAAGAAGTCAAAGTAAGAAACAAACATTATAGTTTATCCCACGAGTCTGTTAGTTCTTAATATCTCATAGGAGTTTCTATTGGTAATTTTGGGAGTTTTAGAAAGAAGACATATTGAGGCTGAAACAACACCTATTGATGTGAATATGAAGAATCAATGCTTTCATTTCAATGGATTTGACCATATTCAAGCTGAGAACCCCAAAACAGAAATTATGACCTATCAAGATAGAAATGAGAGTGAATAGAAGTGTGGAAGTCTCAAAGTAAGTGAAGCATGCTATTAAGGGGGAGAAGAAGTCAAAGTAAGAAACAAACATTATAGCTTATCCCACAGTTCTGTTAGTTCTTTGAATCTCATAGGAGTTTCTATTGGTAAATTTGGGAGTTTTAGAAAGAATACACATATTGAAGCTGAAACAACACCTATTGATGTGAATATGAAGAATCAATGCTTTCATTTCCATGGATTTGATCATATTCAAGCTGAGAATCCTAAAAACAGAGTTATGACCTATCAAGATAGAAATGAGAGTGAATAGAAGTGTTGAAGTCTAAAAGTAGTTGAAGCATGCTATTAAGGGGAGAGAAGAAGTCAAAGTAAGAAACAAACATTATAGTTTATCCCACAGTTTGTTAGTTCTTTAATATCTCATAAGAGGTTCTATTGGTAAATTTGGGAGTTCTAGAAAGAAAACTCATATGGAGGCTGAAACAACACCTATTGATGTGAATATGAAGAATCAATGCTTTCATTTCCAAGGATTTTACCATTTTCAAGCTGAGAACATCAAAAACAGAAATTTGACCCTTCAAGATAGAAATGAGAGTGAATAGAAGTGTTGAAGTTTCAAAGTAGTTGAAGCATGCTATTAAGGGGGAGAAGAAGTCAAAGTAAGAAATAAACATTATAGTTTATCCCACGGTTCTGTTAGTTCTTTGAATCTCATAGGAGTTTCTATTGGTAAATTTGGGAGTTTTAGAAAGAATACACATATTGAAGCTGAAACAACACCTATTGATGTGAAGATGAAGAATCAATGCTTTCATTTCCATGGATTTGATCATATTCAAGCCGAGAATCCTAAAAACTGAGTTATGACCTATCAAGATAGAAATGAGAGTGAATAGAAGTGTTGAAGTCTCAAAGTAGTTGAAGCATGCTATTAAGAGGGAGAAGAAGTCAAAGTAAGAGACAAACAATGTAGTTTATCCCACAGTTCTGTTAGTTCTTAGAATCTCATAGGAGGTTCTATTGGTAAATTTGGGAGTTTTAGAAAGAATACACATATTGAAGCTGAAACAACACCTATTGATGTGAATATGAAGAATCAATGCTTTCATTTCCATGGATTTGATCATATTCAAGCCGAGAATCCCAAAAACAGAAGTTATGACCTATCAAGATAGAAATGAGAGTGAATAGAAGTGTTGAAGTCTCAAAGTAGTTTAAGCATGCTATTAAGGGGAGAAGAAGTCAAAGTAAGAAACAAACATTATAGTTTATCCCACGGTTCTGTTAGTTCTTTGAATCTCATAGGAGTTTCTATTGGTAAATTTGGGAGTTTTAGAAAGAATACACATATTGAAGCTGAAACAACACCTATTGATGTGAATATGAAGAATCAATGCTTTCATTTCCATGGATTTGATCATATTCAAGCTGAGAATCCTAAAAACAGAAATTTGACCCTTGAAGATAAAAATGAGAGTGAATAGGAAGTTGAAGTCTCAAAAGTAGTTGAAGCATGCTATTAAGGGGGAAGAAGAATCAAAGTAAGAAACAAGCATTATAGTTTATCCCATAGTTCTGTTAGTTCTCCGAACCTCATAGGAGTTTCTATTGGTAAATTTGGGAGTTTTAGAAAGAATACACATATTGAGGCTGAGACAACACCTATTGATGTGAATATGAAGAATCAATGCTTTCATTTCCATGGATTTGATCATATTCAAGCCGAGAATCTTAAAAACGGAGTTATGACCTATCAAGATAGAAATGAGAGTGAATAGAAGTGTTGAAGTCTCAAAGTAGTTGAAGCATGCTACCAAGGTGGAGAAGCAAGTCAAAGTAAGAAACAAACATTATAGTTTATCCCACAGTTCTGTTAGTTCTTAGAATCTTAGAGGAGGTTCTATTGGTGAATTTGAGAGTTTTAGAAAGAATACACATATTGAAGCTGAAACAACACCTATTGATGTGAATATGAAGAATCAATGCTTTCATTTCCATGGATTTGATCATATTCAAGCTGAGAATCCTAAAAACAGAGTTATGACCTATCAAGATAGAAATGAGAGTGAATAGAAGTGTTGAAGTCTCAAAGTAGTTGAAGCATGCTATTAAGGGGGAGAAGAAGTCAAAGTAAGAAACAAACATTATAGGTTATCCCACAATTCTGTTAGTTTTTTTAATCTTATAGGAGATTCTAATGGTGAATTTGGGAGTTTTAGAAAGAATACACATATTGAAGCTGAAACAACACCTATTGATGTGAATATGAAGAATCAATGCTTTCATTTCCATGGATTTGACCATTTTCAAGCTCGAGAACCCCAAAACAGAAATTTGACCTATCAAGATAGAAATGAGAGTGAATAGAAGTGTTGAAGTCTCAAAGTAGTTAAAGCATGCTATTAAGGGGGAGAAGTCAAAGTAAGAAACCAACATAATAGCTTATCCCACGGTTCTGTTAGTTCTTTGAATCTCATAGGAGTTTCTATTGGTAAATTTGGGAGTTTTAGAAAGAATACACATATTGAAGCTGAAACAACACCTATTGATGTGAATATGAAGAATCAATGCTTTCATTTCCATGGATTTGATCATATTCAAGCCGAGAATCCTAAAAACAGAGTTATGACCTATCAAGATAGAAATGAGAGTGAATAGAAGTGTTGAAGTCTCAAAGTAGTTGAAGCATGCTATTAAGGGGGAGAAGAAGTCAAAGTAAGAAACAAACATTATAGTTTATCCCACGGTTCTGTTAGTTCTTTGAATCTCATAGGAGTTTCTATTGGTAAATTTGGGAGTTTTAGAAAGAATACACATATTGAAGCTGAAACAACACCTATTGATGTGAATATGAAGAATCAATGCTTTCATTTCCATGGATTTGATCATATTCAAGCCGAGAATCCTAAAAACAGAGTTATGACCTATCAAGATAGAAATGAGAGTGAATAGAAGTGTTGAAGTCTCAAAGTAGTTGAAGCATGCTATTAAGGGGGAGAAGAAGTCAAAGTAAGAAACAAACATTATAGTTTATCCCACAGTTCTGTTAGTTCTAGGAATCTCATAGGAGTTTTTAATGGTGAATTAGGGGGGTTGTAGCAAGAAGACACATATGGAGGTTTAAACAACACCTATTGATGTGAATATGAAGAATCAATTCTTTCATTTCCATGGATTTGATCATATTCAAGCTGAGAATCCCAAAAACAGAGTTATGACCTATCAAGATAGAAATGAGAGTGAATAGAAGTGTTGAAGTCTCAAAGTATGTTAAGCATGCTATTAAGGGGGAGAACAAGTCAAAGTAAGAAACAAGCATTATAGCTTATCCCATAGTTCTGTTAGTTCTTAGAATCTCATAGGAGTTTCTAATGGTGAATATGGGGAGTTGTAGCAAGAAGACACATATTGAAGCTGAAACAACACCTATTGATGTGAATATGAAGAATCAATGCTTTCATTTCCATGGATTTGATCATATTCAAGCTGAGAATCCTAAAAACAGAGTTATGACCTATCAAGATAGAAATGAGAGTGAATAGAAGTGTTGAAGTCTCAAAGTAGTTGAAGCATGCTATTAAGGGGGAGAAGAAGTCAAAGTAAGAAACAAACATTATAGTTTATCCCACAGTTCTGTTGGTTCTTAGAATCCCATAGGAGTTTCTAATGGTCAATTTGGGAGTTTTAGAAAGAAGACACATATGAAAGCTGAAACAGCACCTACTGATGTGAATATGAAGAATCAATGCTTTCATTTCCAAGGATTTGACCATATTCAAGCCGAGAATCCCAAAACAGAAATTTGACCCTATCAAGATAAAAATGAGAGTGAATAGAAAGGTTGAAGTGTCAAAGTAGTTAAAGAATGCTACTAAGGTGGAGACGCAAGACAAAGTAAGAAACAAACATTATAGTTTATCCCACGAGTCTGTTAGTTCTTTGAATCTCATAGGAGTTTCTATTGGTAAATTTGGGAGTTTTAGAAAGAATACACATATTGAAGCTGAAACAACACCTATTGATGTGAATATGAAGAATCAATGCTTTCATTTCCATGGATTTGATCATATTCAAGCTGAGAATCCTAAAAACAAAGTTATGACCTATCAAGATAGAAATGAGAGTGAATAGAAGTGTTGAAGTCTAAAAGTAGTTGAAGCATGCTATTAAGGGGGAGAAGAAGTCAAAGTAAGAAACAAACATTATAGTTTATCCCACGGTTCTGTTAGTTCTTTGAATCTCATAGGAGTTTCTATTGGTAAATTTGGGAGTTTTAGAAAGAATACACATATTGAAGCTGAAACAACACCTATTGATGTGAATATGAAGAATCAATGCTTTTATTTCCATGGATTTGATCATATTTAAGCCGAGAATCCCAAAAACAGAAGTTATGACCTATCAAGCTAGAGATGAGAGTGAATAGAAGTGTTGAAGTCTCAAAGTAGTTAAAGCATGCTATTAAGGGGGAGAAGAAGTCAAAGTAAGAAACAAGCATTATAGCTTATCCCACAGTTCTGTTAGTTATTTGAATCTCATAGGAGTTTCTATTGGTAAATTTGGGAGTTTTAGAAAGAATACACATATTGAAGCTGAAACAACACCTATTGATGTGAATATGAAGAATCAATGCTTTCATTTCCATGGATTTGATCATATTCAAGCCGAGAATCCTAAAAACAGAGTTATGACCTATCAAGATAGAAATGAGAGTGAATAGAAGTGTTGAAGTCTCAAAGTAAGAAACAAACATTAAGGGGGAGAAGAAGTCAAAGTAAGAAACAAACATTATAGTTTATCCCACAGTTCTGTTAGTTCTTAATATCTCATAGGAGTTTCTATTGGTAAATTTGGGAGTTTTAAAAAGACTCATATTGAAGCTGAAACAACATCTATTGATGTGAATATGAAGAATCAATGCTTTCATTTCCAAGGATTTGACCATTTTCAAGCTGAGAACACCAAAACAGAAATTTGACCCTTGAAGATAAAAATGAGAGTGAATAGAAGTGTTGAAGTCTCAAAGTAGTTGAAGCATGCTATTAAGGGGGAGAAGAAGTCAAAGTAAGAAACAAACATTATAGTTTATCCCACGGTTCTGTTAGTTCTTTGAATCTTATAGGAGTTTCTATTGGTAAATTTGGGAGTTTTAGAAAGAATACACATATTGAAGCTGAAACAACACCTATTGATGTGAATATGAAGAATCATTTGATCATATTCAAGCTGAGAATCCTAAAAACAGAGTTATGACCTATCAAGATAGAAATGAGAGTGAATAGAAGTGTTGAAGTCTCAAAGTAGTTGAAGCATGCTATTAAGGGGGAGAAGAAGTCAAAGTAAGAAACAAACATTATAGCTTATCCCATAGTTCTGTTAGTTCTAAGAATCTCATAGGAGTTTCTAATGGTGAATTTGGGAGTTTTAGAAAGAAGACACATATAAAAGCTGAAACAACACCTATTGATGTGAATATGAAGAATCAATGCTTTCATTTCCAAGGATTTGACCATATTCAAGCTGAGAATCTCAAAAACAGAGTTATGACCCATCAAGATAGAAATGAGAGTGAATAGAAGTGTTGAAGTCTCAAAGTAGTTAAAGCATGCTATTAAGGGGGAGAAGAAGTCAAAGTAAGAAACAAACATTATAGTTTATCCCACGGTTCTGTTAGTTCTTTGAATCTCATAGGAGTTTCTATTGGTAAATTTGGGAGTTTTAGAAAGAATACACATATTGAAGCTGAAACAACACCTATTGATGTGAATATGAAGAATCAATGCTTTCATTTCCATGGATTTGATCATATTCAAGCTGAGAATCCTAAAAACAAAGTTATGACCTATCAAGATAGAAATGAGAGTGAATAGAAGTGTTGAAGTCTCAAAGTAGTTGAAGCATGCTATTAAGGGGGAGAAGAAGTCAAAGTAAGAAACAAACATTATAGTTTATCCCACGGTTCTGTTAGTTCTTTGAATCTCATAGGAGTTTCTATTGGTAAATTTGGGAGTTTTAGAAAGAATACACATATTGAAGCTGAAACAACACCTATTGATGTGAATATGAAGAATCAATGCTTTCATTTCCATGGATTTGATCATATTCAAGTTGAGAATCCCAAAAACAGAGTTATGACCTATCAAGATAGAAATGAGAGTGAATAGAAGTGTTGAAGTCTCAAAGTAGTTGAAGCATGCTATTAACGGGGAGTAGAAGTGAAAGTAAGAAACAAACATTATAGTTTATCCCACAGTTCTGTTAGTTCTTAGAATCTCATAGGAGGTTTTATTGGTAAATTTGGGAGTTTTAGAAAGAATACACATATTGAAGCGGAAACAACACCTATTGATGTGAATATGAAGAATCAATGCTTTCATTTCCATGGATTTAATCATATTCAAGCTAAGAATCCCAAAAACAGAGTTATGACCTATCAAGATAGAAATGAGAGTGAATAGAAATATTGAAGTCTCAAAGTAGTTTAAGCATGCTATTAAGGGGGAGAAGAAGTCAAAGTAAGAAACAAACATTATAGTTTATCCCACAGTTCTGTTAGTTCTTAGAATCTCATAGGAGGTTCTATTGGTGAATTTAGGAGTTGTAGTAAGAAGACACATATTGAAGCTGAAACAACACCTATTGATGTGAATATGAAGAATCAATGCTTTCATTTCCATGGATTTGATCATATTCAAGCTGAGAATCCTAAAAACAGAGTTATGACCTATCAAGATAGAAATGAGAGTGAATAGTGTTGAAGTCTCAAAGTAGTTGAAGCATGCTATTAAGGGGGAGAAGAATCAAAGTAAGAAACAAACATTATAGTTTATCCCACAGTTCTGTTAGTTCTAATATCTCATAGGAGTTTCTATTGGTAAATTTGGGAGTTTTAGAAAAAAGACACATATTGAAGCTGAAACAACACCTATTGATGTGAATATAAAGAATCAATGCTTTCATTTCCAAGGATTTGACCATTTTCAAGCTGAGAACCCCAAAACAGAAATTTGACCCATCAAGATAAAAATGAGAGTGAATAGAAGTGGAAGTCTCAAAGTAGTTAAAGCATGCTATTAAGGGGGAGAAGAAGTAAAAGTAAGAAACAAACATTATAGCTTATCCCGCAGTTCTCTTAGTTATTTAAATCTCATAGGAGTTTCTATTGGTAAATTTGGGAGTTTTAGAAAGAATACACATATTGAAGCTGAAACAACACCTATTGATGTGAATATGAAGAATCAATGCTTTCATTTCCATGGGTTTGATCATATTCAAGCTGAGAATCCTAAAAACAGAGTTATGACCTATCAAGATAGAAATGAAAGTGAATAGAAGTGTTGAAGTCTAAAAGTAGTTGAAGCACGCTATTAAAGGGGAGAAGAAGTCAAAGTAAGAAACAAACATTATAGTTTATCCCACAGTTCTGTTAGTTCTTAGAATCTCATAGGAGGTTCTATTGGTGAATTTGGGAGTTGTAGAAAGAAGACTCATATGGAGGCTGAAACAACACCTATTGATGTGAATATGAAGAATCAATGCTTTCATTTCCATGGATTTGATCATATTCAAGCTGAGAATCCCAAAAACAGAGTTATGACCTATCAAGATAGAAATGAGAGTGAATAGAAGTGTTGAAGTCTCAAAGTAGTTAAAGCATGCTATTAAGGGGGAGAAGAAGTCAAAGTAAGAAAAATACATTATAGCTTTTCCCACGTTCTGTTAGTTCTAGGGATCTCGTAGGAGTTTATATTGGTGAATTTGGGAGTTTTAAAAAGAAACACATATTGAAGCTGAAACAACACCTATTGATGTGAATATGAAGAATCAATGCTTTCATTTCCATGGATTTGATCATATTCAAGCTGAGAATCCTAAAAACAGAGTTATGACCTATCAAGATAGAAATGAGAGTGAATAGAAGTGTTGAAGTCTAAAAGTAGTTGAAGCATGCTATTAAGGGGGAGAAGAAGTCAAAGTAAGAAACAAACATTATAGTTTATCCCACAGTTCTGTTAGTTCTTAGAATCTCATAGGAGTTTCTATTGGTAAATTTGGGAGTTTTAGAAAGAATACACATATTGAAGCTGAAACAACACCTATTGATGTGAATATGAAGAATCAATGCTTTCATTTCCATGGATTTGATCATATTCAAGCGGAGAATCCCAAAAACAGAGTTATGACCTATCAAGATAGAAATGAGAGTGAATAGAAGTGTTGAAGTCTCAAAGTAGTTAAAGCATGCTATTAAGGGGGAGAAGAAGTCAAAGTAAGAAACAAACATTATAGTTTATCCCACGGTTCTGTTAGTTCTTTGAATCTCATAGGAGTTTCTATTGGTAAATTTGGGAGTTTTAGAAAGAATACACATATTGAAGCTGAAACAACACCTATTGATGTGAATATGAAGAATCAATGCTTTCATTTCCATGGATTTGATCATATTCAAGTTGAGAATCCCAAAAACAGAGTTATGACCTATCAAGATAGAAATGAGAGTGAATGGAAGTGTTGAAGTCTAAAAGTAGTTGAAGCATGCTATTAAGGGGGAGAAGAAGTCAAAGTAAGAAACAAACATTATAGTTTATCCCACGAGTCTGTTAGTTCTTTGAATCTCATAGGAGTTTCTATTGGTAAATTTGGGAGTTTTAGAAAGAAGACACATATGGAGGCTGAAACAACACCTATTGATGTGAATATGAAGAATCAATGCTTTCATTTCCATGGATTTGATCATATTCAAGCTGAGAATCCCAAAAACAGAGTTATGACCTATCAAGATAGAAATGAGAGTGAATAGAAGTGTTGAAGTCTCAAAGTAGTTTAAGCATGCTATTAAGGTGGAGAAGCAAGTAAAAGTAAGAAACAAACATTATAGCTTATCCCACGGTTCTGTTAGTTCTTTGAATCTTAGAGGAGGTTCTATTGGTGAATTTGAGAGTTTTAGAAAGAATACACATATTGAAGCTGAAACAACACCTATTGATGTGAATATGAAGAATCAATGCTTTCATTTCCATGGATTTGATCATATTCAAGCTGAGAATCCCAAAAACAGAGTTATGACCTATCAAGATAGAAATGAGAGTGAATAGAAGTGTTGAAGTCTCAAAGTAGTTGAAGCATGCTATTAACGGGGAGTAGAAGTGAAAGTAAGAAACAAACATTATAGTTTATCCCACAGTTCTGTTAGTTCTTAGAATCTCATAGGAGTTTCTAATGGTGAATTTGGGAGTTGTAGAAAGAAGACACATATGGAGGCTGAAACAACACCTATTGATGTGAATATGAAGAATCAATGCTTTCATTTCCAAGGATTTGACCATTTTCAAGCTGAGAACACCAAAAACGAAATTATGACCCTTCAAGATAAAAATGAGGGTGGATAGAAGAGTGGAAGTCTCAAAGTAGTTAAAGCATGCTATTAAGGTGGAGAAGCAAGTAAAAGTAAGAAACAAACATTATAGCTTATCCCACGGTTCTGTTAGTTCTTTGAATCTCATAGGAGTTTCTATTGGTAAATTTGGGAGTTTTAGAAAGAATACACATATTGAAGCTGAAACAACACCTATTGATGTGAATATGAAGAATCAATGCTTTCATTTCCATGGATTTGATCATATTCAAGCTGAGAATCCTAAAAACAGAGTTATGACCTATCAAGATAGAAATGAGAGTGAATAGAAGTGTTGAAGTCTCAAAGTAGTTGAAGCATGCTATTAAGGGGGAGAAGAAGTCAAAGTAAGAAACAAACATTATAGTTTATCCCACGGTTCTATTAGTTCTTTGAATCTCATAGGAGTTTCTATTGGTAAATTTGGGAGTTTTAGAAAGAATACACATATTGAAGCTGAAACAACACCTATTGATGTGAATATGAAGAATCAATGCTTTCATTTCCATGGATTTGATCATATTCAAGCCGAGAATCCTAAAAACAGAGTTATGACCTATCAAGATAGAAATGAGAGTGAATAGAAGTGTTGAAGTCTCAAAGTAGTTAAGCATGCTATTAAGGGGGAGAAGAAGTCAAAGTAAGAAACAAACAGTTTTGTTTATCCGGCAGTTCTGTTAGTTCTTAGAATCTCATAGGAGTTTCTAATGGTGAATTTGGGAGTTGTAGCAAGAAGACACATATGGAGGCTGAAACAACACCTATTGATGTGAATATGAAGAATCAATGCTTTCATTTCCATGGATTTGATCATATTCAAGCTGAGAATCCCAAAAACAGAGTTATGACCTATCAAGATAGAAATGAGAGTGAATAGAAGTGTTGAAGTCTCAAAGTAGTTGAAGCATGCTATTAAGGGGAGTAGAAGTCAAAGTAAGAAACAAACATTATAGTTTGTCCCACGGTTCTGTTAGTTCTTAGTATCGTATAGGAGTTGCGATTGGTAGATTTGGGAGTTGTGGAAAGAGTTCACATATTGAAGCTGAAACAACACCTATTGATGTGAATATGAAGAATGAATGCTTTCATTTCCATGGATTTGATCATATTCAAGCTAAGAATCCTAAAACAGAGTTATGACCTATCAAGATAGAAATGAGAGTGAATAGAAGTGTTGAAGTCTCAAAGTAGTTGAAGCATGCTATTAACGGGGAGTAGAAGTGAAAGTAAGAAACAAACATTATAGTTTATCCCACAGTTCTGTTAGTTCTTCAAATCTCATAGGAGTTTCTAATGGTGAATTTGGGAGTTGTAGAAAGAAGACACATATGGAGGCTGAAACAACATCTATTGATGTGAATATGAAGAATCAATGCTTTCATTTCCAAGGATTTGACCATTTTCAAGCTGAGAACACCAAAACAGAAATTTGACCCTTGAAGATAAAATGAGAGTGAATAGAAGTGTTGAAGTCTCAAAGTAGTTGAAGCATGCTATTAAGGGGGAGAAGAAGTCAAAGTAAGAAACAAACATTATAGTTTATCCCACGGTTCTGTTAGTTCTTTGAATCTCATAGGAGTTTCTATTGGTAAATTTGGGAGTTTTAGAAAGAATACACATATTGAAGCTGAAACAACACCTATTGATGTGAATATGAAGAATCAATGCTTTCATTTCCATGGATTTGATCATATTCAAGCTGAGAATCCTAAAAACAGAGTTATGACCTATCAAGATAGAAATGAGAGTGAATAGAAGTGTTGAAGTCTAAAAGTAGTTGAAGCATGCTATTAAGGGGGAGAAGAAGTCAAAGTAAGAAACAAACATTATAGTTTATCCCACAGTTCTGTTAGTTCTTAGAATCTCATAGGAGTTTCTATTGGTAAATTTGGGAGTTTTAGAAAGAATACACATATTGAAGCTGAAACAACACCTATTGATGTGAATATGAAGAATCAATGCTTTCATTTCCATGGATTTGATCATATTCAAGCTGAGAATCCCAAAAACAGAGTTATGACCTATCAAGATAGAAATGAGAGTGAATAGAAGTGTTGAAGTCTCAAAGTAGTTTAAGCACGCTATTAAGGGGGAGAAGAAGTCAAAGTAAGAAACAAACATTATAGTTTATCCCACAGTTCTGTTAGTTCTTAGAATCTTAGAGGAGGTTCTATTGGTGAATTTGGGAGTTTTAGAAAGAATACACATATTGAAGCTGAAACAACACCTATTGATGTGAATATGAAGAATCAATGCTTTCATTTCCATGGATTTGATCATATTCAAGCTGAGAATCCTAAAAACAGAGTTATGACCTATCAAGATAGAAATGAGAGTGAATAGAAGTGTTGAAGTCTCAAAGTAGTTGAAGCATGCTATTAAGGGGGAGAAGAAGTCAAAGTAAGAAACAAACATTATAGTTTATCCCACAGTTCTGTTAGTTCTTTGAATCTCATAGGAGTTTCTATTGGTAAATTTGGGAGTTTTAGAAAGAATACACATATTGAAGCTGAAACAACACCTATTGATGTGAATATGAAGAATCAATGCTTTCATTTCCAAGGATTTGACCATTTTCAAGCTGAGAACACCAAAAAAGAAATTTGACCCTTGAAGATAAAAATGAGAGTGAATAGAAGTGTTGAAGTCTCAAAGTAGTTGAAGCATGCTATTAAGGGGGAGAAGAAGTCAAAGTAAGAAACAAACATTATAGTTTATCCCACGGTTCTGTTAGTTCTTTGAATCTCATAGGAGTTTCTATTGGTAAATTTGGGAGTTTTAGAAAGAATACACATATTGAAGCTGAAACAACACCTATTGATGTGAATATGAAGAATCAATGCTTTCATTTCCATGGATTTGATCATATTCAAGCTGAGAATCCTAAAAACAAAGTTATGACCTATCAAGATAGAAATGAGAGTGAATAGAAGTGTTGAAGTCTAAAAGTAGTTGAAGCATGCTATTAAGGGGGAGAAGAAGTCAAAGTAAGAAACAAACATTATAGTTTATCCCACAGTTCTGTTAGTTCTTAGAATCTCATAGGAGGTTTTATTGGTGAATTTGGGAGTTGTAGAAAAAAGACACATATGGAGGCTGAAACAACACCTATTGATGTGAATATGAAGAATCAATTCTTTCATTTCCATGGATTTGATCATATTCAAGCTGAGAATCCCAAAAACAGAGTTATGACCTATCAAGATAGAAATGAGAGTGAATAGAAGTGTTGAAGTCTCAAAGTAGTTTAAGCACGCTATTAAGGGGGAGAAGAAGTCAAAGTAAGAAACAAACATTATAGTTTATCCCACAGTTCTGTTAGTTCTTAGAATCTTAGAGGAGGTTCTATTGGTGAATTTGAGAGTTTTAGAAAGAATACACATATTGAAGCTGAAACAACACCTATTGATGTGAATATGAAGAATCAATGCTTTCATTTCCATGGATTTGATCATATTCAAGCTGAGAATCCTAAAAACAGAGTTATGACCTATCAAGATAGAAGTGAGAGTGAATAGAAGTGTTGAAGTCTCAAAGTAGTTGTAGCATGCTATTAACGGGGAGTAGAAGTCAAAGTAAGAAACAAACATTATAGTTTATCCCACAGTTCTGTTAGTTCTTAATATCTCATAGGAGGTTCTATTGGTGAATTTGGGAGTTGTAGAAAGAAGACACATATGGAGGCTGAAACAACACCTATTGATGTGAATATGAAGAATCAATGCTTTCATTTCCAAGGATTTGACCATTTTCAAGCTGAGAACACCAAAAACAGAAATTTGACCCTTGAAGATAAAAATGAGAGTGAATAGAAGTGTT
Organism: Cardamine occulta; assembly: GCA_028015245.1. Taxonomy (NCBI): domain Eukaryota; kingdom Viridiplantae; phylum Streptophyta; class Magnoliopsida; order Brassicales; family Brassicaceae; genus Cardamine; species Cardamine occulta. The sequence goes on along the minus strand of CM051378.1, from coordinate 9,804,498 downwards.
GAAGTTTCAAAGTAGTTGAAGCATGCTATTAAGGGGGAGAAGAAGTCAAAGTAAGAAACAAACATTATAGTTTATCCCACGGTTCTGTTAGTTCTTTGAATCTCATAGGAGTTTCTATTGGTAAATTTGGGAGTTTTAGAAAGAATACACATATTGAAGCTGAAACAACACCTATTGATGTGAATATGAAGAATCAATGCTTTCATTTCCATGGATTTGATCATATTCAAGCCGAGAATCCTAAAAACAGAGTTATGACCTATCAAGATAGAAATGAGAGTGAATAGAAGTGTTGAAGTCTAAAAGGAGTTGAAGCATGCTATTAAGGGGGAGAAGAAGTCACAGTAAGGAACAAGCAATATAGCTTATCCCACAGTTCTGTTAGTTATTAGAATCTCATAGGAGTGTCTAATGGTGAATATGGAGAGTTGTAGAAAGAAGACACATATGGAGGCTGAAACAACACCTATTGATGTGAATATGAAGAATCAATGCTTTCATTTCCATGGATTTGATCATATTCAAGCTGAGAATCCCAAAAACAGAGTTATGACCTATCAAGATAGAAATGAGAGTGAATAGAAGTGTTGAAGTTTCAAAGTAGTTGAAGCATGCTATTAAGGGGGAGAAGAAGTCAAAGTAAGAAACAAACATTATAGTTTATCCCACGGTTCTGTTAGTTCTTTGAATCTTATAGGAGTTTCTATTGGTAAATTTGGGAGTTTTAGAAAGAATACACATATTGAAGCTGAAACAACACCTATTGATGTGAATATGAAGAATCAATGCTTTCATTTCCATGGATTTGATCATATTCAAGCTGAGAATCCTAAAAACAGAGTTATGACCTATCAAGATAGAAATGAGAGTGAATAGAAGTGTTGAAGTCTCAAAGTAGTTGAAGCATGCTATTAACGGGGAGTAGAAGTGAAAGTAAGAAACAAACATTATAGTTTATCCCACAGTTCTGTTAGTTCCTAATATCTCATAAGAGTTTCTATTGGTAAATTTGGGAGTTATAGAAAAAATACACATATTGAAGCTGAAACAACACCTATTGATGTGAATATGAAGAATCAATGCTTTCATTTCCAAGGATTTGACCATTTTCAAGCTGAAAACACCAAAAACAGAAATTTGACCCTTCAAGATAAAATTGAGAGTGAATAGAAGTGTGGAAATCTCAAAGTAGTTAAAGCATGCTATTAAGGTGGAGAAGCAAGTAAAAGTAAGAAACAAACATTATAGCTTATCCCACGGTTCTGTTAGTTCTTTGAATCTCATAGGAGTTTCTATTGGTAAATTTGGGGGTTTTAGAAAGAATACACATATTGAAGCTGAAACAACACCTATTGATGTGAATATGAAGAATCAATGCTTTCATTTCCATGGATTTGATCATATTCAAGCTGAGAATCCTAAAAACAGAGTTATGACCTATCAAGATAGAAATGAGAGTGAATAGAAGTGTTGAAGTCTAAAAGTAGTTGAAGCATGCTATTAAGGGGGAGAAGAAGTCAAAGTAAGAAACAAACATTATAGTTTATCCCACAGTTCTGTTAGTTCTTAGAATCTCATAGGAGGTTCTATTGGTGAATTTGGGAGTTGTAGAAAGAAGACTCATATGGAGGCTGAAACAACACCTATTGATGTGAATATGAAGAATCAATTCTTTCATTTCCATGGATTTGATCATATTCAAGCTGAGAATCCCAAAAACAGAGTTATGACCTATCAAGATAGAAATGAGAGTGAATAGAAGTGTTGAAGTCTCAAAGTAGTTTAAGCACGCTATTAAGGGGGAGAAGAAGTCAAAGTAAGAAACAAACATTATAGTTTATCCCACAGTTCTGTTAGTTCTTAGAATCTTAGAGGAGGTTCTATTGGTGAATTTGAGAGTTTTAGAAAGAATACACATATTGAAGCTGAAACAACACCTATTGATGTGAATATGAAGAATCAATGCTTTCATTTCCATGGATTTGATCATATTCAAGCTGAGAATCCTAAAAACAGAGTTATGACCTATCAAGATAGAAGTGAGAGTGAATAGAAGTGTTGAAGTCTCAAAGTAGTTGTAGCATGCTATTAACGGGGAGTAGAAGTCAAAGTAAGAAACAAACATTATAGTTTATCCCACAGTTCTGTTAGTTCTTAATATCTCATAGGAGGTTCTATTGGTGAATTTGGGAGTTGTAGAAAAAAGACTCATATGGAGGCTGAAACAACACTTATTGATGTGAATATGAAGAATCAATGCTTTCATTTCCAAGGATTTGACCATTTTCAAGCAGAGAATCCCAAAAACAGAAATTTGACCCTTCAGGATAAAAGTGAGAGTGAGTAGAAGTGGAAGTCTCAAAGTAGTTGAAGCATGCTACCAAGGTGGAGAAGCAAGTCAAAGTAAGAAACAAACATTATAGCTTATCCCACAGTTCTGTTAGTTCTTTGAATCTCATAGGAGTTTCTATTGGTAAATTTGGGAGTTTTAGAAAGAATACACATATTGAAGCTGAAACAACACCTATTGATGTGAATATGAAGAATCAATGCTTTCATTTCCATGGATTTGATCATATTCAAGCTGAGAATCCTAAAAACAGAGTTATGACCTATCAAGATAGAAATGAGAGTGAATAGAAGTGTTGAAGTCTCAAAGTAGTTGAAGCATGCTATTAAGGGGGAGAAGAAGTCAAAGTAAGAAACAAACATTATAGTTTATCCCACAGTTCTGTTAGTTCTTAGAATCTCATAGGAGTTTCTATTGGTGAATTTGGGAGTTTTAGAAAGAAGACACATATGGAAGCTGAAACAACACCTATTGATGTGAATATGAAGAATCAATGCTTTCATTTCCAAGGATTTGACCATATTCAAGCTGAGAATCTCAAAAACAGAGTTATGACCCATCAAGATAGAAATGAGAGTGAATAGAAGTGTTGAAGTCTCAAAGTAGTTGAAGCATGCTATTAAGGTGGAGAAGAAGTCAAAGTAAGAAACAAACATTATAGCTTATCTCACAGTTCTGTTAGTTCTTAGAATCTCATAGGAGTTTCTAATGGTGAATATGGGGAGTTTTAGAAAGAATACACATATTGAAGCTGAAACAACACCTATTGATGTGAATATGAAGAATCAATGCTTTCATTTCCATGGATTTGATCATATTCAAGCTGAGAATCCTAAAAACAGAGTTATGACCTATCAAGATAGAAATGAGAGTGAATAGAAGTGTTGAAGTCTAAAAGTAGTTGAAGCATGCTATTAAGGGGGAGAAGAAGTCAAAGTAAGAAACAAACATTATAGTTTATCCCACGGTTCTGTTAGTTCTTTGAATCTCATAGGAGTTTCTATTGGTGAATTTGGGAGTTGTAGCAAGAAGACACATATGGAGGCTGAAACAACACCTATTGATGTGAATATGAAGAATCAATGCTTTCATTTCCAAGGATTTGACCATTTTCAAGCTGAGAACACCAAAAACAGAAATTTGACCCTTCAAGATAAAAATGAGAGTGAATAGAAGTGTGGAAATATCAAAGTAGTTAAAGCATGCTATTAAGGGGAAGAAGAAGTCAAAGTAAGAAAAAAGCATTATAGCTTATCCCACAGTTTTGTTAGTTATTTGAATCTCATAGGAGTTTCTATTGGTAAATTTGGGAGTTTTAGAAAGAATACACATATTGAAGCTGAAACAACACCTATTGATGTGAATATGAAGAATCAATGCTTTCATTTCCATGGATTTGATCATATTCAAGCCGAGAATCCTAAAAACAGAGTTATGACCTATCAAGATAGAAATGAGAGTGAATAGAAGTGTAACAAAGTAGTTGAAGCATGCTATTCAGGTGGAGAAGAAATTCAAAGTAAGAAACAAACATTATAGCTTATCCCACAGTTCTCTTAGTTATTTGAATCTCATAGGAGTTTCTATTGGTAAATTTGGGAGTTTTAGAAAGAATACACATATTGAAGCTGAAACAACACCTATTGATGTGAATATGAAGAATCAATGCTTTTATTTCCATGGATTTGATCATATTCAAGCTGAGAATACTAAAAACAGAGTTATGACCTATCAAGATAGAAATGAGAGTGAATAGAAGTGTTGAAGTCTAAAAGTAGTTGAAGCATGCTATTAATGGGGAGAAGAAGTCAAAGTAAGAAACAAACATTATAGTTTATCCCACAGTTCTGTTAGTTCTTAGAATCTCATAGGAGTTTCTATTGGTGAATTTGGGAGTTTTAGAAAGAAGACACAGATGGAAGCTGAAACAACACCTATTGATGTGAATATGAAGAATCAATGCTTTTGATTTCCAAGGATTTGACCATATTCAAGCTGAGAATCTCAAAAACAGAGTTATGACCCATCAAGATAGAAATGAGAGTGAATAAAAGTGTTGAAGTCTCAAAGTAGTTGAAGCATGCTATTAAGGTGGAGAAGAAGTCAAAGTAAGAAACAAACATTATAGCTTATCCCACAGTTCTGTTAGTTCTTTGAATCTCATAGGAGTTTCTATTGGTGAATAAGGGGCGTTTTAGAAAGAATACACATATTGAAGCTGAAACAACACCTATTGATGTGAATATGAAGAATCAATGCTTTCATTTCCATGGATTTGATCATATTCAAGCTGAGAATCCTAAAAACAGAGTTATGACCTATCAAGATAGAAATGAGAGTGAATAGAAGTGTTGAAGTCTAAAAGTAGTTGAAGCATGCTATTAAGGGGGAGAAGAAGTCAAAGTAAGAAACAAACATTATAGTTTATCCCACAGTTCTGTTAGTTCTTAGAATCTCATAGGAGTTTCTATTGGTGAATTTGGGAGTTTTAGAAAGAAGACACATATGGAGGCTGAAACAACACCTATTGATGTGAATATGAAGAATCAATTCTTTCATTTCCATGGATTTGATCATATTCAAGCTGAGAATCCCAAAAACAGAGTTATGACCTATCAAGATAGAAATGAGAGTGAATAGAAGTGTTGAAGTCTCAAAGTAGTTTAAGCACGCTATTAAGGGGGAGAAGAAGTCAAAGTAAGAAACAAACATTATAGTTTATCCCACAGTTCTGTTAGTTCTTAGAATCTTATAGGAGGTTCTATTGGTGAATTTGAGAGTTTTAGAAAGAATACACATATTGAAGCTGAAACAACACCTATTGATGTGAATATGAAGAATCAATGCTTTCATTTCCATGGATTTGATCATATTCAAGCTGAGAATCCTAAAAACAGAGTTATGACCTATCAAGATAGAAGTGAGAGTGAATAGAAGTGTTGAAGTCTCAAAGTAGTTGTAGCATGCTATTAACGGGGAGTAGAAGTCAAAGTAAGAAACAAACATTATAGTTTATCCCACAGTTCTGTTAGTTCTTAATATCTCATAGGAGGTTCTATTGGTGAATTTGGGAGTTGTAGAAAAAAGACTCATATGGAGGCTGAAACAACACTTATTGATGTGAATATGAAGAATCAATGCTTTCATTTCCAAGGATTTGACCATTTTCAAGCTGAAAACACCAAAAACAGAAATTTGACCCTTCAAGATAAAATTGAGAGTGAATAGAAGTGTGGAAATCTCAAAGTAGTTAAAGCATGCTATTAAGGTGGAGAAGCAAGTCAAAGTAAGAAACAAACATTATAGCTTATCCCACGGTTCTGTTAGTTCTTTGAATCTCATAGGAGTTTCTATTGGTAAATTTCGGAGTTTTAGAAAGAATACACATATTGAAGCTGAAACAACACCTATTGATGTGAATATGAAGAATCAATGCTTTCATTTCCATGGATTTGATCATATTCAAGCTGAGAATCCTAAAAACAGAGTTATGACCTATCAAGATAGAAATGAGAGTGAATAGAAGTGTTGAAGTCTCAAAGTAGTTGAAGCATGCTATTAAGGGGGAGAAGAAGTCAAAGTAAGAAACAAACATTATAGTTTATCCCACAGTTCTGTTAGTTCTTAGAATCTCATAGGAGGTTCTATTGGTGAATTTGGGAGTTGTAGAAAGAAGACTCATATGGAGGCTGAAACAACACCTATTGATGTGAATATGAAGAATCAATTCTTTCATTTCCATGGATTTGATCATATTCAAGCTGAGAATCCCAAAAACAGAGTTATGACCTATCAAGATAGAAATGAGAGTGAATAGAAGTGTTGAAGTCTCAAAGTAGTTAAAGCATGCTATTAAGGTGGAGAAGCAAGTAAAAGTAAGAAACAAACATTATAGCTTATCCCACGGTTCTGTTAGTTCTTTGAATCTCATAGGAGTTTCTATTGGTAAATTTGGGAGTTTTAGAAAGAATACACATATTGAAGCTGAAACAACACCTATTGATGTGAATATGAAGAATCAATGCTTTCATTTCCATGGATTTGATCATATTCAAGCTGAGAATCCTAAAAACAGAGTTATGACCTATCAAGATAGAAATGAGAGTGAATAGAAGTGTTGAAGTCTCAAAGTAGTTGAAGCATGCTATTAAGGGGGAGAAGAAGTCAAAGTAAGAAACAAACATTATAGTTTATCCCACAGTTCTGTTAGTTCTTAGAATCTCATAGGAGGTTTTATTGGTGAATTTGGGAGTTGTAGAAAGAAGACACATATGGAGGCTGAAACAACATCTATTGATGTGAATATGAAGAATCAATGCTTTCATTTCCAAGGATTTGACCATTTTCAAGCTGAGAACACCAAAACAGAAATTTGACCCTTGAAGATAAAAATGAGAGTGAATAGAAGTGTGGAAATCTCAAAGTAGTTAAAGCATGCTATTAAGGTGGAGAAGCAAGTCAAAGTGAGAAACAAACATTATAGCTTATCCCACAGTTCTGTTAGTTATTTGAATCTCATAGGAGTTTCTATTGGTAAATTTGGGAGTTTTAGAAAGAATACACATATTGAAGCTGAAACAACACCTATTGATGTGAATATGAAGAATCAATGCTTTCATTTCCATGGATTTGATCATATTCAAGCTGGGAATCCTAAAAACAGAGTTATGATCTATCAAGATAGAAATGAGAGTGAATAGAAGTGTAGAAATCTCAAAGTAGTTAAAGCATGCAATTAAGATGGAGAAGCAAGTCAAAGTAAGAAACAAATATTATCGCTTATCCCACAGTTCTGTTAGTTCTTTGAATCTCATAGGAGTTTCTATTGGTAAATTTCGGAGTTTTAGAAAGAATACACATATTGAAGCTGAAACAACACCTATTGATGTGAATATGAAGAATCAATGCTTTCATTTCCATGGATTTGATCATATTCAAGCTGAGAATCCTAAAAACAGAGTTATGACCTATCAAGATAGAAATGAGAGTGAATAGAAGTGTTGAAGTCTAAAAGTAGTTGAAGCATGCTATTAAGGGGGAGAAGAAGTCAAAGTAAGAAACAAACATTATAGTTTATCCCACAGTTCTGTTAGTTCTTAGAATCTCATAGGAGGTTCTATTGGTGAATTTGGGAGTTGTAGAAAGAAGACTCATATGGAGGCTGAAACAACACCTATTGATGTGAATATGAAGAATCAATTCTTTCATTTCCATGGATTTGATCATATTCAAGCTGAGAATCCCAAAAACAGAGTTATGACCTATCAAGATAGAAATGAGAGTGAATAGAAGTGTTGAAGTCTCAAAGTAGTTAAAGCATGCTATTAAGGTGGAGAAGCAAGTAAAAGTAAGAAACAAACATTATAGCTTATCCCACGGTTCTGTTAGTTCTTTGAATCTCATAGGAGTTTCTATTGGTAAATTTCGGAGTTTTAGAAAGAATACACATATTGAAGCTGAAACAACACCTATTGATGTGAATATGAAGAATCAATGCTTTCATTTCCATGGATTTGATCATATTCAAGCTGAGAATCCTAAAAACAGAGTTATGACCTATCAAGATAGAAATGAGAGTGAATAGAAGTGTTGAAGTCTAAAAGTAGTTGAAGCATGCTATTAAGGGGGAGAAGAAGTCAAAGTAAGAAACAAATATTATAGTTTATCCCACAGTTCTGTTAGTTCTTAGAATCTCATAGGAGGTTCTATTGGTGAATTTGGGAGTTGTAGAAAGAAGACTCATATGGAGGCTGAAACAACACCTATTGATGTGAATATGAAGAATCAATTCTTTCATTTCCATGGATTTGATCATATTCAAGCTGAGAATCCCAAAAACAGAGTTATGACCTATCAAGATAGAAATGAGAGTGAATAGAAGTGTTGAAGTCTCAAAGTAGTTTAAGCACGCTATTAAGGGGGAGAAGAAGTCAAAGTAAGAAACAAACATTATAGTTTATCCCACAGTTCTGTTAGTTCTTAGAATCTTAGAGGAGGTTCTATTGGTGAATTTGAGAGTTTTAGAAAGAATACACATATTGAAGCTGAAACAACACCTATTGATGTGAATATGAAGAATCAATGCTTTCATTTCCATGGATTTGATCATATTCAAGCTGAGAATCCCAAAAACAGAGTTATGACCTATCAAGATAGAAATGAGAGTGCATAGAAGTGTTGAAGTCTCAAAATAGTTTAAGCATGCTATTAAGGGGGAGAAGAAGTCAAAGTAAGAAACAAACATTATAGTTGATCCCATAGTTCTGTTAGTTCTTAGAATCTCATAGGAGGTTCTATTAGTGAATTTGGGAGTTGTAGAAAGAAGACACATATGGAGACTGAAACGACACCTATTGATGTGAATATGAAGAATCAATGCTTTCATTTCCAAGGATTTTACCATTTTCAAGCAGAGTACACCAAAAACGGAAATTTGACCCTTCAAGATAAAAATGAGAGTGAATAGAAGTGTGGAAATCTCAAAGCATGCTATTAAGGTGGAGAAGCAAGTCAAAGTAAGAAACAAACATTATAGCTTATCCCACAGTTCTGTTACTTCTTTGAATCTCATAGGAGTTTCTATTGGTAAATTTGGGAATTTTAGAAAGAATACACATATTGAAGCTGAAACAACACCTATTGATGTGAATATGAAGAATCAATGCTTTCATTTCCATGGATTTGATCATATTCAAGCTGAGAATCCTAAAAACAGAGTTATGACCTATCAAGATAGAAATGAGAGTGAATAGAAGTGTTGAAGTCTCAAAGTAGTTGAAGCATGCTATTAAGGGGGAGAAGAAGTCAAAGTAAGAAACAAACATTATAGTTTATCCCACAGTTCTGTTAGTTCTTAGAATCTCATAGGAGGTTTTATTGGTGAATTTGGGAGTTGTAGAAAGAAGACACGTATGGAGGCTGAAACAACACCTATTGATGTGAATATAAAGAATCAATGCTTTCATTTCCATGGATTTGATCATATTCAAGCTGAGAATCCTAAAAATAGAGTTATGACCTATCAAGATAGAAATGAGAGTGAATAGAAGTGTTGAAGTCTCAAAGTAGTTGAAGCATGCTATTAAGGGGGAGAAGAAGTCAAAGTAAGAAACAAACATTATAGTTTATCCCACGGTTCTGTTAGTTCTTTGAATCTCATAGGAGTTTCTATTGGTAAATTTGGGAGTTTTAGAAAGAATACACATATTGAAGCTGAAACAACATTTATTGATGTGAATATGAAGAATCAATGCTTTCATTTCCATGGATTTGATCATATTCATGTTGAGAATCCCAAAAACAGAGTTATGACCTATCAAGATAGAAATGAGAGTCAATAGAAGTGTTGAAGTCTCAAAGTAGTTTAAGCATGCTATTAAGGGGGAGAATAAGTCAAAGTAAGAAACAAACATTATAGTTTATCCCACAGTTCTGTTAGTTTTTAGAATCTCATAGGAGGTTCTATTCGTGAATTTGGGAGTTGTAGAAAGAAGACTCATATGGAGGCTGAAACAACACCTATTGATGTGAATATGAAGAATCAATGCTTTTATTTCCAAGGATTTGACCATTTTCAAGCTGAGAACACCAAAAACAGAAATTTGACCCTTTAAGATAAAAATAAGAGTGGATAGAAGTGTGGAAATCTCAAAGTAGTTAAAGCATGCTATTAAGGTGGAGAAGCAAGTCAAAGTAAGAAACAAACATTATAGCTTATCCCACAGTTCTCTTAGTTATTTGAATCTCATAGGAGTTTCTATTGGTAAATTTGGGAGTTTTAGAAAGAATACACATATTGAAGCTGAAACAACACCTATTGATGTGAATATGAAGAATCAATGCTTTCATTTCCATGGATTTGATCATATTCAAGCTGAGAAACCTAAAAACAGAGTTATGACCTATCAAGATAGAAATGAGAGTGAATAGAAGTGTTGAAGTCTCAAAGTAGTTGAAGCATGCTATTAAGGGGGAGAAGAAGTCAAAGTAAGAAACAAACATTATAGTTTATCCCACGGTTCTGTTAGTTCTTTGAATCTCATAGGAGTTTCTATTGGTAAATTTGGGAGTTTTAGAAAGAATACACATATTGAAGCTGAAACAACACCTATTGATGTGAATATGAAGAATCAATGCTTTCATTTCCATGGATTTGATCATATTCAAGCTGAGAATCCCAAAACAGAGTTATGACCTATCAAGATAGAAATGAGAGTGAATAGAAGTGTTGAAGTCTCAAATTAGTTGAAGCATGCTATTAAGGGGGAGAAGAAGTCAAAGTAAGAAACAAACATTATAGTTTATCCCACAGTTCTGTTAGTTCTTAGAATCTCTTAGGAGGTTTTATTGGTGAATTTGGGAGTTGTAGAAAGAAGACACATATGGAGACTGAAACAACACCTATTGATGTGAATATGAAGAATCAATGCTTTCATTTCCATGGATTTGATCATATTCAAGCTGAGAATCCTAAAAACAGAGTTATGACCTATCAAGATAGAAATGAGGGTGAATAGAAGTGTTGAAGTCTCAAAGTAGTTGAAGGGTGCTGTTAAGGGGGAGAAGAAGTCAAAGTAAGAAACAAACATTATAGTTTATCCCACGGTTCTATTAGTTCTTTGAATTTCATAGGAGTTTTTATTGGTAAATTTGGGAGTTTTAGAAAGAATACACATATTGAAGCTTGATATGATCATGGACAGCATAGATGATCGAGAGCATGAACCAGAGCTTGTAGCAGCGGGTGCTAGGCTTGTACCTGAGGATACACTTGGAAAGAAGGACGTGCTAGCTGTACCAAGAGGACCAATTACGAGAGCTCAAGCTAAGCTAGTCAACAAAGCGATTGGTGGAATGCTTATACATCTTAGCACGTAGCAAGAAGACGATGCTTATCAAACCACACTTGTTTCGATTCAAGCCATATGATTTATAACGGGAAGGGGAAAGGGGTTTGGTGAGTGCTCTTTTCCTTGTCAAGTTTTTTCCCACTTGTTTTTCTTGACAAGGTTTTAGCGAGACTTCCAAACCTTCTTTTACGCCATTGCCCATTGTTGAATCTATTTCATGGTCCAGCCATCTTTAGGCCATTTTCTTTCTTTTTAGGCCCATTTTGGTTTTGGCCCATGGCTTTTCTATTTCAGACTTATTTTTGCTTTATTTCTGTTTTATTTCTTGAAGACATGTGTCAGCCATGCATGACTCTTGTTCATGCAGATCTGATGTATTAAAACTCTGTCTTTTGTCTTTCTGAGATTTTATCAAACATTTTCTTTCAAAAAAACTTTTCCTTTGTTTGATCTGAATCTGTATGTGTCATATTACAAATTCAACTTGTGAACACTCCTGGTGCATCATATCCAGTAGTACGAATCAAGCCTGAAAGTTCAAAGGGATTCCGCAACCTTTGAAAGTTTCTCTCAATCCATAAAATTCCATGTCAGTGCATCAGTGAGATTCTGGTTCATTGCAGCAAGGCCATCCTCTTTTCAACTTCACAAGTGCCGATCTAGGGAAGATTTCATCAAAGCTGAAATAACACCTATTGATGTGAATATGAAGAATCAATTCTTTCATTTCCGCGGATTTGATCATATTCAAGCTGAGAATCCTAAAAACAGAGTTATGACCTATCAAGATAGAAATGAGAGTGAATAGAAGTGTTGAAGTCTCAAAGTAGTTTAAGCATGCTATTAAGGGGGAGAAGAAGTCAAAGTAAGAAACAAACATTACAGTTTATCCCACGGTTATGTTAGTTCTTTGAATCTCATAGGAGATTCTATTGGTAAATTTGGGAGTTTTAGAAAGAATACACATATTGAAGCTGAAACAACACCTATTGATGTGAATATGAAGAATCAATGCTTTCATTTCCATGGATTTGATCATATTCAAGCTGAGAATCCCAAAAACAAAGTTATGACCTATCAAGATAGAAATGAGAGTGAATAGAAGTGTTGAAGTCTCAAAATAGTTTAAGCATGCTATTAAGGGGGAGAAGAAGTCAAAGTAAGAAACAAACATTATAGTTGATCCCACAGTTCTGTTAGTTCTTAGAATCTCATAGGAGGTTCTATTAGTGAATTTGGGAGTTGTAGAAAGAAGACACATATGGAGACTGAAACGACACCTATTGATGTGAATATGAAGAATCAATGCTTTCATTTCCAAGGATTTGACCATTTTCAAGCTGAGTACACCAAAAACGGAAATGAGAGTGAATAGAAGTGTGGAAATCTCAAAGTAGTTAAAGCATGCTATTAAGGTGGAGAAACAAGTCAAAGTAAGAAACAAACATTATAGCTTATCCCACAGTTCTGTTAGTTCTTTGAATTTCATAGGAGTTTCTATTGGTAAATTTTGGAATTTTAGAAAGAATACACATATTGAAGCTGAAACAACACCTATTGATGTGAATATGAAGAATCAATGCTTTCATTTCCATGGATTTGATCATATTCAAGCTGAGAATCCTAAAAACAGAGTTATGACCTATCAAGATAGAAATGAGAGTGAATAGAAGTGTTGAAGTCTCAAAGTAGCATATTAAGGGGGAGAAGAAGTCAAAGTAAGAAACAAACATTATAGTTTATCCCACGGTTCTGTTAGTTCTTTGAATTTCATAGGAGTTTCTATTGGTAAATTTGGGAGTTTTAGAAAGAATACACATATTGAAGCATATATGATCATGGACAGCATAGATGATCGAGAGCATGAACCAGAGCTTGTAGCAGCGGGTGCTAGGCTTGTACCTGAGGATACACTTGGAAAGAAGGACGTGCTAGCTGTACCAAGAGGACCAATTACGAGAGCTCGAGCTAAGCTATTCAACAAAGCTATTGGGGGAATGCTGAGACATCTGAGCACGGAGCAAGAAGACGATGCTTATCAAACCACACTGGTTTCGATTCAAGCCATATGATTTATACAATGGGAAAAGGGGTTTCGGTGAGTGCTCTTTTCCCTTGTCAAGTTTTTCCCACTTGTTTTTCTTGACAAGGTTTTAAAAGAGACTTCCAAACCTTCTTTTTACGCCATTGCCCATTGTTGAATCTATTTCATGGTCCAGCCATCTTTAGGCCATTTTCTTTCTTTTAGGCCCATTTTCGTTTTGGCCCATGGCTTTTCTATTTCAGACTTATTTTTGCTTTATTTCTGTTTTATTTCTGCTGAAGACATGTGTCAGCCATGCATGACTCTTGTTCATGCAGATCTGATGTATTAAAACTCTGTCTTTTGTCTTTCTGAGATTTTATCAAACATTTTCTTTCAAAAAAACTTTTCCTTTGTTTGATCTGAATCTGTATGTGTCATATTACAAATTCAACTTGTGAACACTCCTGGTGCGCATATCCAAAGAAATTTAATCAAGCCCTAAAAGTTCAAAGGGATTCCGCAACCTTTGAAAGTTTCTCTCAATCCATAAAATTCCTTGTCAGTGCATCAGTGAGATTCTGGTTCATTGCAGCAAGGCCATCCTCTTTTCAACTTCACAAGTGCTGATCTAGGGAAGATCTCATCAAGTGGTATCAGAGCACACTTGAGAAGTTTAGTTGTCCATTTCTTGTTTATTTTGCGTTGATTGTTTAAAATTTTACTCAGATTGTGTCGATTAGAGTATGAACTTGCAATTTGAGTTTTGAATTGTATTTTTCTGAGTTGATTTGCATTAGATCTGATCGTTTGAATTTGTGGTTGTGAAAACAATTTTTGTCTGTTCAGCTTCTGCTCATCAGATCTGTTCGAAATTAATCATATCATCATCAGATCTGTTCGAAATTAATCATATCATCATCAGATCTGTTCGAAATTAATTATATCATTTGTTTCATATCATTTTGTTAGTGATCTGTTGCATTTCGAGTTTGATCTGTGCTGTTTCGAATTTGTTTGATGTTTTTCATCAGTGTTATTGTCTGAATTTTCATAAATATTTGGCTTGTGATAAAATCGTGAAACCAATTGCATATGAACCTAGGACGAGTCTAGTATTTGTTAAAATTGGTTCTGGAATTTTTCGGAAAATTTTGATATTTTTTTCGAAGCAATTTCATCAGACAGTCGCAATTAGGGTTATTGGGCATACCAACGGTTAATTTGTTTTCTTGTGTGTGAGATCGATTTGCTTTCAAATGGACTAGCTGCTGGTGATCTCTTTGTTACTTGTTCCAGGTACAGCAATGTCTAATCACAAAGGAGAGGATATGTTCTACACAAGGTGCCATGTTCAAGGCAAAACATGCAGCCTCATGATCGATGAAAGGATTTGCAATAACGTGGCAAGTGAGTATATGGTCCAGAAGCTTGGATTAAAGGTGAAGCAGCACCCATGGCTCGATGATAATTACAACTTAAGAGTGAGCCATCAAGTGACGATTTCTATATGCATTGGAAAATATGAAGATGAGGTTTTGTGTGATGTTCAACCGATGGAATCATGTCACATCCTCCATGGAAAACCGTGGCTAAACAAATATCAAGCGATCCATGAGTATTCTGGTTCAAAAAAACGGTATTCGTTTAAGTACAAAGGAAGAAAGCATGGTTTGGTTGCAATGAAACCACATGAGATTCAACAAGATCAGCTCATCGTAAAGCAAAGAGTAAGACAGTTTGTAAGTGAATCTCTAAACTCTCTTCCTCCAAAAGAAAAGATTCTTGCGATTGATAAAGAAACTCCTATGAGTTTAACTAACGTTAAACCGGAGCTACCATCTCCGAGTAAGCATTCTTCTCATTTGCAGGATCATAAGGACACCACAGAAGGTCCAAAGGAGTTATCAACCACCCTGAACTACCTGGACGTAATGAGAAGAAAAGCTAGTTCGAGCTCTAGGCATGCAGAAACTGAGAAGCATCACATGTGTGACAAGCTGAAACAAATTCCAAAGGTCCTCACGGTTCAAAAAGAAAATATGCCTAGCAAGGAACTTATAACTATTCACTCTAACTCCGCAAAGGCTGGTGAGATGAAACAAACTTTACTCTCTAAACCACATGTGCGTAAGTTTGTTATAGAGAAACTCTTTTGAGCTTTACTAACCTTGCACCGGTGCTGCCGAGTGAGATATCTTGTAATTTTCAGGATTTCAGAAGTGTCGTTCAAAAAGAAAAATCTCGTGACTTCTTACTTCCAGTCCGTGACACAGAACGACCAGAACTTCATTCACAAATTCACATCCAAGGAGAAGCACTAGCTCTGCTCAAAACTTCATCAATGGATGCAGGAAGTGTCAATAACACCTTGATGATCAAAGAAAGAATTTTCCCATTGATCCGCCGAAAGGAGCATCAGATCGTATTTGATCCAGGATCCAGATTTGAAATTTTTCCTCATGACATCCAAAACAAACAAGGTAAGGAAATTATTGTGGTTGATGCAATAATTCCAAGGTATGCAATTCTTTCTATTTTTAATGATAATTTGCCAGATATGTTTCAATCTAGTGAGAAATTTATCCTTGGACAGTTCTTTAAACGAAAAGGTTTCCTATTTGATAAACATGAAACGTGGTACCCTTGTTACTTCTTGATTAATTCTGTTTTGATGAGTATTGATAAATTCACTACTGCTGCTACTACTTCGAATGATGCTGAACTGTTCTTTGCAGAGATTGTTTACTATGATAGCTGTCTGAATTTTAATAAACACTTAGATGATCATGCTGAACATGTGAATTTTATTTTAGATGATCTAAGTAATAAAATGTTTGCTGAAACAGAGAAGTTTGCATTTGATGTGTTTGATCTTGTGTTCCAAGTTATTGTTGTGAAAGCACAGGGTATACAGGACAAAGAGTTGCACCTTCATTCACCAAAATTATGGCTCTTCTATGTTTGGCTTAAGAAGATCTTTGTTCAAGCTGATCTTGAACTGATGAAGTATTTAAACGAGCAGCACGCAAAGAAAAGGCAATGCCAACTGATCTTTGACCCTGGTGGAATTTTTTAGGATTCAAATGAAGAGAGGACGTTTTCTCCAGCCCACACAAAGATCAATGCCTACAAAACCTGCTCGCAAGGTAAGTATAATGTGAGTTCAAGTTTCAATGTTTCTTATTTAGTTCCTTTAATTGCAGATGAAGCAGATTTGAGGTCAAATCCTTTTCAAGAGGGAGAGGATGATATGATTATGGCCAGCATAGATGATCGAGAGCATGAACCAGAGCTTGTAGCAGCGGGTGCTAGGCTTGTACCAGAGGATACACTTGGAAAGAAGGACGTGCTAGCTGTACCAAGAGGACCAATTACGAGAGCTCGAGCTAAGCTATTCAACAAAGCTATTGGGGAATGCTGAGACATCTGAGCACGGAGCAAGAAGACGATGCTTATCAAACCACACTGGTTTCGATTCAAGCCATATGATTTCTACAACGGGAAAAGGGGTTTCGGTGAGTGCTCTTTTCCCTTGTCAAGTTTTTCCCACTGGGTTTTCTTGACAAGGTTTTAGCGAGACTTCCAAACCTTCTTTTACGCCATTGCCCATTGTTGAATCTATTTCTGCGGTCCAGCCATCTTTAGGCCATTTTCTTTTCCCTGCCCTTTTCGTTTTGGCCCATGGCTTTTCTATTTCAGACTTATTTTTGCTTTATTTCTGTTTTATTTCTGTAAGACATGTGTCAGCCATGCATGACTCTTGTTCATGCAGATCTGCTGTATTAAAACTCTGTCTTTTGACTTTCTGAGATATTAACAAACATTTACTTTCAAAAAACATTTTCCTTTGTTTGATCTGACTCTGTATGAATCAAACTAAAAATTCAACTTGTGAACACTCCTAAAAGGCGTCATATCCAGTAGTATGAATCAAGCCTGAAAGTTCAAAGGGATTCCGCAACCTTTGAAAGTTTCTCTCAATCCATAAAATTCCTTGTCAGTGCATCAGTGAGATTCTGGTTCATTGCAGCAAGGCCATCCTCTTTTCAACTTCACAAGTGCCGATCTAGGGAAGATTTCATCAAAGCTGAAACAACACCTATTGATGTGAATATGAAGAATCAATTCTTTCATTTCTGCGGATTTGATCATATTCAAGCTGAGAATCCTAAAAACAGAGTTATGACCTATCAAGATAGAAATGAGAGTGAATAGAAGTGTTGAAGTCTCAAAGTAGTTTAAGCATGCTATTAAGGGGGAGAAGAAGTCAAAGTAAGAAACAAACATTATAGTTTATCCCACGGTTATGTTAGTTCTTTGAATCTCATAGGAGATTCTATTGGTAAATTTGGGAGTTTTAGAAAGAATACACATATTGAAGCTCAAACAACACCTATTGATGTGAATATGAAGAATCAATGCTTTCATTTCCATGGATTTGACCATTTTCAAGCTGAGTACACCAAAAACGGAAATGAGAGTGAATAGAAGTGTGGAAATCTCAAAGTAGTTAAAGCATGCTATTAAGGTGGAGAAACAAGTCAAAGTAAGAAACAAACATTATAGCTTATCCCACAGTTCTGTTAGTTCTTTGAATTTCATAGGAGTTTCTATTGGTAAATTTTGGAATTTTAGAAAGAATACACATATTGAAGCTGAAACAACACCTATTGATGTGAATATGAAGAATCAATGCTTTCATTTCCATGGATTTGATCATATTCAAGCTGAGAATCCTAAAAACAGAGTTATGACCTATCAAGATAGAAATGAGAGTGAATAGAAGTGTTGAAGTCTCAAAGTAGTTGAAGCGTGCTATTAAGGGGGAGAAGAAGGCAAAGTAAGAAACAAACATTATAGTTTATCCCACGGTTCTGTTAGTTCTTTGAATTTCATAGGAGTTTCTATTGGTAAATTTGGGAGTTTTAGAAAGAATACACATATTGAAGCATATATGATCATGGACAGCATAGATGATCGAGAGCATGAACCAGAGCTTGTAGCAGCGGGTGCTAGGCTTGTACCTGAGGATACACTTGGAAAGAAGGACGTGCTAGCTGTACCAAGAGGACCAATTACGAGAGCTCGAGCTAAGCTATTCAACAAAGCTATTGGGGGAATGCTGAGACATCTGAGCACGGAGCAAGAAGACGATGCTTATCAAACCACACTGGTTTCGATTCAAGCCATATGATTTATACAATGGGAAAAGGGGTTTCGGTGAGTGCTCTTTTCCCTTGTCAAGTTTTTCCCACTGGTTTTTCTTGACAAGGTTTTAGCGAGACTTCCAAACCTTCTTTTACGCCATTGCCCATTGTTGAATCTATTTCTGCGGTCCAGCCATCTTTAGGCCATTTTCTTTCTTTTAGGCCCATTTTCGTTTTGGCCCATGGCTTTTCTATTTCAGACTTATTTTTGCTTTATTTCTGTTTTATTTCTGCTGAAGACATGTGTCAGCCATGCATGACTCTTGTTCATGCAGATCTGATGTATTAAAACTCTGTCTTTTGTCTTTCTGAGATTTTATCAAACATTTTCTTTCAAAAAAACTTTTCCTTTGTTTGATCTGAATCTGTATGTGTCATATTACAAATTCAACTTGTGAACACTCCTGCGAAATATCCATAGAGTACGAATCAAGCCTAAAAGTTCAAAGGGATTCCGCAACCTTTGAAAGTTTCTCTCAATCCATAAAATTCCTTGTCAGTGCATCAGTGAGATTCTGGTTCATTGCAGCAAGGCCATCCTCTTTTCAACTTCACAAGTGCTGATCTAGGGAAGATCTCATCAAGTGGTATCAGAGCACACTTGAGAAGTTTAGTTGTCCATTTCTTGTTTATTTTGCGTTGATTGTTTAAAATTTTACTCAGATTGTGTCGATTAGAGTATGAACTTGCAATTTGAGTTTTGAATTGTATTTTTCTGAGTTGATTTGCATTAGATCTGATCGTTTGAATTTGTGGTTGTGAAAACAATTTTTGTCTGTTCAGCTTCTGCTCATCAGATCTGTTCGAAATTAATCATATCATCATCAGATCTGTTCGAAATTAATCATATCATCATCAGATCTGTTCGAAATTAATTATATCATTTGTTTCATATCATTTTGTTAGTGATCTGTTGCATTTCGAGTTTGATCTGTGCTGTTTCGAATTTGTTTGATGTTTTTCATCAGTGTTATTGTCTGAATTTTCATAAATATTTGGCTTGTGATAAAATCGTGAAACCAATTGCATATGAACCTAGGACGAGTCTAGTATTTGTTAAAATTGGTTCTGGAATTTTTCGGAAAATTTTGATATTTTTTTCGAAGCAATTTCATCAGACAGTCGCAATTAGGGTTATTGGGCATACCAACGGTTAATTTGTTTTCTTGTGTGTGAGATCGATTTGCTTTCAAATGGACTAGCTGCTGGTGATCTCTTTGTTACTTGTTCCAGGTACAGCAATGTCTAATCACAAAGGAGAGGATATGTTCTACACAAGGTGCCATGTTCAAGGCAAAACATGCAGCCTCATGATCGATGAAAGGATTTGCAATAACGGGCAAGTGAGTATATGGTCCAGAAGCTTGGATGAAAGGTGAAGCAGCACCCACGGCTCGATGATAATTACAACTTAAGAGTGAGCCATCAAGTGACGATTTCTATATGCATTGGAAAATATGAAGATGAGGTTTTGTGTGATGTTCAACCGATGGAATCATGTCACATCCTCCATGGAAAACCGTGGCTAAACAAATATCAAGCGATCCATGAGTATTCTGGTTCAAAAAAACGGTATTCGTTTAAGTACAAAGGAAGAAAGCATGGTTTGGTTGCAATGAAACCACATGAGATTCAACAAGATCAGCTCATCGTAAAGCAAAGAGTAAGACAGTTTGTAAGTGAATCTCTAAACTCTCTTCCTCCAAAAGAAAAGATTCTTGCGATTGATAAAGAAACTCCTATGAGTTTAACTAACGTTAAACCGGAGCTACCATCTCCGAGTAAGCATTCTTCTCATTTGCGGGATCATAAGGACACCACAGAAGGTCCAAAGGAGTTATCAACCACCCTGAACTACCTGGACGTAATGAGAAGAAAAGCTAGTTCGAGCTCTAGGCATGCAGAAACTGAGAAGCATCACATGTGTGACAAGCTGAAACAAATTCCAAAGGTCCTCACGGTTCAAAAAGAAAATATGCCTAGCAAGGAACTTATAACTATTCACTCTAACTCCGCAAAGGCTGGTGAGATGAAACAAACTTTACTCTCTAAACCACATGTGCGTAAGTTTGTTATAGAGAAACTCTTTTGAGCTTTACTAACCTTGCACCGGTGCTGCCGAGTGAGATATCTTGTAATTTTCAGGATTTCAGAAGTGTCGTTCAAAAAGAAAAATCTCGTGACTTGTTACTTCCAGTCCGTGACACAGAACGACCAGAACTTCATTCACAAATTCACATCCAAGGAGAAGCACTAGCTCTGCTCAAAACTTCATCAATGGATGCAGGAAGTGTCAATAACACCTTGATGATCAAAGAAAGAATTTTCCCATTGATCCGTCGAAAGGAGCATCAGATCGTATTTGATCCAGGATCCGTATTTGAAATTTTTCCTCATGACATCCAAAACAAACAAGGTAAGGAAATTATTGTGGTTGATGCAATAATTCCAAGGTATGCAATTCTTTCTATTTTTAATGATAATTTGCCAGATATGTTTCAATCTAGTGAGAAATTTATCCTTGGACAGTTCTTTAAACGAAAAGGTTTCCTATTTGATAAACATGAAACGTGGTACCCTTGTTACTTCTTGATTAATTCTGTTTTGATGAGTATTGATAAATTCACTACTGCTGCTACTACTTCGAATGATGCTGAACTGTTCTTTGCAGAGATTGTTTACTATGATAGCTGTCTGAATTTTAATAAACACTTAGATGATCATGCTGAACATGTGAATTTTATTTTAGATGATCTAAGTAATAAAATGTTTGCTGAAACAGAGAAGTTTGCATTTGATGTGTTTGATCTTGTGTTCCAAGTTATTGTTGTGAAAGCACAGGGTATACAGGACAAAGAGTTGCACCTTCATTCACCAAAATTATGGCTCTTCTATGTTTGGCTTAAGAAGATCTTTGTTCAAGCTGATCTTGAACTGATGAAGTATTTAAACGAGCAGCACGCAAAGAAAAGGCAATGCCAACTGATCTTTGACCCTGGTGGAATTTTTAGGATTCAAATGAAGAGAGGACGTTTTCCAGCCCACACAAAGATCAATGCCTACAAAACCTGCTCGCAAGGTAAGTATAATGTGAGTTCAAGTTTCAATGTTTCTTATTTAGTTCCTTTAATTGCAGATGAAGCAGATTTGAGGTCAAATCCTTTTCAA
This sequence comes from Cardamine occulta, assembly GCA_028015245.1. Classification (NCBI taxonomy): domain Eukaryota; kingdom Viridiplantae; phylum Streptophyta; class Magnoliopsida; order Brassicales; family Brassicaceae; genus Cardamine; species Cardamine occulta. The sequence continues at coordinate 9,782,898 of CM051378.1, read as the reverse complement.
GAGGGAGAGGATGATATGATTATGGCCAGCATAGATGATCGAGAGCATGAACCAGAGCTTGTAGCAGCGGGTGCTAGGCTTGTACCAGAGGATACACTTGGAAAGAAGGACGTGCTAGCTGTACCAAGAGGACCAATTACGAGAGCTCGAGCTAAGCTATTCAACAAAGCTATTGGGGAATGCTGAGACATCTGAGCACGGAGCAAGAAGACGATGCTTATCAAACCACACTTGTTTCGATTCAAGCCATATGATTTCTACAACGGGAAAAGGGGTTTCGGTGAGTGCTCTTTTCCCTTGTCAAGTTTTTCCCACTGGGTTTTCTTGACAAGGTTTTAGCGAGACTTCCAAACCTTCTTTTACGCCATTGCCCATTGTTGAATCTATTTCTGCGGTCCAGCCATCTTTAGGCCATTTTCTTTCTTTTAGGCCCATTTTCGTTTTGGCCCATGGCTTTTCTATTTCAGACTTATTTTTGCTTTATTTCTGTTTTATTTCTGCTGAAGACATGTGTCAGCCATGCATGACTCTTGTTCATGCAGATCTGATGTATTAAAACTCTGTCTTTTGTCTTTCTGAGATTTTATCAAACATTTTCTTTCAAAAAAAATTTTCCTTTGTTTGATCTGAATCTGTATGTGTCATATTACAAATTCAACTTGTGAACACTCCTGGTGCGTCATATCCAGTAGTATGAATCAAGCCTGAAAGTTCAAAGGGATTCCGCAACCTTTGAAAGTTTCTCTCAATCCATAAAATTCCTTGTCAGTGCATCAGTGAGATTCTGGTTCATTGCAGCAAGGCCATCCTCTTTTCAACTTCACAAGTGCCGATCTAGGGAAGATTTCATCAAAGCTGAAACAACACCTATAGATGTGAATATGAAGAATCAATTCTTTCATTTCTGCGGATTTGATCATATTCAAGCTGAGATTCCTAAAAACAGAGTTATGACCTATCAAGATAGAAATGAGAGTGAATAGAAGTGTTGAAGTCTCAAAGTAGTTTAAGCATGCTATTAAGGGGGAGAAGAAGTCAAAGTAAGAAACAAACATTATAGTTTATCCCACGGTTATGTTAGTTCTTTAAATCTCATAGGAGATTCTATTGGTAAATTTGGGAGTTTTAGAAAGAATACACATATTGAAGCTCAAACAACACCTATTGATGTGAATATGAAGAATCAATGCTTTCATTTCCATGGATTTGATCATATTCAAGCTGAGAATCCCAAAAACAGGGTTATGACCTATCAAGATAGAAATGAGAGTGAATAGAAGTGTTGAAGTCTCAAAATAGTTTAAGCATGCTATTAAGGGGGAGAAGAAGTCAAAGTAAGAAACAAACATTATAGTTGATCCCACAGTTCTGTTAGTTCTTAGAATCTCATAGGAGGTTCTATTAGTGAATTTGGGAGTTGGAGAAAGAAGACACATATGGAGACTGAAACGACACCTATTGATGTGAATATGAAGAATTAATGCTTTCATTTCCAAGGATTTGACCATTTTCAAGCTGAGTAGACCAAAAACGGAAATTTGACCCTTCAAGATAAAAATGAGAGTGAATAGAAGTGTGGAAATCTCAAAGTAGTTAAAGCATGCTATTAAGCTGGAGAAGCAAGTCAAAGTAAGAAACAAACATTATAGCTTATCCCACAGTTCTGTTAGTTCTTTGAATCTCATAGGAGTTTCTATTGGTAAATTTGGGAATTTTAGAAAGAATACACATATTGAAGCTGAAACAACACATATTGATGTGAATATGAAGAATCAATGCGTTCATTTCCATGGATTTGATCATATTCAAGCTGAGAATCCTATAAACAGAGTTATGACCTATCAAGATAGAAATGAGAGTGAATAGAAGTGTTGAAGTCTAAAAGTAGTTGAAGCATGCTATTAGGGGGAGAAGAAGTCAAAGTAAGAAACAAACATTATAGTTTATCCCACAGTTCTGTTAGTTCTTAGAATCTCATAGAAGGTTTTATTGGTGAATTTGGGAGTTGTAGAAAGAAGACACATATGGAGGCTAAAACAACACCTATTGATGTGAATATGAAGAATCAATGCTTTCATTTCCATGGATTTGATCATATTCAAGCTGAGAATCCTAAAAACAGAGTTATGACCTATCAAGATAGAAATGAGAGTGCATAGAAGTGTTAAAGTCTCAAAGTAGTTGAAGCATGCTATTAAAGGGGAGAAGAAGTCAAAGTAAGAAACAAACATTATAGTTTATCCCACGGTTCTGTTAGTTCTTGGAATCTCATAAGAGTTTCTATTGGTAAATTTGGGAGTCTTAGAAAGAATACACATATTGAAGCTGAAACAACATTTATTGATGTGAATATGAAGAATCAATGCTTTCATTTCCATGGATTTGATCATATTCAAGTTGAGAATCCCAAAAACAGAGTTATGACCTATCAAGATAGAAATGAGAGTCAATAGAAGTGTTGAAGTCTCAAAGTAGTTTAAGCATGCTATTAAGGGGGAGAAGAAGTCAAAGTAAGAAACAAACATTATAGTTTAACCCACAGTTCTGTTAGTTTTTAGAATCTCATAGGGGTTCTATTCGTGAATTTGGGAGTTGTAGAAAGAAGACTCATATAGAGGCTGAAACAACACCTATTGATGTGAATATGAAGAATCAATGCTTTCATTTCCAAGGATTTGACCATTTTCAAGCTGAGAACACCAAAAACAGAAATTTGACCGTTCAAGATAAAAATGAGAGTGGATAGAAGTGTGGAAATCTCAAAGTAGTTAAAGCATGCTATTAAGGTGGAGAAGCAAGTCTAAGTAAGAAACAAACATTATAGCTTATCCCATAGTTCTGTTAGTTATTTGAATCTCATAGGAGTTTCTATTGGTAAATTTGGGAGTTTTAGAAAGAATACACATATTAAAGCTGAAACAACACCTATTGATGTGAATATGAAGAATCAATGCTTTCATTTCCATGGATTTGATCATATTCAAGCTGAAAATCCTAAAAAAAGAGTTATGACCTTTCAAGATAGAAATGAGAGTGAATAGAAGTGTTGAAGTCTCAAAGTAGTTGAAGCATGATATTAAGGGGGAGAAGAAGTCAAAGTAAGAAACAAACATTATAGTTTATCCCACAGTTCTGTTAGTTCTTATAATCTCATAAGAGGTTTTATTGGTGAATTTGGGAGTTGTAGAAAGAAGACACATATGGATGATGAAACAACACCTATTGATGTGAATATGAAGAATCAATTCTTTCATTTCCATGGATTTGATCATATTCAAGCTGAGAATCCTAAAAACAGAGTTATGACCTATCAAAATAGAAATGAGAGTGAATAGAATTGTTGAAGTCTCAAAGTAGTTGAAGCTTGCTATTACGGGGGAGAAGAAGTCAAAGTAAGAAACAAACATTATAGTTTATCCCACGGTTCTGTTAGTTCTTTGAATCTCATAGGAGATTCTATTGGTAAATTTGGGAGTTTTAGAAAGAATACACATATTGAAGTTGAAACAACACCTATTGATGTGAATATGAAGAATCAATGCTTTCATTTCCATGGATTTGATCATATTCAAGCCAAGAATCCTAAAACAAAGTGATGACCCTTCAAGATAGAAATGAGAGTGAATAGAAGTGTTGAAGTCTCAAATTAGTTGAAGCATGCTAATAAGGGGGAGAAGAAGTCAAAGTAAGAAACAAACATTATAGTTTATCCCACAGTTCTGTTAGTTCTTAGAATCTCATAGGAGGTTCTATTAGTGAATTTGGGAGTTGTAGAAAGAAGACACATATGGAGACTGAAACGATACCTATTGAAGTGAATATGAAGAATCAATGCTTTCATTTTCAAGGATTTGACCATTTTCAAGCTGAGTACACCAAAAACGGAAATTTGACCGTTCAAGATAAAAATGAGAGTGAATAGAAGTGTGGAAATCTCAAAGTAGTTAAAGCATGCTATTAAGGTGGAGAAGCAAGTCAAAGTAAGAAACAAACATTATAGCTTATCCCACAGTTCTGTTAGTTCTTTGAATCTCATAAGAGTTTCTATTGGTAAATTTGGGAATTTTAGAAAGAATACACATATTGAAGCTGAAACAACACCTATTGATGTGAATATGAAGAATCAATGCTTTCATTTCCATAGATTTGATCATATTCAAGCTGAGAATCCTATAAACAGAGTTATGACCTATCAAGATAGAAATGAGAGTGAATATAAGTGTTGAAGTCTAAAAGTAGTTGAAGCATGCTATTAGGGGGAGAAGAAGTCAAAGTAAGAAACAAACATTATAGTTTATCCCACAGTTCTGTTAGTTCTTAGAATCTCATAGGAGGTTCTATTGGTGAATTTGGGAGTTGTAGAAAGAAGACACATATGGAGACTGAAACGACACCTATTGATGTGAATATGAAGAATCAATGCTTTCATTTCCAAGGCTTTGACCATTTTCATGCTGAGTACACCAAAAACAGAGTTATGACCCTTCAAGATAGAAATGAGAGTGAACGAAGTGTAGAAATCTCAAAGTAGTAAAAGCATGCTATTAAGGTGGAGAAGCAAGTCAAAGTAAGAAACAAACATTATAGCTTATCCCACAGTTTTGTTAGCTCTTTGAATCTTATAGGAGTTTTTATTATTGAATTTGGGAGATTTAGAAAGAATACACATATGGAAGCTGAAAAAACACCTATTGATGTGAATATGAAGAATCAATGCTTTCATTTCTTAGGATTTGACCATATTCAAGCTGGGAATCCTAAAAAATTAGTTATGACCTATCAAGATAGAAATGAGAGTGAATAGAAGTGTTGAAGTCTAAAAGTAGTTGAAGCATGCTATTAAGGGGGAGAAGAAGTCAAAGTAAGAAACAAACATTATAGTTTATCCCACAGTTCTGTTAGTTCTTAGAATCTCATAGGAGGTTCTATTGGTGAATTTGGGAGTTGTAGAAAGAAGACTCATATGGAGGCTGAAACAACACCTATTGATGTGAATATGAAGAATCAATGCTTTCATTTCCAAGGATTTTACCATTTTCAAGCTGAGAACACCAAAAACAGAAATTTGACCCTTCAAGATAAAAATGAGAGTGAATAGAAGTATGGAAATATCAAAGAAGTTAAAGCATGCTATTAAGGTGGAGAAGCAAGTCAATGTAAGAAACAAACATTATAGCTTATCCCGCAGTTCTCTTAGTTATTTAAATCTCATAGGAGTTTCTATTGGTAAATTTGGGAGTTTTAGAAAGAATACACATATTGAAGCTGAAACAACACCTATTGATGTGAATATGAAGAATTAATGCTTTCATTTCCAAGGATTTGACCATTTTCAAGCTGAGAACACCAAAAACAGAAATTTGACCCTTCAAGATAAAAATGAGAGTGGATAGAAGTGTGGAAATCTCAAAGTAGTTAAAGCATGCTATTAAGGTGGAGAAGCAAGTCAAAGTAAGAAACAAACATTATAGCTTATCCCACAGTTCTGTTAGTTATTTGAATCTCATAGGAGTTTCTATTGGTAAATTTGGGAGTTTTAGAAAGAATACACATATTGAAGCTGAAACAACACCTATTGATGTGAATATGAAGAATCAATGCTTTCATTTCCAAGGATTTGACCATTTTCAAGCTGAGAACACCAAAAACAGAAATTTGACCCTTCAAGATAAAAATGAGAGTGAATAGAAGTGTGGAAATCTCAAAGTAGTTAAAGCATGCTATTCAGGTGGAGAAGCAAGTCAAAGTAAGAAACAAACATTATAGCTTATCCCACAGTTCTCTTAGTTATTTGAATCTCATAGGAGTTTCTATTGGTAAATTTGGGAGTTTTAGAAAGAATACACATATTGAAGCTGAAACAACACCTATTGATGTGAATATGAAGAATCAATGCTTTCATTTCCATGGATTTGATCATATTCAAGCTGAGAATCCTAAAAACAGAGTTATGACCTATCAAGATAGAAATGAGAGTGAATAGAAGTGTTGAAGTCTCAAATTAGTTGAAGCATGCTAATAAGGGGGAGAAGAAGTCAAAGTAAGAAACAAACAATATAGTTTATCCCACAGTTCTGTTAGTTCTTAGAATCTCATAGGAGGTTCTATTGGTGAATTTGGGAGTTGTAGAAAAAAGACACATATGGAGGCTGAAACAACACCTATTGATGTGAATATGAAGAATCAATGCTTTCATTTCCAAGGATTTGACCATTTTCAAGCTGAGAACACCAAAAACGGAGTTATGACCCTTCAAGATAGAAATGAGAGTAAATAGAAGTGTGGAAATGTCAAAGTAATGTTAGCATGCTATTAAGGTGGAGAAGCATGTCAAAGTAAGAAACAAACATTATAGCTTATCCCACAGTTCTATTAGTTCTTTGAATCTCATAGGAGGTTCTATTGGTGAATTTGGGAGTTGTAGAAAGAAGACACATACGGAGACTGAAACGACACCTATTGATGTGAATATGAAGAATCAATGCTTTCATTTCCAAGGCTTTGACCATTTTCATGCTGAGTACACCAAAAACAGAGTTATGACCCTTCAAGATAGAAATGAGAGTGAATAGAAGTGTAGAAATCTCAAAGTAGTAAAAGCATGCTATTAAGGTGGAGAAGCAAGTCAAAGTAAGAAACAAACATTATAGCTTATCCCACAGTTTTGTTAGCTCTTTGAATCTTATAGGAGTTTTTATTATTGAATTTGGGAGATTTAGAAAGAATACACATATGGATGATGAAACAACACCTATTGATGTGAATATGAAAAATCAATGCTTTCATTTCCATGGATTTGATCATATTCAAGCTGGGAATCCTAAAAACAGAGTTATGACCTATCAAGATAGAAATGAGAGTGAATAGAAGTGTTGAAGTCTCAAAGTAGTTGAAGGATGCTATTAAGGGAAGAATAAGTCAACGTAAGAAACAAACATTATAGCTTATCCCACAGTTCTGTTAGTTCTTAGAATTTCATAGGAGGTTTTATTGGTGAATTTGGGAGTTGTAGAAAGAAGACACATATGGAGGCTGAAACAACACTTATTGATGTGAATATGAAGAATCAATGCTTTCATTTCCATGGATTTGATCATATTCAAGCTAAAAATCCTAAAAACAGAGTTATGACCTATCAAGATAGAAATGAGAGTGAATAGAAGTGTTGAAGTCTCAAATTAGTTGAAGCATGCTAATAAGGGGAGAAGAAGTCAAAGTAAGAAACAAACAATATAGTTTATCCCACAGTTCTGTTAGTTCTTAGAATCTCATAGGAGGTTCTATTGGTGAATTTGGGAGTTGTAGAAAAAAGACACATATGGAGGCTGAAACAACACCTATTGATGTGAATATGAAGAATCAATGCTTTCATTTCCAAGGATTTGACCATTTTCAAGCGGAGAACACCAAAAACGGAGTTATGACCCTTCAAGATAGAAATGAGAGTAAATAGAAGTGTGGAAATGTCAAAGTAGTGGAAGCATGCTATTAAGGTAGAGAAGCAAGTCAAAGTAAGAAACAAACATTATAGCTTATCCCACAGTTCTATTAGTTCTTTGAATCTCATAGGAGGTTCTATTGGTGAATTTGGGAGTTGTAGAAAGAAGACACATACGGAGACTTAAACGACACCTATTGATGTGAATATGAAGAATCAATGCTTTCATTTCCAAGGCTTTGACCATTTTCATGCTGAGAACACCAAAAACAGAAATTTGACCCTTCAAGATAAAAATGAGAGTGGATAGAAGTGTGGAAATCTGAAAGTAGTTAAAGCATGCTATTAAGGTGGAGAAGCAAGTCAAAGTAAGAAACAAACATTATAGCTTATCCCATAGTTCTGTTAGTTATTTGAATCTCATAGGAGTTTCTATTGGTAAATTTGGGAGTTTTAGAAAGAATACACATATTAAAGCTGAAACAACACCTATTGATGTGAATATGAAGAATCAATGCTTTCATTTCCATGGATTTGATCATATTCAAGCTGAAAAACCTAAAAAAAGAGTTATGACCTTTCAAGATAGAAATGAGAGTGAATAGAAGTGTTGAAGTCTCAAAGTAGTTGAAGCATGCTATTAAGGGGAGAAGAAGTCAAAGTAAGAAACAAACATTATAGTTTATCCCACAGTTCTGTTAGTTCTTATAATCTCATAAGAGGTTTTATTGGTGAATTTGGGAGTTGTAGAAAGAAGACACATATGGATGATGAAACAACACCTATTGATGTGAATATGAAGAATCAATTCTTTCATTTCCATGGATTTGATCATATTCAAGCTGAGAATCCTAAAAACAGAGTTATGACCTATCAAAATAGAAATGAGAGTGAATAGAATTGTTGAAGTCTCAAAGTAGTTGAAGCTTGCTATTACGGGGGAGAAGAAGTCAAAGTAAGAAACAAACATTATAGTTTATCCCACGGTTCTGTTAGTTCTTTGAATCTCATAGGAGATTCTATTGGTAAATTTGGGAGTTTTAGAAAGAATACACATATTGAAGTTGAAACAACACCTATTGATGTGAATATGAAGAATCAATGCTTTCATTTCCATGGATTTGATCATATTCAAGCTGAGAATCCTAAAAACAGAGTTATGACCTATCAAGATAGAAATGAGAGTGAATAGAAGTGTTGAAGTCTCAAATTAGTTGAAGCATGCTAATAAGGGGGAGAAGAAGTCAAAGTAAGAAACAAACATTATAGTTTATCCCACAGTTCTGTTAGTTCTTAGAATCTCATAGGAGGTTCTATTAGTGAATTTGGGAGTTGTAGAAAGAAGACACATATGGAGACTGAAACGATACCTATTGAAGTGAATATGAAGAATCAATGCTTTCATTTTCAAGGATTTGACCATTTTCAAGCTGAGTACACCAAAAACGGAAATTTGACCGTTCAAGATAAAAATGAGAGTGAATAGAAGTGTGGAAATCTCAAAGTAGTTAAAGCATGCTATTAAGGTGGAGAAGCAAGTCAAAGTAAGAAACAAACATTATAGCTTATCCCACAGTTCTGTTAGTTCTTTGAATCTCATAAGAGTTTCTATTGGTAAATTTGGGAATTTTAGAAAGAATACACATATTGAAGCTGAAACAACACCTATTGATGTGAATATGAAGAATCAATGCTTTCATTTCCATAGATTTGATCATATTCAAGCTGAGAATCCTATAAACAGAGTTATGACCTATCAAGATAGAAATGAGAGTGAATATAAGTGTTGAAGTCTAAAAGTAGTTGAAGCATGCTATTAGGGGGAGAAGAAGTCAAAGTAAGAAACAAACATTATAGTTTATCCCACAGTTCTGTTAGTTCTTAGAATCTCATAGGAGGTTCTATTGGTGAATTTGGGAGTTGTAGAAAGAAGACACATATGGAGACTGAAACGACACCTATTGATGTGAATATGAAGAATCAATGCTTTCATTTCCAAGGCTTTGACCATTTTCATGCTGAGTACACCAAAAACAGAGTTATGACCCTTCAAGATAGAAATGAGAGTGAACAGAAGTGTAGAAATCTCAAAGTAGTAAAAGCATGCTATTAAGGTGGAGAAGCAAGTCAAAGTAAGAAACAAACATTATAGCTTATCCCACAGTTTTGTTAGCTCTTTGAATCTTATAGGAGTTTTTATTATTGAATTTGGGAGATTTAGAAAGAATACACATATGGAAGCTGAAAAAACACCTATTGATGTGAATATGAAGAATCAATGCTTTCATTTCTTAGGATTTGACCATATTCAAGCTGGGAATCCTAAAAAATTAGTTATGACCTATCAAGATAGAAATGAGAGTGAATAGAAGTGTTGAAGTCTCAAAGTAGTTGAAGCATGCTATTAAGGGGGGGAAGAAGTCAAAGTAAGAAACAAACATTATAGTTTATCCCACAGTTCTGTTAGTTCTTAGAATCTCATAGAAGGTTCTATTCGTGAATTTGGGAGTTGTAGAAAGAAGACTCATATGGAGGCTGAAACAACACCTATTGATGTGAATATGAAGAATCAATGCTTTCATTTCCAAGGATTTGACCATTTTCAAGCTGAGAACACCAAAAACAGAAATTTGACCCTTCAAGATAAAAATGAGAGTGAATAGAAGTGTGGAAATCTCAAACTAGTTAAAGCATGCTATTAAGGTGGAGAAGCAAGTCAAAGTAAGAAACAAACATTATAGCTTATCCCACAGTTTTGTTAGTTATTTGAATCTCATAGGAGTTTCTATTGGTAAATTTGGGAGTTTTAGAAAGAATACACATATTGAAGCTGAAACAACACCTATTGATGTGAATATGAAGAATCAATGCTTTCATTTCCAAGGATTTGACCATTTTCAAGCTGAGAACACCAAAAACAGAAATTTGACCCTTCAAGATAAAAATGAGAGTGGATAGAAGTGTGGAAATCTCAAAGTAGTTAAAGCATGCTATTAAGGTGGAGAAGCAAGTCAAAGTAAGAAACAAACATTATAGCTTATCCCACAGTTCTGTTAGTTATTTGAATCTCATAGGAGTTTCTATTGGTAAATTTGGGAGTTTTAGAAAGAATACACATATTGAAGCTGAAACAACACCTATTGATGTGAATATGAAGAATCAATGCTTTCATTTCCAAGGATTTGACCATTTTCAAGCTGAGAACACCAAAAACAGAAATTTGACCCTTCAAGATTAAAATGAGAGGGATAGAAGTGTGGAAATCTCAAAGTAGTTAAAGCATGCTATTCAGGTGGAGAAGCAAGTCAAAGTAAGAAACAAACATTATAGCTTATCCCACAGTTCTCTTAGTTATTTGAATCTCATAGGAGTTTCTATTGGTAAATTTGGGAGTTTTAGAAAGAATACACATATTGAAGCTGAAACAACACCTATTGATGTGAATATGAAGAATCAATGCTTTCATTTCCATGGATTTGATCATATTCAAGCTGAGAATCCTAAAAACAGAGTTATGACCTATCAAGATAGAAATGAGAGTGAATAGAAGTGTTGAAGTCTCAAATTAGTTGAAGCATGCTAATAAGGGGGAGAAGAAGTCAAAGTAAGAAACAAACAATATAGTTTATCCCACAGTTCTGTTAGTTCTTAGAATCTCATAGGAGGTTCTATTGGTGAATTTGGGAGTTGTAGAAAAAAGACACATATGGAGGCTGAAACAACACCTATTGATGTGAATATGAAGAATCAATGCTTTCATTTCCAAGGATTTGACCATTTTCAAGCTGAGAACACCAAAAACGGAGTTATGACCCTTCAAGATAGAAATGAGAGTAAATAGAAGTGTGGAAATGTCAAAGTAGTGGAAGCATGCTATTAAGGTAGAGAAGCAAGTCAAAGTAAGAAACAAACATTATAGCTTATCCCACAGTTCTATTAGTTCTTTGAATCTCATAGGAGGTTATATTGGTGAATTTGGGAGTTGTAGAAAGAAGACACATACGGAGACTGAAACGACACCTATTGATGTGAATATGAAGAATCAATGCTTTCATTTCCAAGGCTTTGACCATTTTCATGCTGAGTACACCAAAAACAGAGTTATGACCCTTCAAGATAGAAATGAGAGTGAATAGAAGTGTAGAAATCTCAAAGTAGTAAAAGCATGCTATTAAGGTGGAGAAGCAAGTCAAAGTAAGAAACAAACATTATAGCTTATCCCACAGTTTTGTTAGCTCTTTGAATCTTATAGGAGTTTTTATTATTGAATTTGGGAGATTTAGAAAGAATACACATATGGATGATGAAACAACACCTATTGATGTGAATATGAAAAATCAATGCTTTCATTTCCATGGATTTGATCATATTCAAGCTGGGAATCCTAAAAACAGAGTTATGACCTATCAAGATAGAAATGAGAGTGAATAGAAGTGTTGAAGTCTCAAAGTAGTTGAAGCATGCTATTAAGGGGAAGAATAAGTCAACGTAAGAAACAAACATTATAGCTTATCCCACAGTTCTGTTAGTTCTTAGAATTTCATAGGAGGTTTTATTGGTGAATTTGGGAGTTGTAGAAAGAAGACACATATGGAGGCTGAAACAACACTTATTGATGTGAATATGAAGAATCAATGCTTTCATTTCCATGGATTTGATCATATTCAAGCTAAAAATCCTAAAAACAGAGTTATGACCTATCAAGATAGAAATGAGAGTGAATAGAAGTGTTGAAGTCTCAAATTAGTTGAAGCATGCTAATAAGGGGGAGAAGAAGTCAAAGTAAGAAACAAACAATATAGTTTATCCCACAGTTCTGTTAGTTCTTAGAATCTCATAGGAGGTTCTATTGGTGAATTTGGGAGTTGTAGAAAAAAGACACATATGGAGGCTGAAACAACACCTATTGATGTGAATATGAAGAATCAATGCTTTCATTTCCAAGGATTTGACCATTTTCAAGCTGAGAACACCAAAAACGGAGTTATGACCCTTCAAGATAGAAATGAGAGTAAATAGAAGTGTGGAAATGTCAAAGTAGTGGAAGCATGCTATTAAGGTAGAGAAGCAAGTCAAAGTAAGAAACAAACATTATAGCTTATCCCACAGTTCTATTAGTTCTTTGAATCTCATAGGAGGTTCTATTGGTGAATTTGGGAGTTGTAGAAAGAAGACACATACGGAGACTTAAACGACACCTATTGATGTGAATATGAAGAATCAATGCTTTCATTTCCAAGGCTTTGACCATTTTCATGCTGAGAACACCAAAAACAGAAATTTGACCCTTCAAGATAAAAATGAGAGTGGATAGAAGTGTGGAAATCTGAAAGTAGTTAAAGCATGCTATTAAGGTGGAAAAGCAAGTCAAAGTAAGAAACAAACATTATAGCTTATCCCACAGTTCTGTTAGTTCTTTGAATCTCATAGGAGTTTCTATTGGTAAATTTGGGAGCTTTAGAAAGAATACACATATTGAAGCTGAAACAACACCTATTGATGTGAATATGAAGAATCAATGCTTTCATTTCCATGGATTTGATCATATTCAAGCTGAGAATCCTAAAAAAAGAGTTATGACCTATCAAGATAGAAATGAGAGTGAATAGAAGTGTTGAAGTCTCAAAGTAGTTGAAGCATGCAATTAAGGGGAAGAATAAGTCAACGTAAGAAACAAACATTATTGCTTATCCCACAGTTCTGTTAGTTCTTAGAATTTCATAGGAGGTTTTATTGGTGAATTTGGGAGTTGTAGAAAGAAGACACATATGGATGATGAAACAACACCTATTGATGTGAATATGAAGAATCAATGCTTTCATTTCCATGGATTTGATCATATTCAAGCTGGGAATGCTAAAAACAGAGTTATGACCTATCAAGATAGAAATGAGAGTGAATAGAAGTGTTGAAGTCTCAAAGTAGTTGAAGCATGCTATTAAGGGGGAGAAGAAGTCAAAGTAAGAAACAAACATTATAGTTTATCCCACGGTTCTGTTAGTTCTTTGAATCTCAAAGGAGATTCTATTGGTAAATTTGGGAGTTTTAGAAAGAATACACATATTGAAGCTGAAACAACACCTGTTGATGTGAATATGAAGAATCAATATTTTCATTTCCATGGATTTGATCATATTCAAGCTAAAAATCCTAAAAACAGAGTTATGACCTATCAAGATAGAAATGAGAGTGAATAGAAGTGTTGAAGTCTCAAATTAGTTGAAGCATGCTAATAAGGGGGAGAAGAAGTCAAAGTAAGAAACAAACAATATAGTTTATCCCACAGTTCTGTTAGTTCTTAGAATCTCATAGGAGGTTCTATTGGTGAATTTAAGAGTTGTAGAAAAAAGACACATATGGAGGCTGAAACAACACCTATTGATGTGAATATGAAGAATCAATGCTTTCATTTCCAAGGATTTGACCATTTTCAAGCTGAGAACACCAAAAACGGAGTTATGACCCTTCAAGATAGAAATGAGAGTAAATAGAAGTGTGGAAATGTCAAAGTAGTGGAAGCATGCTATTAAGGTAGAGAAGCAAGTCAAAGTAAGAAACAAACATTATAGCTTATCCCACAGTTCTATTAGTTCTTTGAATCTCATAGGAGGTTCTATTGGTGAATTTGGGAGTTGTAGAAAGAAGACACATACGGAGACTGAAACGACACCTATTGATGTGAATATGAAGAATCAATGCTTTCATTTCCAAGGCTTTGACCATTTTCATGCTTGAGTACACCAAAAACAGAGTTATGACCCTTCAAGATAGAAATGAGAGTGAATAGAAGTGTAGAAATCTCAAAGTAGTAAAAGCATGCTATTAAGGTGGAGAAGCAAGTCAAAGTAAGAAACAAACATTATAGCTTATCCCACAGTTTTGTTAGCTCTTTGAATCTTATAGGAGTTTTTATTATTGAATTTGGGAGATTTAGAAAGAATACACATATGGATGATGAAACAACACCTATTGATGTGAATATGAAGAATCAATGCTTTCATTTCCATGGATTTGATCATATTCAAGCTGGGAATCCTAAAAACAGAGTTATGACCTATCAAGATAGAAATGAGAGTGAATAGAAGTGTTGAAGTCTCAAAGTAGTTGAAGCATGCTATTAAGGGGAAGAATAAGTCAACGTAAGAAACAAACATTATAGCTTATCCCACAGTTCTGTTAGTTCTTAGAATTTCATAGGAGGTTTTATTGGTGAATTTGGGAGTTGTAGAAAGAAGACACATATGGAGGCTGAAACAACACCTATTGATGTGAATATGAAGAATCAATGCTTTCATTTCCATGGATTTGATCATATTCAAGCTAAAAATCCTAAAAACAGAGTTATGACCTATCAAGATAGAAATGAGAGTGAATAGAAGTGTTGAAGTCTCAAAGTAGTTGAAGCATGCTACCAAGGTGGAGAAGCAAGTCAAAGTAAGAAACAAACAATATAGTTTATCCCACAGTTCTGTTAGTTCTTAGAATCTCATAGGAGGTTCTATTGGTGAATTTGGGAGTTGTAGAAAAAAGACACATATGGAGGCTGAAACAACACCTATTGATGTGAATATGAAGAATCAATGCTTTCATTTCCAAGGATTTGACCATTTTCAAGCTGAGAACACCAAAAACGGAGTTATGACCCTTCAAGATAGAAATGAGAGTAAATAGAAGTGTGGAAATGTCAAAGTAGTGGAAGCATGCTATTAAGGTAGAGAAGCAAGTCAAAGTAAGAAACAAACATTATAGCTTATCCCACAGTTCTATTAGTTCTTTGAATCTCATAGGAGGTTCTATTGGTGAATTTGGGAGTTGTAGAAAGAAGACACATACGGAGACTGAAACGACACCTATTGATGTGAATATGAAGAATCAATGCTTTCATTTCCAAGGCTTTGACCATTTTCATGCTGAGTACACCAAAAACAGAGTTATGACCTATCAAGATAGAAATGAGAGTGAATAGAAGTGTAGAAATCTCAAAGTAGTAAAAGCATGCTATTAAGGTGGAGAAGCAAGTCAAAGTAAGAAACAAACATTATAGCTTCTCCCACAGTTTTGTTAGCTCTTTGAATCTTATAGGAGTTTTTACTATTGAATTTGGAAGATTTAGAAAGAATACACATATGGATGATGAAACAACACCTATTGATGTGAATATGAAGAATCAATGCTTTCATTTCCATGGATTTGATTATATTCAAGCTGGGAATCCTAAAAACAGAGTTATGACCTATCAAGATAGAAATGAGAGTGAATAGAAGTGTTGAAGTCTCAAAGTAGTTGAAGCATGCTATTAAGGGGAAGAATAAGTCAACGTAAGAAACAAACATTATAGCTTATCCCACAGTTCTGTTAGTTCTTAGAATTTCATAGGAGGTTTTATTGGTGAATTTGGGAGTTGTAGAAAGAAGACACATATGGAGGCTGAAACAACACCTATTGATGTGAATATGAAGAATCAATGCTTTCATTTCCATGGATTTGATCATATTCAAGCTGGGAATCCTAAAAACAGAGTTATGACCTATCAAGATAGAAATGAGAGTGAATAGAAGTGTTGAAGTCTCAAGGTAGTTGAAGCATGCTATTAAGGGGAAGAATAAGTCAACATAAGAAACAAACATTATAGCTTATCCCACAGTTCTGTTAGTTCTTAGAATTTCATAGGAGGTTTTATTGGTGAATTTGGGAGTTGTAGAAAGAAGACACATATGGAGGCTGAAACAACACCTATTGATGTGAATATGAAGAATCAATGCTTTCATTTCCATGGATTTGATCATATTCAAGCTGGGAATCCTAAAAACAGAGTTATGACCTATCAAGATAGAAATGAGAGTGAATAGAAGTGTTGAAGTCTCAAAGTAGTTGAAGCATGCTATTAAGGGGGAGAAGAAGTCAAAGTAAGAAACAAACATTATAGTTTATCCCACGGTTCTGTAAGTTCTTTGAAACTCAAAGGAGATTCTATTGGTAAATTTGGGAGTTTTAGAAAGAATACACATATTGAAGCTGAAACAACACCTGTTGATGTGAATATGAAGAATCAATGCTTTCATTTCCATGGATTTGATCATATTCAAGCTAAAAATCCTAAAAACAGAGTTATGACCTATCAAGATAGAAATGAGAGTGAATAGAAGTGTTGAAGTCTCAAATTAGTTGAAGCATGCTAATAAGGGGGAGAAGAAGTCAAAGTAAGAAACAAACAATATAGTTTATCCCACAGTTCTGTTAGTTCTTAGAATCTCATAGGAGGTTCTATTGGTGAATTTGGGAGTTGTAGAAAAAAGACACATATGGAGGCTGAAACAACACCTATTGATGTGAATATGAAGAATCAATGCTTTCATTTCCAAGGATTTGACCATTTTCAAGCTGAGAACACCAAAAACGGAGTTATGACCCTTCAAGATAGAAATGAGAGTAAATAGAAGTGTGGAAATGTCAAAGTAGTGGAAGCATGCTATTAAGGTAGAGAAGCAAGTCAAAGTAAGAAACAAACATTATAGCTTATCCCACAGTTCTATTAGTTCTTTGAATCTCATAGGAGGTTCTATTGGTGAATTTGGGAGTTGTAGAAAGAAGACACATACGGAGACTGAAACGACACCTATTGATGTGAATATGAAGAATCAATGCTTTCATTTCCAAGGCTTTGACCATTTTCATTCTGAGTACACCAAAAACAGAGTTATGACCCTTCAAGATAGAAATGAGAGTGAATAGAAGTGTAGAAATCTCAAAGTAGTAAAAGCATGCTATTAAGGTGGAGAAGCAAGTCAAAGTAAGAAACAAACATTATAGCTTATCCCACAGTTTTGTTAGCTCTTTGAATCTTATAGGAGTTTTTATTATTGAATTTGGGAGATTTAGAAAGAATACACATATGGATGATGAAACAACACCTATTGATGTGAATATGAAGAATCAATGCTTTCATTTCCATGGATTTGATCATAGTCAAGCTGGGGAATCCTAAAAACAGAGTTATGACCTATCAAGATAGAAATGAGAGTGAATAGAAGTGTTGAAGTCTCAAAGTAGTTGAAGCATGCTATTAAGGGGAAGAATAAGTCAACGTAAGAAACAAACATTATAGCTTATCCCACAGTTCTGTTAGTTCTTAGAATTTCATAGGAGGTTTTATTGGTGAATTTGGGAGTTGTAGAAAGAAGACACATATGGAGGCTGAAACAACACCTATTGATGTGAATATGAAGAATCAATGCTTTCATTTCCATGGATTTGATCATATTCAAGCTGGGAATCCTAAAAACAGAGTTATGACCTATCAAGATAGAAATGAGAGTGAATAGAAGTGTTGAAGTCTCAAAGTAGTTGAAGCATGCTATTAAGGGGGAGAAGAAGTCAAAGTAAGAAACAAACATTATAGTTTATCCCACGGTTCTGTTAGTTCTTTGAATCTCAAAGGAGATTCTATTGGTAAATTTGGGAGTTTTAGAAAGAATACACATATTGAAGCTGAAACAACACCTGTTGATGTGAATATGAAGAATCAATGCTTTCATTTCCATGGATTTGATCATATTCAAGCTAAAAATCCTAAAAACAGAGTTATGACCTATCAAGATAGAAATGAGAGTGAATAGAAGTGTTGAAGTCTCAAATTAGTTGAAGCATGCTAATAAGGGGGAGAAGAAGTCAAAGTAAGAAACAAACAATATAGTTTATCCCACAGTTCTGTTAGTTCTTAGAATCTCATAGGAGGTTCTATTGGTGAATTTGGGAGTTGTAGAAAAAAGACACATATGGAGGCTGAAACAACACCTATTGATGTGAATATGAAGAATCAATGCTTTCATTTCCAAGGATTTGACCATTTTCAAGCTGAGAACACCAAAACGGAGTTATGACCCTTCAAGATAGAAATGAGAGTAAATAGAAGTGTGGAAATGTCAAAGTAGTGGAAGCATGCTATTAAGGTAGAGAAGCAAGTCAAAGTAAGAAACAAACATTATAGCTTATCCCACAGTTCTATTAGTTCTTTGAATCTCATAGGAGGTTCTATTGGTGAATTTAGGAGTTGTAGAAAGAAGACACATGGAGAACTGAAACGACACCTATTGATGTGAATATGAAGAATCAATGCTTTCATTTCCAAGGCTTTGACCATTTTCATGCTGAGTACACCAAAAACAGAGTTATGACCCTTCAAGATAGAAATGAGAGTGAATAGAAGTGTAGAAATCTCAAAGTAGTAAAAGCATGCTATTAAGGTGGAGAAGCAAGTCAAAGTAAGAAACAAACATTATAGCTTATCCCACAGTTTTGTTAGCTCTTTGAATCTTATAGGAGTTTTTACTATTGAATTTGGGAGATTTAGAAAGAATACACATATGGATGATGAAACAACACCTATTGATGTGAATATGAAGAATCAATGCTTTCATTTCCATGGATTTGATTATATTCAAGCTGGGAATCCTAAAAACAGAGTTATGACCTATCAAGATAGAAATGAGAGTGAATAGAAGTGTTGAAGTCTCAAAGTAGTTGAAGCATGCTATTAAGGGGAAGAATAAGTCAACGTAAGAAACAAACATTATAGCTTATCCCACAGTTCTGTTAGTTCTTAGAATTTCATAGGAGTTTCTATTGGTAAATTTGGGAGTTTTAGAAAGAATACACATATTGAAGCTGAAACAACACCTATTGATGTGAATATGAAGAATCAATGCTTTCATTTCCATGGATTTGATCATATTCAAGCTGAGAATCCTAAAAAAAGAGTTATGACCTATCAAGATAGAAATGAGAGTGAATAGAAGTGTTGAAGTCTCAAAGTAGTTGAAGCATGCTATTAAGGGGAAGAATAAGTCAACGTAAGAAACAAACATTATTGCTTATCCCACAGTTCTGTTAGTTCTTAGAATTTCATAGGAGGTTTTATTGGTGAATTTGGGAGTTGTAGAAAGAAGACACATATGGATGATGAAACAACACCTATTGATGTGAATATGAAGAATCAATGCTTTCATTTCCATGGATTTGATCATATTCAAGCTGGGAATCCTAAAAACGGAGTTATGACCTATCAAGATAGAAATGAGAGTGAATAGAAGTGTTGAAGTCTCAAAGCAGTTGAAGCATGCTATTAAGGGGGAGAAGAAGTCAAAGTAAGAAACAAGCATTATAGCTTATCTCATAGTTCTGTTAGTTCTTAGAATCTCAAAGGAGATTCTATTGGTAAAATTGGGAGTTTTACAAAGAATGCACATATTGAAGCTGAAACAACACTGTTGATGTGAATATGAAGAATCAATGCTTTCATTTCCATGGATTTGATCATATTCAAGCTAAAAATCCTAAAAAACAGAGTTATGACCTATCAAGATAGAAATGAGAGTGAATAGAAGTGTTGAAGTCTCAAATTAGTTGAAGCATGCTAATAAGGGGAGAAGAAGTCAAAGTAAGAAACAAACAATATAGTTTATCCCACACTGTTAGTTCTTAGAATCACATAGGAGTTTCTATTGGTGAATTTGGGAGTTGTAGAAAAAAGACACATATGGAGGCTGAAACAACACCTATTGATGTGAATATGAAGAATCAATGCTTTCATTTCCAAGGATTTGACCATTTTCAAGCTGAGGCACCGATAAACGGAGTTATGACCTAGCAAGAGAGAAACGAGAGTGAATAGAAGTGTGGAAATGTCAAAGTAGTGGAAGCATGCTATTAAGGTAGAGAAGCAAGTCAAAGTAAGAAACAAACATTATAGCTTATCTCACAGTTCTATTAGTTCTTTGAATCTCATAGGAGGTTCTATTGGTGAATTTGGGAGTTGTAGAAAGAAGACACATACGGAGACTGAAACGACACCTATTGATGTGAATATGAAGAATCAATGCTTTCATTTCCAAGGCTTTGACCATTTTCATGCTGAGTACACCAAAAACAGAGTTATGACCCTTCAAGATAGAAATGAGAGTGAATAGAAGTGTAGAAATCTCAAAGTAGTAAAAGCATGCTATTAAGGTGGAGAAGCAAGTCAAAGTAAGAAACAAACATTATAGCTTATCCCACAGTTCTGTTAGCTCTTAGAATCTTATAGGAGGTTTTATTATTGAATTTGGGGGATATAGACAGAATACACATATGGATGATGAAACAACACCTATTGATGTGAATATGAAGAATCAATGCTTTCATTTCCATGGATTTGATCATATTCAAGCTGGGAATCCTAAAACAGAGTTATGACCTATCAAGATAGAAATGAGAGTGAATAGAAGTGTTGAAGTCTCAAAGTAGTTGAAGCATGCTATTAAGGGGAAGAATAAGTCAACGTAAGAAACAAACATTATAGCTTATCCCACAGTTCTGTTAGTTCTTAGAATTTCATAGGAGGTTTTATTGGTGAATTTGGGAGTTGTAGAAAGAAGACACATATGGAGGCTGAAACAACACCTATTGATGTGAATATGAAGAATCAATGCTTTCATTTCCATGGATTTGATCATATTCAAGCTGGGAATCCTAAAAACAGAGTTATGACCTATCAAGATAGAAATGAGAGTGAATAGAAGTGTTGAAGTCTCAAAGTAGTTGAAGCATGCTATTAAGGGGAGAAGAAGTCAAAGTAAGAAACAAACATTATAGTTTATCCCACGGTTCTGTTAGTTCTTTGAATCTCAAAGGAGATTCTATTGGTAAATTTGGGAGTTTTAGAAAGAATACACATATTGAAGCTGAAACAACACTGTTGATGTGAATATGAAGAATCAATGCTTTCATTTCCATGGATTTGATCATATTGAAGCTAAAAATCCCAAAAACAGAGTTATGACCTATCAAGATAGAAATGAGAGTGAATAGAAGTGTTGAAGTCTCAAAGTAGTTGAAGCATGCTATTAAGTGGAGAAGAAGTCAAAGTAAGAAACAAACAATATAGTTTATCCCACAGTTCTGTTAGTTCTTAGAATCTCATAGGAGGTTCTATTGGTGAATTTGGGAGTTGTAGAAAAAAGACACATATGGAGGCTGAAACAACACCTATTGATGTGAATATGAAGAATCAATGCTTTCATTTCCAAGGATTTGACCATTTTCAAGCTGAGAACACCAAAAACGGAGTTATGACCCTTCAAGATAGAAATGAGAGTAAATAGAAGTGTGGAAATGTCAAAGTAGTGGAAGCATGCTATTAAGGTAGAGAAGCAAGTCAAAGTAAGAAACAAACATTATAGCTTATCCCACAGTTCTATTAGTTCTTTGAATCTCATAGGAGGTTCTATTGGTGAATTTGGGAGTTGTAGAAAGAAGACACATACGGAGACTGAAACGACACCTATTGATGTGAATATGAAGAATCAATGCTTTCATTTCCAAGGCTTTGACCATTTTCATGCTGAGTACACCAAAAACAGAGTTATGACCCTTCAAGATAGAAATGAGAGTGAATAGAAGTGTAGAAATCTCAAAGTAGTAAAAGCATGCTATTAAGGTGGAGAAGCAAGTCAAAGTAAGAAACAAACATTATAGCTTATCCCACAGTTTTGTTAGCTCTTTGAATCTTATAGGAGTTTTTACTATTGAATTTGGGAGATTTAGAAAGAATACACATATGGATGATGAAACAACACCTATTGATGTGAATATGAAGAA
This sequence comes from Cardamine occulta, assembly GCA_028015245.1. Lineage (NCBI taxonomy): Eukaryota > Viridiplantae > Streptophyta > Magnoliopsida > Brassicales > Brassicaceae > Cardamine > Cardamine occulta. The sequence goes on along the minus strand of CM051378.1, from coordinate 9,760,826 downwards.
TCAATGCTTTCATTTCCATGGATTTGATTATATTCAAGCTGGGAATCCTAAAAACAGAGTTATGACCTATCAAGATAGAAATGAGAGTGAATAGAAGTGTTGAAGTCTCAAAGTAGTTGAAGCATGCTATTAAGGGGAAGAATAAGTCAACGTAAGAAACAAACATTATAGCTTATCCCACAGTTCATTAGTTCTTAGAATTTCATAGGAGGTTTTATTGGTGAATTTGGGAGTTGTAGAAAGAAGACACATATGGAGGCTGAAACAACACCTATTGATGTGAATATGAAGAATCAATGCTTTCATTTCCATGGATTTGATCATATTCAAGCTGGGAATCCTAAAAACAGAGTTATGACCTATCAAGATAGAAATGAGAGTGAATAGAAGTGTTGAAGTCTCAAAGTAGTTGAAGCATGCTATTAAGGGGAAGAATAAGTCAACGTAAGAAACAAACATTATAGCTTATCCCACAGTTCTGTTAGTTTTAGAATTTCATAGGAGGTTTTATTGGTGAATTTGGGAGTTGTAGAAAGAAGACACATATGGAGGCTGAAACAACACCTATTGATCTGAATATGAAGAATCAATGCTTTCATTTCCATGGATTTGATCATATTCAAGCTGGGAATCCTAAAAACAGAGTTATGACCTATCAAGATAGAAATGAGAGTGAATAGAAGTGTTGAAGTCTCAAGGTAGTTGAAGCATGCTATTAAGGGGAAGAATAAGTCAACATAAGAAACAAACATTATAGCTTATCCCACAGCTCATTAGTTCTTAGAATTTCATAGGAGGTTTTATTGGTGAATTTGGGAGTTGTAGAAAGAAGACACATATGGAGGCTGAAACAACACCTATTGATGTGAATATGAAGAATCAATGCTTTCATTTCCATGGATTTGATCATATTCAAGCTGGGAATCCTAAAAACAGAGTTATGACCTATCAAGATAGAAATGAGAGTGAATAGAAGTGTTGAAGTGTCAAAGTAGTTGAAGCATGCTATTAAGGGGGAGAAGAAGTCAAAGTAAGAAACAAACATTATAGTTTATCCCACGGTTCTGTAAGTTCTTTGAAACTCAAAGGAGATTCTATTGGTAAATTTGGGAGTTTTAGAAAGAATACACATATTGAAGCTGAAACAACACCTGTTGATGTGAATATGAAGAATCAATTCTTTCATTTCCATGGATTTGATCATATTCAAGCTAAAAATCCTAAAACAGAGTTATGACCTATCAAGATAGAAATGAGAGTGAATAGAAGTGTTGAAGTCTCAAATTAGTTGAAGCATGCTAATAAGGGGGAGAAGAAGTCAAAGTAAGAAACAAACAATATAGTTTATCCCACAGTTCTGTTAGTTCTTAGAATCTCATAGGAGGTTCTATTGGTGAATTTGGGAGTTGTAGAAAAAGACACATATGGAGGCTGAAACAACACCTATTGATGTGAATATGAAGAATCAATGCTTTCATTTCCAAGGATTTGACCATTTTCAAGCTGAGAACACCAAAAACAGAGTTATGACCCTTCAAGATAGAAATGAGAGTAAATAGAAGTGTGGAAATGTCAAAGTAGTGGAAGCATGCTATTAAGGTAGAGAAGCAAGTCAAAGTAAGAAACAAACATTATAGCTTATCCCACAGTTCTATTAGTTCTTTGAATCTCATAGGAGGTTCTATTGGTGAATTTGGGAGTTGTAGAAAGACGACACATACGGAGACTGAAACAACACCTATTGATGTGAATATGAAGAATCAATGCTTTCATTTCCAAGGCTTTGACCATTTTCATGCTGAGTACACCAAAAACAGAGTTATGACCCTTCAAGATAGAAATGAGAGTGAATAGAAGTGTAGAAATCTCAAAGTAGTAAAAGCATGCTATTAAGGTGGAGAAGCAAGTCAAAGTAAGAAACAAACATTATAGCTTATCCCACAGTTTTGTTAGCTCTTTGAATCTTATAGGAGTTTTTATTATTGAATTTGGGAGATTTAGAAAGAATACACATATGGATGATGAAACAACACCTATTGATGTGAATATGAAGAATCAATGCTTTCATTTCCATGGATTTGATCATATTCAAGCTGGGAATCCTAAAAACAGAGTTATGACCTATCAAGATAGAAATGAGACTGAATAGAAGTGTTGAAGTCTCAAAGTAGTTGAAGCATGCTATTAAGGGGAAGAATAAGTCAACGTAAGAAACAAACATTATAGCTTATCCCACAGTTCTGTTAGTTCTTAGAATTTCATAGGAGGTTTTATTGGTGAATTTGGGAGTTGTAGAAAGAAGACACATATGGAGGCTGAAACAACACCTATTGATGTGAATATGAAGAATCAATGCTTTCATTTCCATGGATTTGATCATATTCAAGCTGGGAATCCTAAAAACAGAGTTATGACCTATCAAGATAGAAATGAGAGTGAATAGAAGTGTTGAAGTCTCAAAGTAGTTGAAGCATGCTATTAAGGGGAAGAATAAGTCAACGTAAGAAACAAACATTATAGCTTATCCCACAGTTTTGTTAGTTTTAGAATTTCATAGGAGGTTTTATTGGTGAATTTGGGAGTTGTAGAAAGAAGACACATATGGAGGCTGAAACAACACCTATTGATGTGAATATGAAGAATCAATGCTTTCATTTCCATGGATTTGATCATATTCAAGTTGGGAATCCTAAAAACAGAGTTATGACCTATCAAGATAGAAATGAGAGTGAATAGAAGTGTTGAAGTCTCAAGGTAGTTGAAGCATGCTATTAAGGGGAAGAATAAGTCAACATAAGAAACAAACATTATAGCTTATCCCACAGTTCTGTTAGTTCTTAGAATTTCATAGGAGGTTTTATTGGTGAATTTGGGAGTTGTAGAAAGAAGACACATATGGAGGCTGAAACAACACCTATTGATGTGAATATGAAGAATCAATGCTTTCATTTCCATGGATTTGATCATATTCAAGGTGGGAATCCTAAAAACAGAGTTATGACCTATCAAGATAGAAATGAGAGTGAATAGAAGTGTTGAAGTCTCAAAGTAGTTGAAGCATGCTATTAAGGGGGAGAAGAAGTCAAAGTAAGAAACAAACATTATAGTTTATCCCACGGTTCTGTAAGTTCTTTGAAACTCAAAGGAGATTCTATTGGTAAATTTGGGAGTTTTAGAAAGAATACACATATTGAAGCTGAAACAACACCTGTTGATGTGAATATGAAGAATCAATGCTTTCATTTCCATGGATTTGATCATATTCAAGCTAAAAATCCTAAAAACAGAGTTATGACCTATCAAGATAGAAATGAGAGTGAATAGAAGTGTTGAAGTCTCAAAGTAGTTGAAGCATGCTATTAAGGGGAAGAATAAGTCAACGTAAGAAACAAACATTATAGCTTATCCCACAGTTTTGTTAGTTTTAGAATTTCATAGGAGGTTTTATTGGTGAATTTGGGAGTTGTAGAAAGAAGACACATATGGAGGCTGAAACAACACCTATTGATGTGAATATGAAGAATCAATGCTTTCATTTCCATGGATTTGATCATATTCAAGTTGGGAATCCTAAAAACAGAGTTATGACCTATCAAGATAGAAATGAGAGTGAATAGAAGTGTTGAAGTCTCAAGGTAGTTGAAGCATGCTATTAAGGGGAAGAATAAGTCAACATAAGAAACAAACATTATAGCTTATCCCACAGTTCTGTTAGTTCTTAGAATTTCATAGGAGGTTTTATTGGTGAATTTGGGAGTTGTAGAAAGAAGACACATATGGAGGCTGAAACAACACCTATTGATGTGAATATGAAGAATCAATGCTTTCATTTCCATGGATTTGATCATATTCAAGGTGGGAATCCTAAAAACAGAGTTATGACCTATCAAGATAGAAATGAGAGTGAATAGAAGTGTTGAAGTCTCAAAGTAGTTGAAGCATGCTATTAAGGGGAGAAGAAGTCAAAGTAAGAAACAAACATTATAGTTTATCCCACGGTTCTGTAAGTTCTTTGAAACTCAAAGGAGATTCTATTGGTAAATTTGGGAGTTTTAGAAAGAATACACATATTGAAGCTGAAACAACACCTGTTGATGTGAATATGAAGAATCAATGCTTTCATTTCCATGGATTTGATCATATTCAAGCTAAAAATCCTAAAAACAGAGTTATGACTTATCAAGATAGAAATGAGAGTGAATAGAAGTGTTGAAGTCTCAAATTAGTTGAAGCATGCTAATAAGGGGGAGAAGAAGTCAAAGTAAGAAACAAACAATATAGTTTATCCCACAGTTCTGTTAGTTCTTAGAATCTCATAGGAGGTTCTATTGGTGAATTTGGGAGTTGTAGAAAAAGACACATATGGAGGCTGAAACAACACCTATTGATGTGAATATGAAGAATCAATGCTTTCATTTCCAAGGATTTGACCATTTTCAAGCTGAGAACACCAAAAACGGAGTTATGACCCTTCAAGATAGAAATGAGAGTAAATAGAAGTGTGGAAATGTCAAAGTAGTGGAAGCATGCTATTAAGGTAGAGAAGCAAGTCAAAGTAAGAAACAAACATTATAGCTTATCCCACAGTTCTATTAGTTCTTTGAATCTCATAGGAGGTTCTATTGGTGAATTTGGGAGTTGTAGAAAGAAGACACATACGGAGACTGAAACGACACCTATTGATGTGAATATGAAGAATCAATGCTTTCATTTCCAAGGCTTTGACCATTTTCATGTTGAGTACACCAAAAACAGAGTTATGACCCTTCAAGATAGAAATGAGAGTGAATAGAAGTGTAGAAATCTCAAAGTAGTAAAAGCATGCTATTAAGGTGGAGAAGCAAGTCAAAGTAAGAAACAAACATTATAGCTTATCCCACAGTTTTGTTAGCTCTTTGAATCTTATAGGAGTTTTTATTATTGAATTTGGGAGATTTAGAAAGAATACACATATGGATGATGAAACAACACCTATTGATGTGAATATGAAGAATCAATGCTTTCATTTCCATGGATTTGATCATATTCAAGTTGGGAATCCTAAAAACAGAGTTATGACCTATCAAGATAGAAATGAGACTGAATAGAAGTGTTGAAGTCTCAAAGTAGTTGAAGCATGCTATTAAGGGGAAGAATAAGTCAACGTAAGAAACAAACATTATAGCTTATCCCACAGTTCTGTTAGTTCTTAGAATTTCATAGGAGGTTTTATTGGTGAATTTGGGAGTTGTAGAAAGAAGACACATATCGAGGCTGAAACAACACCTATTGATGTGAATATGAAGAATCAATGCTTTCATTTCCATGGATTTGATCATATTCAAGCTGGGAATCCTAAAAACAGAGTTATGACCTATCAAGATAGAAATGAGAGTGAATAGAAGTGTTGAAGTCTCAAAGTAGTTGAAGCATGCTATTAAGGGGAGAAGAAGTCAAAGTAAGAAACAAACATTATAGTTTATCCCACGGTTCTGTTAGTTCTTTGAATCTCAAAGGAGATTCTATTGGTAAATTTGGGAGTTTTAGAAAGAATACACATATTGAAGCTTAAACAACACCTGTTGATGTGAATATGAAGAATCAATGCTTTCATTTCCATGGATTTGATCATATTCAAGCTAAAAATCCTAAAAACAGAGTTATGACCTATCAAGATAGAAATGAGAGTGAATAGAAGTGTTGAAGTCTCAAAGTAGTTGAAGCATGCTATTAAGGGGGAGAAGAAGTCAAAGTAAGAAACAAACATTATAGTTTATCCCATGGTTCTGTTAGTTCTTTGAATCTCAAAGGAGATTCTATTGGTAAATTTGGGAGTTTTAGAAAGAATACACATATTGAAGCTGAAACAACACCTGTTGATGTGAATATGAAGAATCAATGCTTTCATTTCCATGGATTTGATCATATTCAAGCTAAAAATCCTAAAAACAGAGTTATGACCTATCAAGATAGAAATGAGAGTGAATAGAAGTGTTGAAGTCTCAAATTAGTTAAAGCATGCTAATAAGGGGGAGAAGAAGTCAAAGTAAGAAACAAACAATATAGTTTATCCCACAGTTCTGTTAGTTCTTAGAATCTCATAGGAGGTTCTATTTGTGAATTTGGGAGTTGTAGAAAAAAGACACATATGGAGGCTGAAACAACACCTATTGATGTGAATATGAAGAATCAATGCTTTCATTTCCAAGGATTTGACCATTTTCAAGCTGAGAACACCAAAAACGGAGTTATGACCCTTCAAGATAGAAATGAGAGTAAATAGAAGTGTGGAAATGTCAAAGTAGTGGAAGCATGCTATTAAGGTAGAGAAGCAAGTCAAAGTAAGAAACAAACATTATAGCTTATCCCACAGTTCTATTAGTTCTTTGAATCTCATAGGAGGTTCTATTGGTGAATTTGGGAGTTGTAGAAAGAAGACACATACGGAGACTGAAACGACACCTATTGATGTGAATATGAAGAATCAATGCTTTCATTTCCAAGGCTTTGACCATTTTCATGCTGAGTACACCAAAAACAGAGTTATGACCCTTCAAGATAGAAATGAGAGTGAATAGAAGTGTAGAAATCTCAAAGTAGTAAAAGCATGCTATTAAGGGGAGAAGCAAGTCAAAGTAAGAAACAAACATTATAGCTTATCCCACAGTTTTGTTAGCTCTTTTGAATCTTATAGGAGTCTTTACTACTGAATTTGTGATATTTATATAGAATACACATATGGATGATGAAACAACACCTATTGATGTGAATATGAAGAATCAATGCTTTCATTTCCATGGATTTGATTATATTCAAGCTGGGAATCCAAAAACAAAGTTATGACCTATCAAGATAGAAATGAGAGTGAATAGAAGTGTTGAAGTCTCAAAGTAGTTGAAGCATGCTATTAAGGGAAGAATAAGTCAACGTAGAAAAACAAACATTATAGCTTATCCCACAGTTCTGTTAGTTCTTAGAATTTCATAGGAGGTTTTATTGGTGAATTTGGGAGTTGTAGAAAGAAGACACATATGGAGGCTGAAATAACACCTATTGATGTGAATATGAAGAATCAATGCTTTCATTTCCATGGATTTGATCATATTCAAGCTGGGAATCCTAAAAACAGAGTTATGACCTATCAAGATAGAAATGAGAGTGAATAGAAGTGTTGAAGTCTCAAAGTAGTTGAAGCATGCTATTAAGGGGAAGAATAAGTCAACGTAAGAAACAAACATTATAGCTTATCCCACAGTTCTGTTAGTTTTAGAATTTCATAGGAGGTTTTATTGGTGAATTTGGGAGTTGTAGAAAGAAGACACATATGGAGGCTGAAACAACACCTATTGATGTGAATATGAAGAATCAATGCTTTCATTTCCATGGATTTGATCATATTCAAGCTAAAAATCCTAAAAACAGAGTTATGACCTATCAAGATAGAAATGAGAGTGAATAGAAGTGTTGAAGTCTCAAGGTAGTTGAAGCATGCTATTAAGGGGAAGAATAAGTCAACATAAGAAACAAACATTATAGCTTATCCCACAGTTCTGTTAGTTCTTAGAATTTCATAGGAGGTTTTATTGGTGAATTTGGGAGTTGTAGAAAGAAGACACATATGGAGGCTGAAACAACACCTATTGATGTGAATATGAAGAATCAATGCTTTCATTTCCATGGATTTGATCATATTCAAGCTAAAAATCCTAAAAACAGAGTTATGACCTATCAAGATAGAAATGAGAGTGAATAGAAGTGTTGAAGTCTCAAAGTAGTAAAAGCATGCTATTAAGGGGGAGAAGAAGTCAAAGTAAGAAACAAACATTATAGTTTATCCCACGGTTCTGTAAGTTCTTTGAAACTCAAAGGAGATTCTATTGGTAAATTTGGGAGTTTTAGAAAGAATACACATATTGAAGCTGAAACAACACTGTTGATGTGAATATGAAGAATCAATGCTTTCATTTCCATGGATTTGATCATATTCAAGCTAAAAAATCCTAAAAACCGAGTTATGCCCTATCAAGATAGAAATGAGAGTGAATAGAAGTGTTGAAGTCTCAAATTAGTAGAAGCATGCTAATAAGGGGGAGAAGAAGTCAAAGTAAGAAACAAACAATATAGTTTATCCCACAGTTCTGTTAGTTCTTAGAATCTCATTGGAGGTTCTATTGGTGAATTTGGGAGTTGTAGAAAAAACACATATGGAGGCTGAAACAACACCTATTGATGTGAATATGAAGAATCAATGCTTTCATTTCCAAGGATTTGACCATTTTCAAGCTGAGAACACCAAAAACGGAGTTATGACCCTTCAAGATAGAAATGAGAGTAAATAGAAGTGTGGAAATGTCAAAGTAGTGGAAGCATGCTATTAAGGTAGAGAAGCAAGTCAAAGTAAGAAACAAACATTATAGCTTATCCCACAGTTCTATTAGTTCTTTGAATCTCATAGGAGGTTCTATTGGTGAATTTGGGAGTTGTAGAAAGAAGACACATACGGAGACTGAAACGACACCTATTGATGTGAATATGAAGAATCAATGCTTTCATTTCCAAGGCTTTGACCATTTTCATGCTGAGTACACCAAAAACAGAGTTATGACCCTTCAAGATAGAAATGCGAGTGAATAGAAGTGTAGAAATCTCAAAGTAGTAAAAGCATGCTATTAAGGTGGAGAAGCAAGTCAAAGTAAGAAACAAACATTATAGCTTATCCCACAGTTTTGTTAGCTCTTTGAATCTTATAGGAGTTTTTACTATTGAATTTGGGAGATTTAGAAAGAATACACATATGGATGATGAAACAACACCTATTGATGTGAATATGAAGAATCAATGCTTTCATTTCCATGGATTTGATTATATTCAAGCTGGGAATCCAAAAAACAAAGTTATGACCTATCAAGATAGAAATGAGAGTGAATAGAAGTGTTGAAGTCTCAAAGTAGTTGAAGCATGCTATTAAGGGGAAGAATAAGTCAACGTAAGAAACAAACATTATAGCTTATCCCACAGTTCTGTTAGTTTTAGAATTTCATAGGAGGTTTTATTGGTGAATTTGGGAGTTGTAGAAAGAAGACACATATGGAGGCTGAAACAACACCTATTGATGTGAATATGAAGAATCAATGCTTTCATTTCCATGGATTTGATCATATTCAAGCTAAAAATCCTAAAAACAGAGTTATGACCTATCAAGATAGAAATGAGAGTGAATAGAAGTGTTGAAGTCTCAAGGTAGTTGAAGCATGCTATTAAGGGGAAGAATAAGTCAACATAAGAAACAAACATTATAGCTTATCCCACAGTTCATTAGTTCTTAGAATTTCATAGGAGGTTTTATTGGTGAATTTGGGAGTTGTAGAAAGAAGACACATATGGAGGCTGAAACAACACCTATTGATGTGAATATGAAGAATCAATGCTTTCATTTCCATGGATTTGATCATATTCAAGCTAAAAATCCTAAAAACAGAGTTATGACCTATCAAGATAGAAATGAGAGTGAATAGAAGTGTTGAAGTCTCAAAGTAGTAAAAGCATGCTATTAAGGGGGAGAAGAAGTCAAAGTAAGAAACAAACATTATAGTTTATCCCACGGTTCTGTAAGTTCTTTGAAACTCAAAGGAGATTCTATTGGTAAATTTGGGAGTTTTAGAAAGAATACACATATTGAAGCTGAAACAACACCTGTTGATGTGAATATGAAGAATCAATGCTTTCATTTCCATGGATTTGATCATATTCAAGCTAAAAATCCTAAAAACAGAGTTATGACCTATCAAGATAGAAATGAGAGTGAATAGAAGTGTTGAAGTCTCAAATTAGTTGAAGCATGCTAATAAGGGGGAGAAGAAGTCAAAGTAAGAAACAAACAATATAGTTTATCCCACAGTTCTGTTAGTTCTTAGAATCTCATAGGAGGTTCTATTGGTGAATTTGGCAGTTGTAGAAAAAGACACATATGGAGGCTGAAACAACACCTATTGATGTGAATATGAAGAATCAATGCTTTCATTTCCAAGGATTTGACCATTTTCAAGCTGAGAACACCAAAAACGGAGTTATGACCCTTCAAGATAGAAATGAGAGTAAATAGAAGTGTGGAAATGTCAAAGTAGTGGAAGCATGCTATTAAGGTAGAGAAGCAAGTCAAAGTAAGAAACAAACATTATAGCTTATCCCACAGTTCTATTAGTTCTTTGAATCTCATAGGAGGTTCTATTGGTGAATTTGGGAGTTGTAGAAAGAAGACACATAAGGAGAACTGAAACACCTATTGATGTGAATATGAAGAATCAATGCTTTCATTTCCAAGGCTTTGACCATTTTCATGCTGAGTACACCAAAAACAGAGTTATGACCCTTCAAGATAGAAATGCGAGTGAATAGAAGTGTAGAAATCTCAAAGTAGTAAAAGCATGCTATTAAGGTGGAGAAGCAAGTCAAAGTAAGAAACAAACATTATAGCTTATCCCACAGTTTTGTTTGCTCTTTGAATCTTATAGGAGTTTTTATTATTGAATTTGGGAGATTTAGAAAGAATACACATATGGATGATGAAACAACACCTATTGATGTGAATATGAAGAATCAATGCTTTCATTTCCATGGATTTGATCATATTCAAGCTGGGAATCCTAAAAACAGAGTTATGACCTATCAAGATAGAAATGAGACTGAATAGAAGTGTTGAAGTCTCAAAGTAGTTGAAGCATGCTATTAAGGGGAAGAATAAGTCAACGTAAGAAACAAACATTATAGCTTATCCCACGGTTCTGTTAGTTCTTTGAATCTCAAAGGAGATTCTATTGGTGAATTTGGGAGTTGTAGAAAGAAGACACATATCGAGGCTGAAACAACACCTATTGATGTGAATATGAAGAATCAATGCTTTCATTTCCATGGATTTGATCATATTCAAGCTGGGAATCCTAAAAACAGAGTTATGACCTATCAAGATAGAAATGAGAGTGAATAGAAGTGTTGAAGTCTCAAAGTAGTTGAAGCATGCTATTAAGGGGGAGAAGAAGTCAAAGTAAGAAACAAACATTATAATTTATCCCACGGTTCTGTTAGTTCTTTGAAACTCAAAGGAGATTCTATTGGTAAATTTGGGAGTTTTAGAAAGAATACACATATTGAAGCTGAAACAACACCTGTTGATGTGAATATGAAGAATCAATGCTTTCATTTCCATGGATTTGATCATATTCAAGCTAAAAATCCTAAAAACAGAGTTATGACCTATCAAGATAGAAATGAGAGTGAATAGAAGTGTTGAAGTCTCAAATTAGTTGAAGCATGCGAAAAAGCGGGGGGAGGAGTCAAAGTAAGAAACAAACAGGATAGTTTATCCCACAGTTCTGTTAGTTCTTAGAATCTCATAGGAGGTTTTATTGGTGAATTTGGGAGTTGTAGAAAGAAGACACATATGGAGGCTGAAACAACACCTATTGATGTGAATATGAAGAATCAATGGTTTCATTGACAAGGATTTGGCCATTTTCAAGTGGAGAACACCAAAAACGGAGTGATGACCCTTCAAGATAGAAATGAGAGTAAATAGAAGTGTGGAAATGTCAAAGTAGTGGAAGCATGCTATTAAGGTAGAGAAGCAAGTCAAAGTAAGAAACAAACATTATAGCTTATCCCACAGTTCTATTAGTTCTTTGAATCTCATAGGAGGTTCTATTGGTGAATTTGGGAGTTGTAGAAAGAAGACACATCGAGGCTGAAACGACACCTATTGATGTGAATATGAAGAATCAATGCTTTCATTTCCAAGGCTTTGACCATTTTCATGCTGAGTACACCAAAAACAGAGTTATGACCCTTCAAGATAGAAATGAGAGTGAATAGAAGTGTAGAAATCTCAAAGTAGTAAAAGCATGCTATTAAGGTGGAGAAGCAAGTCAAAGTAAGAAACAAACATTATAGCTTATCCCACAGTTTTGTTATCTCTTTGAATCTTATAGGAGTTTTTATTATTGAATTTGGGAGATTTAGAAAGAATACACATATGGATGATGAAACAACACCTATTGATGTGAATATGAAGAATCAATGCTTTCATTTCCATGGATTTGATCATATTCAGTAGGAATCCTAAAAACAGAGTTATGACCTATCAAGATAGAAATGAGAGTGAATAGAAGTGTTGAAGTCTCAAAGTAGTTGAAGCATGCTATTAAGGGAAGAATAAGTCAACGTAAGAAACAAACATTATAGCTTATCCCACAGTTTTGTTAGCTCTTTGAATCTTATAGGAGTTTTTATTATTGAATTTGGGAGATTTAGAAAGAATACACATATGGATGATGAAACAACACCTATTGATGTGAATATGAAGAATCAATGCTTTCATTTCCATGGATTTGATCATATTCAAGCTGGGAATCCTAAAAACAGAGTTATGACCTATCAAGATAGAAATGAGAGTGAATAGAAGTGTTAAAGTCTCAAAGTAGTTGAAGCATGCTATTAAGGGGAAGAATAAGTCAACGTAAGAAACAAACATTATAGCTTATCCCACAGTTCTGTTAGTTCTTAGAATTTCATAGGAGGTTTTATTGGTGAATTTGGGAGTTGTAGAAAGAAGACACATATGGAGGCTGAAACAACACCTATTGATGTGAATATGAAGAATCAATGCTTTCATTTCCATGGATTTGATCATATTCAAGCTGGGAATCCTAAAAACAGAGTTATGACCTATCAAGATAGAAATGAGAGTGAATAGAAGTGTTGAAGTCTCAAAGTAGTTGAAGCATGCTATTAAGTGGAGAAGAAGTCAAAGTAAGAAACAAACAATATAGTTTATCCCACAGTTCTGTTAGTTCTTAGAATCTCATAGGAGGTTCTATTGGTGAATTTGGGAGTTGTAGAAAAAAGACACATATGGAGGCTGAAACAACACCTATTGATGTGAATATGAAGAATCAATGCTTTCATTCCCAAGGATGTGACCATTTGTAAGTCGAGAACACCAAAAACGGAGTGATGACCCCTCAAGATAGAAAGGAGAGTGAATAGAAGTGTGGAAATGTCAAAGTAGTGGAAGCATGCTATTAAGGTAGAGAAGCAAGTCAAAGTAAGAAACAAACATTATAGCTTATCCCACAGTTCTATTAGTTCTTTGAATCTCATAGGAGGTTCTATTGGAGAATTTGGGAGTTGTAGAAAGAAGACACATATGGAGCTGAAACGACACCTATTGATGTGAATATGAAGCATCAATGCGTTCATTTCCAAGGCTTTGACCATTTTCATGCTGAGTACACCAAAAACAGAGTTATGACCCTTCAAGATAGAAATGAGAGTGAATAGAAGTGTAGAAATCTCAAAGTAGTAAAAAGCATGCTATTAAGGTGGAGAAAGCAAGTCAAAGTAAGAAACATTATTATAGCTCTATCCACAGTTTTGTTAGCTCTTTGAATCTTATAGGAGTTTTTATTATTGAATTTGGGAGATTTAGAAAGAATACACATATGGATGATGAAACAACACCTATTGATGTGAATATGAAGAATCAATGCTTTCATTTCCATGGATTTGATCATATTCAAGCTGGGAATCCTAAAAACAGAGTTATGACCTATCAAGATAGAAATGAGAGTGAATAGAAGTGTTGAAGTCTCAAATTAGTTGAAGCATGCTAATAAGGGGGAGAAGAAGTCAAAGTAAGAAACAAACAATATAGTTTATCCCACAGTTCTGTTAGTTCTTAGAATCTCATAGGAGGTTCTATTGGTGAATTTGGGAGTTGTAGAAAAAGACACATATGGAGGCTGAAACAACACCTATTGATGTGAATATGAAGAATCAATGCTTTCATTTCCAAGGATTTGACCATTTTCAAGCTGAGAACACCAAAAACGGAGTTATGACCCTTCAAGATAGAAATGAGAGTAAATAGAAGTGTGGAAATGTCAAAGTAGTGGAAGCATGCTATTAAGGTAGAGAAGCAAGTCAAAGTAAGAAACAAACATTATAGCTTATCCCACAGTTCTATTAGTTCTTTGAATCTCATAGGAGGTTCTATTGGTGAATTTGGGAGTTTTAGAAAGAATACACATATTGAAGCTGAAACAACACATGTTGATGTGAATATGAAGAATCAATGCTTTCATTTCCATGGATTTGATCATATTCAAGCTAAAAATCCTAAAAACAGAGTTATGACCTATCAAGATAGAAATGAGAGTGAATAGAAGTGTTGAAGTCTCAAATTAGTTGAAGCATGCTAATAAGGGGGAGAAGAAGTCAAAGTAAGAAACAAACAATATAGTTTATCCCACAGTTACATTAGTTCTTAGAATCTCATAGGAGGTTCTATTGGTGAATTTGGGAGTTGTAGAAAAAAGACACATATGGAGGCTGAAACAACACCTATTGATGTGAATATGAAGAATCAATGCTTTCATTTCCAAGGATTTGACCATTTTCAAGCTGAGAACACCAAAAACGGAGTTATGACCCTTCAAGATAGAAATGAGAGTAAATAGAAGTGTGGAAATGTCAAAGTAGTGGAAGCATGCTATTAAGGTAGAGAAGCAAGTCAAAGTAAGAAACAAACATTATAGCTTATCCCACAGTTCTATTAGTTCTTTGAATCTCATAGGAGGTTCTATTGGTGAATTTGGGAGTTGTAGAAAGAAGACACATATTGAAGCTGAAACAACACCTGTTGATGTGAATATGAAGAATCAATGCTTTCATTTCCATGGATTTGATCATATTCAAGCTAAAAATCCTAAAAACAGAGTTATGACCTATCAAGATAGAAATGAGAGTGAATAGAAGTGTTGAAGTCTCAAATTAGTTGAAGCATGCTAATAAGGGGGAGAAGAAGTCAAAGTAAGAAACAAACAATATAGTTTATCCCACAGTTCTGTTAGTTCTTAGAATCTCATAGGAGGTTCTATTGGTGAATTTGGGAGTTGTAGAAAAAAGACTCATATGGAGGCTGAAACAACACCTATTGATGTGAATATGAAGAATCAATGCTTTCATTTCCAAGGATTTGACCATTTTCAAGCTGAGAACACCAAAAACAGAGTTATGACCTATCAAGATAGAAATGAGAGTGAATAGAAGTGTTGAAGTCTCAAATTAGTTGAAGCATGCTATTAAGGGGGAGAAGAAGTCAAAGTAAGAAACAAACATTATAGTTTATCCCACAGTTCTGTTAGTTCTTTGAATCTCATACGAGGTTCTATTGGTGAAAAGGGGTGTTGTACCAAGAAGACACATCTGAGAACTGAAGACACCTATTGATGTGAATATGAAGAATCAATGCTTTTATTTCCATGGCTTTGACCATTTTCATGCTGAGTACACCAAAAACAGAGTTATGACCCTTCAAGATAGAAATGAGAGTGAATAGAAGTGTAGAAATCTCAAAGTAGTAAAAGCATGCTATTAAGGTGGAGAAGCAAGTCAAAGTAAGAAACAAACATTATAGCTTATCCCACAGTTTTGTTATCTCTTTGAATCTTATAGGAGTTTTTATTATTGAATTTGGGAGATTTAGAAAGAATACACATATGGATGATGAAACAACACCTATTGATGTGAATATGAAGAATCAATGCTTTCATTTCCATGGATTTGATCATATTCAAGCTGGGAATCCTAAAAACAGAGTTATGACCTATCAAGATAGAAATGAGAGTGAATAGAAGTGTTGAAGTCTCAAAGTAGTTGAAGCATGCTATTAAGGGGAAGAATAAGTCAACGTAAGAAACAAACATTATAGCTTATCCCACAGTTTTGTTAGCTCTTTGAATCTTATAGGAGTTTTTATTATTGAATTTGGGAGATTTAGAAAGAATACACATATGGATGATGAAACAACACCTATTGATGTGAATATGAAGAATCAATGCTTTCATTTCCATGGATTTGATCATATTCAAGCTGGGAATCCTAAAAACAGAGTTATGACCTATCAAGATAGAAATGAGAGTGAATAGAAGTGTTAAAGTCTCAAAGTAGTTGAAGCATGCTATTAAGGGGGAAGAATAAGTCAACGTAAGAAACAAACATTATAGCTTATCCCACAGTTCTGTTAGTTCTTAGAATTTCATAGGAGGTTTTATTGGTGAATTTGGGAGTTGTAGAAAGAAGACACATATGGAGGCTGAAACAACACCTATTGATGTGAATATGAAGAATCAATGCTTTCATTTCCATGGATTTGATCATATTCAAGCTGGGAATCCTAAAAACAGAGTTATGACCTATCAAGATAGAAATGAGAGTGAATAGAAGTGTTGAAGTCTCAAAGTAGTTGAAGCATGCTATTAAGGGGAGAAGAAGTCAAAGTAAGAAACAAACAATATAGTTTATCCCACAGTTCTGTTAGTTCTTAGAATCTCATAGGAGGTTCTATTGGTGAATTTGGGAGTTGTAGAAAAAAGACACATATGGAGGCTGAAACAACACCTATTGATGTGAATATGAAGAATCAATGCTTTCATTTCCAAGGATTTGACCATTTTCAAGCTGAGAACACCAAAAAACGGGAGTTATGACCCTTCAAGATAGAAATGAGAGTTAATAGAAGTGTGGAAATGTCAAAGTAGTGGAAGCATGCTATTAAGGTAGAGAAGCAAGTCAAAGTAAGAAACAAACATTATAGCTTATCCCACAGTTCTATTAGTTCTTTGAATCTCATAGGAGGTTCTATTGGTGAATTTGGGAGTTGTAGCAAGAAGACACATACTGAGCTGAAAGCGACACCTATTGATGTGAATATGAAGAATCAATGCTTTCATTTCCAAGGCTTTGACCATTTTCATGCTGAGTACACCAAAAACAGAGTTATGACCCTTCAAGATAGAAATGAGAGTGAATAGAAGTGTAGAAATCTCAAAGTAGTAAAAGCATGCTATTAAGGTGGAGAAGCAAGTCAAAGTAAGAAACAAACATTATAGCTTATCCCACAGTTTTGTTAGCTCTTTGAATCTTATAGGAGTTTTTATTATTGAATTTGGGAGATTTAGAAAGAATACACATATGGATGATGAAACAACACTATATAAAATCAACTTTCATTTCCATGGATTTGATCATATTCAAGCTGGGAATCCTAAAAACAGAGTTATGACCTATCAAGATAGAAATGAGAGTGAATAGAAGTGTTGAAGTCTCAAATTAGTTGAAGCATGCTAATAAGGGGGAGAAGAAGTCAAAGTAAGAAACAAACAATATAGTTTATCCCAAAGTTCTGTTAGTTCTTAGAATCTCATAGGAGGTTCTATTGGTGAATTTGGGAGTTGTAGAAAAAAGACACATATGGAGGCTGAAACAACACCTATTGATGTGAATATGAAGAATCAATGCTTTCATTTCCAAGGATTTGACCATTTTCAAGCTGAGAACACCAAAAACGGAGTTATGACCCTTCAAGATAGAAATGAGAGTAAATAGAAGTGTGGAAATGTCAAAGTAGTGGAAGCATGCTATTAAGGTAGAGAAGCAAGTCAAAGTAAGAAACAAACATTATAGCTTATCCCACAGTTCTATTAGTTCTTTGAATCTCATAGGAGGTTCTATTGGTGAATTTGGGAGTTTTAGAAAGAATACACATATTGAAGCTGAAACAACACATGTTGATGTGAATATGAAGAATCAATGCTTTCATTTCCATGGATTTGATCATATTCAAGCTAAAAATCCTAAAAACAGAGTTATGACCTATCAAGATAGAAATGAGAGTGAATAGAAGTGTTGAAGTCTCAAAGTAGTTGAAGCATGCTATTAAGGGGAGAAGAAGTCAAAGTAAGAAACAAACAATATAGTTTATCCCACAGTTCTGTTAGTTCTTAGAATCTCATAGGAGGTTCTATTGGTGAATTTGGGAGTTGTAGAAAAAAGACACATATGGAGGCTGAAACAACACCTATTGATGTGAATATGAAGAATCAATGCTTTCATTTCCAAGGATTTGACCATTTTCAAGCTGAGAACACCAAAAACGGAGTTATGACCCTTCAAGATAGAAATGAGAGTAAATAGAAGTGTGGAAATGTCAAAGTAGTGGAAGCATGCTATTAAGGTAGAGAAGCAAGTCAAAGTAAGAAACAAACATTATAGCTTATCCCACAGTTCTATTAGTTCTTTGAATCTCATAGGAGGTTCTATTGGTGAATTTGGGAGTTGTAGAAAGAAGACACATATTGAAGCTGAAACAACACCTGTTGATGTGAATATGAAGAATCAATGCTTTCATTTCCATGGATTTGATCATATTCAAGCTAAAAATTCTAAAAACAGAGTTATGACCTATCAAGATAGAAATGAGAGTGAATAGAAGTGTTGAAGTCTCAAATTAGTTGAAGCATGCTAATAAGGGGGAGAAGAAGTCAAAGTAAGAAACAAACAATATAGTTTATCCCACAGTTCTGTTAGTTCTTAGAATCTCATAGGAGGTTCTATTGGTGAATTTGGGAGTTGTAGAAAAAAGACACATATGGAGGCTGAAACAACACCTATTGATGTGAATATGAAGAATCAATGCTTTCATTTCCAAGGATTTGACCATTTTCAAGCTGAGAACACCAAAAACGGAGTTATGACCCTTCAAGATAGAATTGAGAGTAAATAGAAGTGTGGAAATGTCAAAGTAGTGGAAGCATGCTATTAAGGTAGAGAAGCAAGTCAAAGTAAGAAACAAACATTATAGCTTATCCCACAGTTCTATTAGTTCTTTGAATCTCATAGGAGTTTCTATTGGTGAATTTGGGAATTGTAGAACGATGACACATATGAGACTGAAACGACACCTATTGATGTGAATATGAAGAATCAATGCTTTCATTTCCAAGGCTTTGACCATTTTCATGCTGAGTACACCAAAAACAGAGTTATGACCCTTCAAGATAGAAATGAGAGTGAATAGAAGTGTAGAAATCTCAAAGTAGTAAAAGCATGCTATTAAGGTGGACAAGCAAGTCAAAGTAAGAAACAAACATTATAGCTTATCCCACAGTTTTGTTAGCTCTTTGAATCTTATAGGAGTTTTTATTATTGAATTTGGGAGATTTAGAAAGAATACACATATGGATGATGAAACAACACCTATTGATGTGAATATGAAGAATCAATGCTTTCATTTCCATGGATTTGATCATATTCAAGCTCGGGAATCCTAAAAACAGAGTTATGACCTATCAAGATAGAAATGAGAGGGAAAAGAAGGGTTGAAGTCTCAAAGTAGTGTAAGCATTCGAGTAAGGGGGAGAAGAAATCAACGTAAGAAACAAGCATTAGGGCTTATCCCACAGTTCATTAGTTCTTAGAATTTCATAGGAGGTTTTATTGGTGAATTTGGGAGTTGTAGAAAGAAGACACATATGGAGGCTGAAACAACACCTATTGATGTGAATATGAAGAATCAATGCTTTCATTTCCATGGATTTGATCATATTCAAGCTGGGAATCCTAAAAACAGAGTTATGACCTATCAAGATAGAAATGAGAGTGAATAGAGGTGTTGAAGTCTCAAAGTAGTTGAAGCATGCTATTAAGGGGGAGAAGAAGTCAAAGTAAGAAATAAACATTATAGTTTATCCCACGGTTCTGTTTGTTCTTTGAATCTCAAAGGAGATTCTATTGGTAAATTTGGGAGTTTTAGAAAGAATACACATATTGAAGCTGAAACAACACCTGTTGATGTGAATATGAAGAATCAATGCTTTCATTTCCATGGATTTGATCATATTGAAGCTAAAAATCCTAAAAACAGAGTTATGACCTATCAAGATAGAAATGAGAGTGAATAGAAGTGTTGAAGTTTCAAATTAGTTGAAGCATACTAATAAGGGGGAGAAGAAGTCAAAGTAAGAAACAAATAATATAGTTTATCCCACAGTTCTGTTAGTTCTTAGAATCTCATAGGAGGTTCTATTGGTGAATTTGGGAGTTGTAGAAAAAAGACACATATGGAGGCTGAAACAACACCTATTGATGTGAATATGAAGAATCAATGCTTTCATTTCCAAGGATTTTACCATTTTTAAGCTGAGAACACCAAAAACGGAGTTATGACCCTTCAAGATAGAAATGAGAGTAAATAGAAGTGTGGAAATGTCAAAGTAGTGGAAGCATGCTATTAAGGTAGAGAAGCAAGTCAAAGTAAGAAACAAACATTATAGCTTATCCCACAGTTCTATTAGTTCTTTGAATCTCATAGGAGGTTCTATTGGTGAATTTGGGAGTTGTAGAAAGAAGACACATATGGAGGCTGAAACAACACCTATTGATGTGAATATGAAGAATCAATGCTTTCATTTCCAAGGCTTTGACCATTTTCATGCTGAGTACACCAAAAACAGAGTTATGACCCTTCAAGATAGAAATGAGAGTGAATAGAAGTGTAGAAATCTCAAAGTAGTAAAAGCATGCTATTAAGGTGGACAAGCAAGTCAAAGTAAGAAACAAACATTATAGCTTATCCCACAGTTTTGTTAGCTCTTTGAATCTTATAGGAGTTTTTATTATTGAATTTGGGAGATTTAGAAAGAATACACATATGGATGATGAAACAACACCTATTGATGTGAATATGAAGAATCGATGCTTTCATTTCCATGGATTTGATCATATTCAAGCTGGGAATCCTAAAAACAGAGTTATGACCTATCAAGATAGAAATGAGAGTGAATAGAAGTGTTGAAGTCTCAAAGTAGTTGAAGCATGCTATTAAGGGGAACAATAAGTCAACGTAAGAAACAAACATTATAGCTTATCCCACAGTTCTGTTAGTTCTTAGAATTTCATAGGAGGTTTTATTGGTGAATTTGGGAGTTGTAGAAAGAAGACACATATGGAGGCTGAAACAACACCTATTGATGTGAATATGAAGAATCAATGCTTTCATTTCCATGGATTTGATCATATTCAAGCTGGGAATCCTAAAAACAGAGTTATGACCTATCAAGATAGAAATGAGAGTGAATAGAAGTGTTGAAGTCTCAAAGTAGTTGAAGAATGCAAGTAAGGGGATGAAGGAGGCCACGTAAGAAACAAACATTATAGTTTATCCCACGGTTCTGTTAGTTCTTTGAATCTCAAAGGAGATTCTATTGGTAAATTTGGGAGTTTTAGAAAGAATACACATATTGAAGCTGAAACAACACCTGTTGATGTGAATATGAAGAATCAATGCTTTCATTTCCATGGATTTGATCATATTCAAGCTAAAAATCCTAAAAACAGAGTTATGACCTATCAAGATAGAAATGAGAGTGAATAGAAGTGTTGAAGTCTCAAATTAGTTGAAGCATGCTAATAAGGGGAGAAGAAGTCAAAGTAAGAAACACACAGTATAGTTTATCCCGCAGTTCAGTTAGTTCATAGAATCTCATTGGAGGGTCTACTGGGGAACTCGGGAGTTGTAAAAAAAGACACATATGGAGGCTGAAACAACACCTATTGATGTGAATATGAAGAATCAATGCTTTCATTTCCAAGGATTTGACCATTTTCAAGCTCGAGAACACCAAAAACGGAGTTATGACCCTTCAAGATAGAAATGAGAGTTAATAGAAGTGTGGAAATGTCAAAGTAGTGGAAGCATGCTATTAAGGTAGAGAAGCAAGTCAAAGTAAGAAACAAACATTATAGCTTATCCCACAGTTCTATTAGTTCTTTGAATCTCATAGGAGGTTCTATTGGTGAATTTGGGAGTTGTAGAAAGAAGACACATACGGAGACTGAAACGAGACCTATTGATGTGAATATGAAGAATCAATGCTTTCATTTCCAAGGCTTTGACCATTTTCATGCTGAGTACACCAAAAACAGAGTTATGACCCTTCAAGATAGAAATGAGAGTGAATAGAAGTGTAGAAATCTCAAAGTAGTAAAAGCATGCTATTAAGGTGGAGAAGCAAGTCAAAGTAAGAAACAAACATTATAGCTTATCCCACAGTTTTGTTAGCTCTTTGAATCTTATAAGAGTTTTTATTATTGAATTTGGGAGCTTTAGAAAGAATACACATATGGATGATGAAACAACACCTATTGATGTGAATATGAAGAATCAATGCTTTCATTTCCATGGATTTGATCATATTCAAGCTGGGAATCCTAAAAACAGGGTTATGACCTATCAAGATAGAAATGAGAGTGAATAGAAGTGTTGAAGTCTCAAAGTAGTTGAAGCATGCTATTAAGGGGAAGAATAAGTCAACGTAAGAAACAAACATTATAGCTTATCCCACAGTTCTGTTAGTTCTTAGAATTTCATAGGAGGTTTTGATGTGATTCTTGGTGAGAATCTCCCTAGAACCGGCACTTTCGAGGGGTATGATCAAGATGATCGGATAGTGGATAGATGGGTGGAATGATTGGATCGCACAAAGGCTGCGGAAGGCCTCTGATATTTCCTCAATGGCTTAATCGAGATATGACACACTCGGATTAGCCAATGTTTTGAATCGAGGATATAACACACCTTGATTCGAATGGATTGATGGATATGACTCACCAACAATCAGAAGTTGTTCTTCAGAGAACACAAGAGAAATCACTCTTAAAAGTTTTATGAAAAAAAAGATTGAATCCCGAAAATAAGGAAAAACACAAGTTATATGAAAAAAGATGGAGTAAAACTAAAGTTAATGGATCAGAAATTAAAGCATCATTAAACTTCGAAAATCTGATGGATTCTTGAACTTCCAGCGTCGACTCTTCCACTTATTTTGACCGATTTTTGGACAAATATTGAAGGGCTTGGTCGATTGTTGGTCGGATTATTGATCACATGACTTAGCTAGCCTTTATTCACCTTTGGGCTTGAAATTCAGAAATAACCTTCCATCATTTATTGGACTTGGACTGGACTTTGTACTTGGACTTGGACTCTTGTAGACTAACTGGATTAGAGTGACCCATTTGCCTCATTAAAACCTTCCTTTGGAAAACCCATTGGGACAAAACCAAAGGCTAGGAAAAAGAGTACAAACAAATCACCCGCTTGTTAGTCCACTCGAGTAACCACGACCAGTTTAAGTGGTACGTCTCCAAACTGAGTTGTATCTGGCTTCACTTGAGTGAGGAATGTGGTGATCGCATTCCCGAATTTCTTGGCTCTAGATCTTGTCATCGGACCACTTGGTACCGTCAAAACGTCCTCGGCTTCAAGCGGTTCTTGTAAGCTCTCCATGATCACATCATCCCCTCCCTCTTGAAAAGGATTTGTCCTCAAATCTGGATCATCTGCCACAAAAGGAATTAAGTCAGCAACGTTAAAGCTTGAACTCACATTGTACTTACCTTGGAGATCGAGTTGGTAAGCATTATCGCTAATCCGCTTTGTGACTCGGAATGGACCGTCAATCCTCGGGCATTAACTTAGACTTCCTCTCAGCGAAATCTCTCCTTCCTTAGGTGTATCCAAACGAGATCTCCTTCCTCAAAAAATCATCTTACGCCTGCCCTTGTTAGCTTGTTTGGCATACCGCTTTGTTTTCTCCTCGATGTTGTGCGTTGCTTTCTCATGAATCTGTTTAACAAGTTCAGCTTTCTTTTTCCCATCCAAGTTTACTCTTTCACTCAAAGGCAATGGGGTTAGATCCAATGGAGATAAAGGATTAAAGCCATAAACAATTTCAAAAGGAGAAAACTTGGTTGCTGGAATGCACTGATCGATTATAAGCAAACTCAACATGTGGTAAACATTCTTCCCAAGTTTTTAAGTTCTTTTTAATCAAGGTGCGAGCAAGGTAGACAAAGTCCTATTAACTACTTCAGTTTGACCGTCGAATTGAGGATGACAAGTAGTTGAGAACAGCAACTTAGTACCTAGCTTAGACCAAAGCGTTTTCCAAAAATAACTCAAGAACTTTGTGTCCCTATCACTGACTATAGTCCTAGGCATCCCATGCAAACGAACTATTTCCTTGAAGAACAAGTCAGCTATATGAGAAGCATCATCAGTTTTATGACAAGCAAGAAAATGTGCCATTTTGGAGAACCTATCAACAACAACAAAGATCGAATCTTTTCCAGTCCTAGTTCTAGGTAATCCAAGCACAAAATCCATAGAAATGTCAGTCCAAGGATGATCAGGAATAGGCAAAGGCGTGTACATACCTTGAGACTGTACCTTTGATTTGGCTTGTTTGCACGTGACACATCTCCCACAAATTCTTTCAACGTCTCTTTTCATTTGCGGCCAGTAGAAGTGTTCTTGCATCACTTTTAAAGTCTTGGCAATCCCAAAATGCCCCATCAAGCCTCCTCCATGTGCTTCCCTAACTAGCAAATCTCTCACCGGAACAATTAGGCAAACAGAATCGATATTCATAAAAAAGATATCCGTCATGCCTAAAATATTTCCCAAGCAAACTTTTCACACGACTTAAAAATCTCTTGAAAATCAGAATCAGCTTGACAAAGATTTTTAAGCTGTTCAAATCCCAGTAGCTTAGCATCTAAAGTAGAAATCAAAGCGTCTTCGAGATAAGGCATCAGCAACTACATTTTAAGTTACCTTGTTTGTACTTGATCACATAGGGAAATGTTTCAATGAATTCTACCCACCTAGCATGCCTCTTGTTGAGCTTTTGCTGACCCTTTAAATGCTTCAAAGACTCGTGGTCAGTATGAATGACAAACTCCTTTGGCCATAGGTAGTGCTGCCATGTTTGCAATGCTCGGACAAGCGCGTACAGCTCCTTGTCGTAGGTTGGATAGTTCAACGTAGCTCCTCCAAGTTTCTCACTGAAAAAGGCAATGGGTTTCTTTTCTTGCATTAAAACAGCACCAATACCTACACCAGATGCATCACATTCAATTTCAAAAGTTTTCATAAAATCTGGTAAAGACAAAAGGGGTGCATTGGTGAGTTTCTCCTTCAAGGTTTGGAATGCTCTTTCTTGTGCTTCTTCCCATTTAAACCCCACGCTTTTCTTGATCACTTCAGTAAGAGGAGCAGCTATGGTACTGAAGTCCTTAACAAACCTCCGATAGAATCCCGCTAGTCCATGGAAACTTCTCACTTCTCCAACTGTTGTAGGACTAGGCCATTCTCGGACAGCTCGGACTTTTTCTTCATCAACCTGTATACCCTGTGCACTCACAACAAATCCTAGAAACACAAGATTATCCGTGCAAAAGGTACACTTCTTTAGGTTAGCAAACAACTGTTCTGTCCTTAGAATTTCTAAAACAGATTTCAAATGCTCAACATGATCGTCTAAGTTTTTGCTATAAACCAGAATGTCATCAAAGTAGACAACAACAAAAACTCCAATGAAAGCTCTCAAGACATGGTTCATTAATCTCATAAAAGTGCTGGGTGCATTAGTTAATCCAAAAGGCATTACTAACCACTCATATAAACCATGTTTTGTTTTAAAAGCAGTTTTCCATTCATCACCCTCTTTCATGCGAATTTGGTGATATCCACTTTTAAGATCAATTTTAGAAAACACACAAGAGCCATACAGTTCATCTAGCATATCATCTAAATGAGGAATAGGATGGCGATACTTAACTGTGATGTTATTGATGGCTCGGCAATCAATACACATTCTCCAAGTTCCATCCTTCTTCGGAACAAGCAGCACCGCAGCACAAGGGGTCATGCTCCCTCGACTGTATCCTTTGTCCACCAGCTCACTCACTTGCTTTTGAAGCTCCTTAGTCTCTACTGGGTTGGTTCTGTATGCTGGCCTGTTAGGAAGTGAAGCTCCTGGCACAAAATCGATCTGGTGCTCTATCCCACGGATAGGCGGTAATCTCTTAGGATTTTCCTCCGGAAGAGCGTCTTCAAAATTCTGCAAAAGAGAAGTGATTTTACTCGGCAAATCCGGTACGGGGTCAGTAAGATTCAGCAAAGTTTCCTTGTAAATGAATAAAAGAATGGGTTGTTGAGAGAATAAAGCTCTCTTAACCACATTAGACCTCACAAAGAAATTTGAATGCCTCACGGGTTTACTCTCAAAGGCCTTTTGCTTGGTTTTTCTCAAACTCTCATTTTTATTTTGAGATGGTGTGTTTAGGGGTTTACTCACAATGATTTTTTCTTGCTGTTTCAGCTGGAGATGGTCTTGATGAACCTCATGTGGCGCCAATGGGGCAAGTGTCAGTTTCCGGCCATTAAACTCAAAAGAGTACCGGTTAGTGAAACCGTCATGTAGGACCCTTTTATCGAACTGCCAAGGTCTTCCAAGGAGTATATGGCAAGCCTCCATAGGTAAAACATCACACAGAATCTCGTCCTCATACTTGCCTATGGTTAAAGGAACCAATACTTGGCTGTTTACGGTCATTTCACCAACGTCATTTAGCCATTGAAGCTTGAAAGGATTCGGATGTCCCTTAACTTCCAGCCCTAATTTCTTAACCATTGTTTCACTAGCCACATTAGTACAGCTTCCACCATCAATAATAAGGCTGCAAATCTTACCTTGTACCATACATCTCGTGTGAAACAAATTTTCCCGCTGTTCTTGGACAGAATCTTTAACTTGAATGCTCAAAGAACGTCTTGTCACCAACAATTCTCCGATGGCTGGTAACTCTAAGTCTTCCTCGGATTCACACTCTTTTTCAAACTCTTCCTCCTCAGTTTCTATCTCGCCATTATCCAAGAGGATCATAGTTTTCTTGTTGGTGCACTCGTTGGCATAGTGTCCTCTTCCTTGACACTTGAAACATTTAACGTCCCGGTTTCTAGACGAAGTCGCCACAGCTTTTCCTTGGCGTCTTGAACATCTGAGGGTGTCTTAGGATCAGGTTTTGGTTTGACAATGGTTCTATCCTCTCGGCTGTAACTTCGTCCTAGTGTTAACTGCTCCAGCTCCATAGGAACCTCTAGAAGTATTTTTCCTCTTAACTTGCTGTTCAACCAGAACTGCCTTATGAAGCATCTCTTCCAAGCTGTTATAGGTTTGAAGTTCCAACCTATCTTGAATATCTCGGGCCAGACCACTCAAAAACCTGGCCATTGTCGCCGGTGTCTTCATCTATATCAGCCTTAATCATTAAAGATTCCATCTCTTGAAAATAATCCTCCACACTCTTACTACCTTGAGTTAAACGCCTAAGCTTTTGATGTAACTCTCGATGATAGTGGCTGGGAACAAATCTTTTCCTCATTAAATTTCTCAACACTCGCCAAGTGACTATGGGAGGTTCATGGTTACGTCTCCTAGTCGTCACAATCTGATCCCACCAATTAATGGCATAATCATAAAACTCTGTTGCCGCAACTTGAACCTTTCTTTGCTCCGAGTAGTTTTGACAATCAAACACAAGCTCAATCTTTTTTTCCCACTCTAAGTAAGCATCCGGATCGCTCTTCCCATGAAATGGTGGTATTTTCAACTTAAGACCACTTAGGTTATCCTCATTTCGATCCCTAGTTTCTCGCACACGTCTTGGCCTTCTTTGACTCCGGTTGGAAGCTCGGCTACCCCTGCTGTAGTATTCCGACTCGTCATCCCCCTCTTCTGGTGGTTGTGCTTGTCGTCTCCTACCAGCATTATTTGGTGGTAGTCCTTGATTAACCGATTCTTGAATTGTATCGATTCTTCCATTGATTGCTTGCATCTCACGCCTCAGCAATCTCCTCATCATGCCCATAAGAGCTTGCTCGTCCAGATTATTATTTCCTTCCCCACGAGCTTGGTTAGTGTGCTCAGCTTCTTCGCTTTCATGGTTAGACATGTTCAAGTTTTTTTTTTTTTTTTCCTGCACACTTAACAAACGATTAGTAGTAACAAAAAGTCGATCCTCACAAGTGTTTCTCTCCTTTTTATTCACTCAATCACTCAGCACTCAAATGTTCTCCCTCAGCGATTTCTCAATGGTTCTTATGGAACAAAAACCGATCAAATCGAATGAACAATTCCAACAACCCAAAACAAACCGATGGATTAAAGATAGATAGTAAAGAGGCTTTTTTTTTTTTTTTTTTGAATTAAGAAAAATCAAATGATCAGAAATAATTAAGAGAGAAATCAGACTCAAATAATTAAAAAAAATATTAATACCCCCTAATTAATTAGGACTGAATTTAAATTTTTTTTTCTTTTTTTTTTTTTTTTTTTTTCTTTCTTTTCTTTTGGTCCGATCAGATTCTTCTTTTTTTTTTTTTTTTTTTTAAAATATAACAAACTCCAAATCAAGATCAACAAGAAATTATAATCGAAATAAAATTAAATCGACTAATCTCCCTAATGATTGATCCGATCAACTTAGCATAAAAGAACAAGATAGAAAGAAAAGAGCTAAAATAGATAGATGATAGATACGAATACCGATCTCGAAAGTGTGCTCTGATACCACTTGATGTGATTCTTGGTGAGAATCTCCCTAGAACCGGCACTTTCGAGGGGTATGATCAAGATGATCGGATAGTGGATAGATGGGTGGAATGATTGGATCGCACAAAGGCTGCGGAAGGCCTCTGATATTTCCTCAATGGCTTAATCGAGATATGACACACTCGGATTAGCCAATGTTTTGAATCGAGGATATAACACACCTTGATTCGAATGGATTGATGGATATGACTCACCAACAATCAGAAGTTGTTCTTCAGAGAACACAAGAGAAATCACTCTTAAAAGTTTTATGAAAAAAAAGATTGAATCCCGAAAATAAGGAAAAACACAAGTTATATGAAAAAAGATGGAGTAAAACTAAAGTTAATGGATCAGAAATTAAAGCATCATTAAACTTCGAAAATCTGATGGATTCTTGAACTTCCAGCGTCGACTCTTCCACTTATTTTGACCGATTTTTGGACAAATATTGAAGGGCTTGGTCGATTGTTGGTCGGATTATTGATCACATGACTTAGCTAGCCTTTATTCACCTTTGGGCTTGAAATTCAGAAATAACCTTCCATCATTTATTGGACTTGGACTGGACTTTGTACTTGGACTTGGACTCTTGTAGACTAACTGGATTAGAGTGACCCATTTGCCTCATTAAAACCTTCCTTTGGAAAACCCATTGGGACAAAACCAAAGGCTAGGAAAAAGAGTACAAACAAATCACCCGCTTGTTAGTCCACTCGAGTAACCAAGACCAGTTTAAGTGGTACGTCTCCAAACTGAGTTGTATCTGGCTTCACTTGAGTGAGGAATGTGGTGATCGCATTCCCGAATTTCTTGGCTCTAGATCTTGTCATCGGACCACTTGGTACCGTCAAAACGTCCTCGGCTTCAAGCGGTTCTTGTAAGCTCTCCATGATCACATCAGGTTTTATTGGTGAATTTGGGAGTTGTAGAAAGAAGACACATATGGAGGCTGAAACAACACCTATTGATGTGAATATGAAGAATCAATGCTTTCATTTCCATGGATTTGATCATATTCAAGCTGGGAATCCTAAAAACAGAGTTTTGACCTATCAAGATAGAAATGAGAGTGAATAGAAGTGTTGAAGTCTCAAAGTAGTTGAAGCATGCTATTAAGGGGGAGAAGAAGTCAAAATAAGAAACAAACATTATAGTTTATCCCACGGTTCTGTTAGTTCTTTGAATCTCAAAGGAGATTCTATTGGTAAATTTGGGAGTTTTAGAAAGAATATACATATTGAAGCTGAAACAACACCTGTTGATGTGAATATAAAGAATCAATGCTTTCATTTCCATGGATTTGATCATATTCAAGCTAAAAATCCTAAAAACAGAGTTATGACCTATCAAGATAGAAATGAGAGTGAATAGAAGTGTTGAAGTCTCAAATTAGTTGAAGCATGCTAATAAGGGGGAGAAGAAGTCAAAGTAAGAAACAAACAATATAGTTTATCCCACAGTTCTGTTAGTTCTTAGAATCTCATAGGAGGTTCTATTGGTGAATTTGGGAGTTGTAGAAAAAGACACATATGGAGGCTGAAACAACACCTATTGATGTGAATATGAAGAATCAATGCTTTCATTTCCAAGGATTTGACCATTTTCAAGCTGAGAACACCAAAAACGGAGTTATGACCCTTCAAGATAGAAATGAGAGTAAATAGAAGTGTGGAAATGTCAAAGTAGTGGAAGCATGCTATTAAGGTAGAGAAGCAAGTCAAAGTAAGAAACAAACATTATAGCTTATCCCACAGTTCTATTAGTTCTTTGAATCTCATAGGAGGTTCTATTGGTGAATTTGGGAGTTGTAGAAACAAGACACATATGAGAGACTGAAACGACACCTATTGATGTGAATATGAAGAATCAATGCTTTCATTTCCAAGGCTTTGACCATTTTCATGCTGAGTACACCAAAAACAGAGTTATGACCCTTCAAGATAGAAATGACTGTGAATAGAAGTGTTGAAGTCTCAAAGTAGTTGAAGCATGCTACCAAGGTGGAGAAGCAAGTCAAAGTAAGAAACAAACATTATAGCTTATCCCACAGTTTTGTTAGCTCTTTGAATCTTATAGGAGTTTTTATTATTGAATTTGGGAGATTTAGAAAGAATACACATATGGATGATGAAACAACACCTATTGATGTGAATATGAAGAATCAATGCTTTCATTTCCATGGATTTGATCATATTCAAGCTGGGAATCCTAAAAACAGAGTTATGACCTATCAAGATAGAAATGAGAGTGAATAGAAGTGTTGAAGTCTCAAAGTAGTTGAAGCATGCTATTAAGGGGAAGAATAAGTCAACGTAAGAAACAAACATTATAGCTTATCCCACAGTTCTGTTAGTTCTTAGAATTTCATAGGAGGTTTTATTGGTGAATTTGGGAGTTGTAGAAAGAAGACACATATGGAGGCTGAAACAACACCTATTGATGTGAATATGAAGAATCAATGCTTTCATTTCCATGGATTTGATCATATTCAAGCTGGGAATCCTAAAAACAGAGTTATGACCTATCAAGATAGAAATGAGAGTGAATAGAGGTGTTGAAGTCTCAAAGTAGTTGAAGCATGCTATTAAGGGGGAGAAGAAGTCAAAGTAAGAAACAAACATTATAGTTTATCCCACGGTTCTGTTAGTTCTTTGAATCTCAAAGGAGATTCTATTGGTAAATTTGGGAGTTTTAGAAAGAATACACATATTGAAGCTGAAACAACACCTGTTGATGTGAATATGAAGAATCAATGCTTTCATTTCCATGGATTTGATCATATTCAAGCTAAAAATCCTAAAAACAGAGTTATGACCTATCAAGATAGAAATGAGAGTGAATAGAAGTGTTGAAGTTTCAAATTAGTTGAAGCATACTAATAAGGGGGAGAAGAAGTCAAAGTAAGAAACAAGTATTATAGCTTATCCCACAGTTCATATAGTTCTTTGAATCTCATAGGAGGTTCTATTGGTGAATTTGGGAGTTGTAGAAAAAAGACACATATGGAGGCTGAAACAACACCTATTGATGTGAATATGAAGAATCAATGCTTTCATTTCCAAGGATTTGACCATTTTCAAGCTGAGAACACCAAAAACGGAGTTATGACCCTTCAAGATAGAAATGAGAGTAAATAGAAGTGTGGAAATGTCAAAGTAGTGGAAGCATGCTATTAAGGTAGAGAAGCAAGTCAAAGTAAGAAACAAACATTATAGCTTATCCCACAGTTCTATTAGTTCTTTGAATCTCATAGGAGGTTCTATTGGTGAATTTGGGAGTTGTAGAAAGAAGACACATACGGAGACTGAAACGACACCTATTGATGTGAATATGAAGAATCAATGCTTTCATTTCCAAGGCTTTGACCATTTTCATGCTGAGTACACCAAAAACAGAGTTATGACCCTTCAAGATAGAAATGAGAGTGAATAGAAGTGTAGAAATCTCAAAGTAGTAAAAGCATGCTATTAAGGTGGAGAAGCAAGTCAAAGTAAGAAACAAACATTATAGCTTATCCCACAGTTTTGTTAGCTCTTTGAATCTTATAGGAGTTTTTATTATTGAATTTGGGAGATTTAGAAAGAATACACATATGGATGATGAAACAACACCTATTGATGTGAATATGAAGAATCAATGCTTTCATTTCCATGGATTTGATCATATTCAAGCTGGGAATCCTAAAAACAGAGTTATGACCTATCAAGATAGAAATGAGAGTGAATAGAAGTGTTGAAGTCTCAAAGTAGTTGAAGCATGCTATTAAGGGGAAGAATAAGTCAACGTAAGAAACAAACATTATAGCTTATCCCACAGTTCTGTTAGTTCTTAGAATTTCATAGGAGGTTTTATTGGTGAATTTGGGAGTTGTAGAAAGAAGACACATATGGAGGCTGAAACAACACCTATTGATGTGAATATGAAGAATCAATGCTTTCATTTCCATGGATTTGATCATATTCAAGCTGGGAATCCTAAAAACAGAGTTATGACCTATCAAGATAGAAATGAGAGTGAATAGAAGTGTTGAAGTCTCAAAGTAGTTGAAGCATGCTATTAAGGGGGAGAAGAAGTCTAAGTAAGAAACAAACATTATAGTTTATCCCACGGTTCTGTTAGTTCTTTGATTCTCAAAGGAGATTCTATTGGTAAATTTGGGAGTTTTAGAAAGAATACACATATTGAAGCTGAAACAACACCTGTTGATGTGAATATGAAGAATCAATGCTTTCATTTCCATGGATTTGATCATATTCAAGCTAAAAATCCTAAAAACAGAGTTATGACCTATCAAGATAGAAATGAGAGTGAATAGAAGTGTTGAAGTCTCAAATTAGTTGAAGCATGCTAATAAGGGGGAGAAGAAGTCAAAGTAAGAAACAAACAATATAGTTTATCCCACAGTTCTGTTAGTTCTTAGAATCTCATAGGAGGTTCTATTGGTGAATTTGGGAGTTGTAGAAAAAAGACACATATGGAGGCTGAAACAACACCTATTGATGTGAATATGAAGAATCAATGCTTTCATTTCCAAGGATTTGACCATTTTCAAGCTGAGAACACCAAAAACGGAGTTATGACCCTTCAAGATAGAAATGAGAGTTAATAGAAGTGTGGAAATGTCAAAGTAGTGGAAGCATGCTATTAAGGTAGAGAAGCAAGTCAAAGTAAGAAACAAACATTATAGCTTATCCCACAGTTCTATTAGTTCTTTGAATCTCATAGGAGGTTCTATTGGTGAATTTGGGAGTTGTAGAAAGAAGACACATACGGAGACTGAAACGACACCTATTGATGTGAATATGAAGAATCAATGCTTTCATTTCCAAGGCTTTGACCATTTTCATGCTGAGTACACCAAAAACAGAGTTATGACCCTTCAAGATAGAAATGAGAGTGAATAGAAGTGTAGAAATCTCAAAGTAGTAAAAAGCATGCTATTAAGGTGGAGAAGCAAGTCAAAGTAAGAAACAAACATTATAGCTTATCCCACAGTTTTGTTAGCTCTTTGAATCTTATAGGAGTTTTTATTATTGAATTTGGGAGATTTAGAAAGAATACACATATGGATGATGAAACAACACCTATTGATGTGAATATGAAGAATCAATGCTTTCATTTCCATGGATTTGATCATATTCAAGCTGGGAATCCTAAAAACAGGGTTATGACCTATCAAGATAGAAATGAGAGTGAATAGAAGTGTTGAAGTCTCAAAGTAGTTGAAGCATGCTATTAAGGGGAAGAATAAGTCAACGTAAGAAACAAACATTATAGCTTATCCCACAGTTCTGTTAGTTCTTAGAATTTCATAGGAGGTTTTATTGGTGAATTTGGGAGTTGTAGAAAGAAGACACATATGGAGGCTGAAACAACACCTATTGATGTGAATATGAAGAATCAATGCTTTCATTTCCATGGATTTGATCATATTCAAGCTGGGAATCCTAAAAACAGAGTTTTGACCTATCAAGATAGAAATGAGAGTGAATAGAAGTGTTGAAGTCTCAAAGTAGTTGAAGCATGCTATTAAGGGGAGAAGAAGTCAAAGTAAGAAACAAACATTATAGTTTATCCCACGGTTCTGTTAGTTCTTTGAATTTCATAGGAGTTTCTATTGGTAAATTTGGGAGTTTTAGAAAGAATACACATATTGAAGCTAAAACAACACTATTTATGTGAATATGAAGAATCAATGCTTTCATTTCCATGGATTTGATCATATTCAAGCTAAAAATCCTAAAAACAGAGTTATGACCTATCAAGATAGAAATGAGAGTGAATAGAAGTGTTGAAGTCTCAAATTAGTTGAAGCATGCTAATAAGGGGGAGAAGAAGTCAAAGTAAGAAACAAACAATATAGTTTATCCCACAGTTCTGTTAGTTCTTAGAATCTCATAGGAGGTTCTATTGGTGAATTTGGGAGTTGTAGAAAAAAGACACATATGGAGGCTGAAACAACACCTATTGATGTGAATATGAAGAATCAATGCTTTCATTTCCATGGATTTGATCATATTCAAGCTAAAAATCCTAAAAACAGAGTTATGACCTATCAAGATAGAAATGAGAGTGAATAGAAGTGTTGAAGTCTCAAATTAGTTGAAGCATGCTAATAAGGGGGAGAAGAAGTCAAAGTAAGAAACAAACAATATAGTTTATCCCACAGTTCATTTATTTCTGAGAATCTCATAGGAGGTTCTATTGGTGAATTTGGGAGTTGTAGAAAAAAGACACATATGGAGGCTGAAACAACACCTATTGATGTGAATATGAAGAATCAATGCTTTCATTTCCAAGGATTTGACCATTTTCAAGCTGAGAACACCAAAAACGGAGTTATGACCCTTCAAGATAGAAATGAGAGTAAATAGAAGTGTGGAAATGTCAGAGTAGTGGAAGCATGCTATTAAGGTAGAGAAGCAAGTCAAAGTAAGAAACAAACATTATAGCTTATCCCACAGTTCTATTAGTTCTTTGAATCTCATAGGAGTTTCTATTGGTAAATCTGAAACAACAGCTATTGATGTGAAGGGGGGGAAGAAGTCAAAGTAGTTGAAGCATGCTATTAAGGGGGGGAAGAAGTCAAAGTAAGAAACAAACATTATAGTTTATCCCACAGTTCTGTTAGTTCTTAGAATCTCATAGAAGGTTCTATTCGTGAATTTAGGAATTGTAGAAAGAAGACTCATATGGAGGCTGAAACAACAGCTATTGATGTGAATATGAAGAATCAATGCTTTCATTTCCAAGGATTTGACCATTTTCATGCTGAGAACACCAAAAACAGAAATTTGACCCTTCAAGATAAAAATGAGAGTGGATAGAAGTGTGGAAATCTGAAAGTAGTTAAAGCATGCTATTAAGGTGGAAAAGCAAGTCAAAGTAAGAAACAAACATTATAGCTTATCCCACAGTTCTGTTAGTTCTTTGAATCTCATAGGAGATTCTATTGGTAAATTTGGGAGTTTTAGAAAGAATACACATATTGAAGCTGAAACAACACCTATTGATGTGAATATGAAGAATCAATGCTTTCATTTCCATGGATTTGATCATATTCAAGCTGAGAATCCTAAAAAAAGAGTTATGACCTATCAAGATAGAAATGCGAGTGAATAGAAGTGTTGAAGTCTCAAAGTAGTTGAAGCATGCTATTAAGGGGAAGAATAAGTCAACGTAAGAAACAAACATTATAGCTTATCCCACAGTTCTGTTAGTTCTTAGAATTTCATAGGAGGTTTTATTGGTGAATTTGGGAGTTGTAGAAAGAAGACACATATGGAGGCTGAAACAACACCTATTGATGTGAATATGAAGAATCAATGCTTTCATTTCCATGGATTTGATCATATTCAAGCTGAGAATCCTAAAAACAGAGTTATGACCTATCAAGATAGAAATGAGAGTGAATAGAAGTGTTGAAGTCTCAAAGTAGTTGAAGCATGCTATTAAGGGGGAGAAGAAGTCGAAGTAAGAAACAAACATGATAGTTTATCCCACGGGTCTCTGAGTTCTTTGAATCTCAAAGGCGTTTCTCTTGGTAAGTTTGCGGGCTTTGGAAAGCATACACATAGTGAAGCTGAAAAAACACACTGTTGATGTGAATATAAAGAATCAATGCTTTCATATCTATGGATTTGATCATATTCAAGCTAAAAATCCTAAAAACAGAGTTATGACCTATCAAGATAGAAATGAGAGTGAATAGAAGTGTTGAAGTCTCAAATTAGTTGAAGCATGCTAATAAGGGGAGAAGAAGTCAAAGTAAGAAACAAACAATATAGTTTATCCCACAGTTATGTTCTTAGAATCTCATAGGAGGTTCTATTGGTGAATTTGGGAGTTGTAGAAAAAAGACACATATGGAGGCTGAAACAACACCTATTGATGTGAATATGAAGAATCAATGCTTTCATTTCCAAGGATTTGACCATTTTCAAGCTGAGAACACCAAAAACGGAGTTATGACCCTTCAAGATAGAAATGAGAGTAAATAGAAGTGTGGAAATGTCAAAGTAGTGGAACCATGCTATTAAGGTAGAGAAGCAAGTCAAAGTAAGAAAAAAACATTATAGCTTATCCCACAGTTCTATTAGTTCTTTGAATCTCATAGGAGTTTCTATTGGTAAATTTGGGAGTCTTAGAAAGAATACACATATTAAAGCTGAAACAACACCTATTGATGTGAATATGAAGAATCAATGTTTTCATTTCCATGGATTTGATCATATTCAAGATGAGAATCCCAAAAACAGAGTTATGACCTATCAAGATAGAAATGAGAGTGAATAGAAGTGTTGAAGTCTCGAAGTATGTTAAGCATGCTATTAAGGGGGAGAAGAAGTCAAAGTAAGAAACAAACATTATAGTTTATCCCACAGTTCTGTTAGTTCTTAGAATCTCATAGGAGGTTCTATTGGTGAATTTGGGAGTTGTAGAAAAAGACACATATGGAGGCTGAAACAACACCTATTGATGTGAATATGAAGAATCAATGCTTTCATTTCCAAGGATTTGACCATTTTCAAGCTGAGAACACCAAAAACGGAGTTATGACCCTTCAAGATAGAAATGAGAGTAAATAAAAGTGTGGAAATGTCAAAGTAGTGGAAGCATGCTATTAAGGTAGAGAAGCAAGTCAAAGTACGAAACAAACATTATAGCTTATCCCACAGTTCTATTAGTTCTTTGAATCTCATAGGAGTTTCTATTGGTAAATTTGGGAGTCTTAGAAAGAATACACATATTAAAGCTGAAACAACACCTATTGATGTGAATATGAAGAATCAATGCTTTCATTTCCATGGATTTGATCATATTCAAGCTGGGAATCCTAAAAACAGAGTTATGACCTATCAAGATAGAAATGAGAGTGAATAGAAGTGTTGAAGTCTCAAAGTAGTTGAAGCATGCTATTAAGGGGGAGAAGAAGTCAAAGTAAGAAACAAACATTATAGTTTATCCCACAGTTCTGTTAGTTCTTAGAATCTCATAGGAGGTTTTATTGGTGAATTTGGGAGTTGTAGAAAGAAGACACGTATGGAGGCTGAAACAACACCTATTGATGTGAATATAAAGAATCAATGCTTTCATTTCCATGGATTTGATCATATTCAAGCTGAGAATCTAACAAATAGAGTTATGACCTATCAAGATAGAAATGAGAGTGAATAGAAGTGTTGAAGTCTCAAAGTAGTTGAAGCATGCTATTAAGGGGGAGAAGAAGTCAAAGTAAGAAACAAACATTATAGTTTATCCCACGGTTCTGTTAGTTCTTTGAATCTCAAAGGAGATTCTATTGGTAAATTTGGGAGTTTTAGAAAGAATACACATATTGAAGCTGAAAAAACACCTGTTGATGTGAATATGAAGAATCAATGCTTTCCTTTCCATGGATTTGATCATATTCAAGCTAAAAATCCTAAAAACAGAGTTATGACCTATCAAGATAGAAATGAGAGTGAATAGAAGTGTTGAAGTCTCAAATTAGTTGAAGCATGCTAATAAGGGGGAGAAGAAGTCAAAGTAAGAAACAAACAATATAGTTTATCCCACAGTTCTGTTAGTTCTTAGAATCTCATAGGAGGTTCTATTGGTGAATTTGGGAGTTGTAGAAAAAAGACACATATGGAGGCTGAAACAACACCTATTGATGTGAATATGAAGAATCAATGCTTTCATTTCCAAGGATTTGACCATTTTCAAGCTGAGAACACCAAAAACGGAGTTATGACCCTTCAAGATAGAAATGAGAGTAAATAGAAGTGTGGAAATGTCAAAGTAGTGGAAGCATGCTATTAAGGTAGAGAAGCAAGTCAAAGTAAGAAACAAACATTATAGCTTATCCCACAGTTCTATTAGTTCTTTGAATCTCATAGGAGTTTCTATTGGTAAATTTGGGAGTCTTAGAAAGAATACACATATTAAAGCTGAAACAACACCTATTGATGTGAATATAAAGAATCAATGCTTTCATTTCCATGGATTTGATCATATTCAAGATGAGAATCCCAAAAACAGAGTTATGACCTATCAAGATAGAAATGAGAGTGAATAGAAGTGTTGAAGTCTCAAAGTATGTTAAGCATGCTATTAAGGGGGAGAACAAGTCAAAGTAAGAAACAAACATTATAGTTTATCCCACAGTTCTGTTAGTTCTTAGAATCTCATAGGAGGTTCTATTGGTGAATTTGGGAGTTGTAGAAAAAAGACACATATGGAGGCTGAAACAACACCTATTGATGTGAATATGAAGAATCAATGCTTTCATTTCCAAGGATTTGACCATTTTCAAGCTGAGAACACCAAAAACGGAGTTATGACCCTTCAAGATAGAAATGAGAGTAAATAGAAGTGTGGAAATGTCAAAGTAGTGGAAGCATGCTATTAAGGTAGAAAGCAAGTCAAAGTAAGAAACAAACATTATAGCTTATCCCACAGTTCTATTAGTTCTTTGAATCTCATAGGAGTTTCTATTGGTAAATTTGGGAGTCTTAGAAAGAATACACATATTAAAGCTGAAACAACACCTATTGATGTGAATATAAAGAATCAATGCTTTCATTTCCATGGATTTGATCATATTCAAGATGAGAATCCCACCAAAACAGAGTTATGACCTATCAAGATAGAAATGAGAGTGAATAGAAGTGTTGAAGTCTCAAAGTATGTTAAGCATGCTATTAAGGGGAGAACAAGTCAAAGTAAGAAACAAACATTATAGTTTATCCCACAGTTCTGTTAGTTCTTAGAATCTCATAGGAGGTTCTATTGGTGAATTTGGGAGTTGTAGAAAAAAGACACATATGGAGGCTGAAACAACACCTATTGATGTGAATATGAAGAATCAATGCTTTCATTTCCAAGGATTTGACCATTTTCAAGCTGAGAACACCAAAAACGGAGTTATGACCCTTCAAGATAGAAATGAGAGTAAATAGAAGTGTGGAAATGTCAAAGTAGTGGAACCATGCTATTAAGGTAGAGAAGCAAGTCAAAGTAAGAAAAAAACATTATAGCTTATCCCACAGTTCTATTAGTTCTTTGAATCTCATAGGAGTTTCTATTGGTAAATTTGGGAGTCTTAGAAAGAATACACATATTAAAGCTGAAACAACACCTATTGATGTGAATATGAAGAATCAATGCTTTCATTTCCATGGATTTGATCATATTCAAGATGAGAATCCCAAAAACAGAGTTATGACCTATCAAGATAGAAATGAGAGTGAATAGAAGTGTTGAAGTCTCGAAGTATGTTAAGCATGCTATTAAGGGGGAGAAGAAGTCAAAGTAAGAAACAAACATTATAGTTTATCCCACAGTTCTGTTAGTTCTTAGAATCTCATAGGAGGTTCTATTGGTGAATTTGGGAGTTGTAGAAAAAGACACATATGGAGGCTGAAACAACACCTATTGATGTGAATATGAAGAATCAATGCTTTCATTTCCAAGGATTTGACCATTTTCAAGCTGAGAACACCAAAAACGGAGTTATGACCCTTCAAGATAGAAATGAGAGTAAATAGAAGTGTGGAAATGTCAAAGTAGTGGAAGCATGCTATTAAGGTAGAGAAGCAAGTCAAAGTAAGAAACAAACATTATAGCTTATCCCACAGTTCTATTAGTTCTTTGAATCTCATAGGAGTTTCTATTGGTAAATTTGGGAGTCTTAGAAAGAATACACATATTAAAGCTGAAACAACACCTATTGATGTGAATATGAAGAATCAATGCTTTCATTTCCATGGATTTGATCATATTCAAGCTGGGAATCCTAAAAACAGAGTTATGACCTATCAAGATAGAAATGAGAGTGAATAGAAGTGTTGAAGTCTCAAAGTAGTTGAAGCATGCTATTAAGGGGGAGAAGAAGTCAAAGTAAGAAACAAACATTATAGTTTATCCCACGGTTCTGTTAGTTCTTTGAATCTCAAAGGAGATTCTATTGGTAAATTTGGGAGTTTTAGAAAGAATACACATATTGAAGCTGAAAAAACACCTGTTGATGTGAATATGAAGAATCAATGCTTTCATTTCCATGGATTTGATCATATTCAAGCTAAAAATCCTAAAAACAGAGTTATGACCTATCAAGATAGAAATGAGAGTGAATAGAAGTGTTGAAGTCTCAAATTAGTTGAAGCATGCTAATAAGTGGAGAAGAAGTCAAAGTAAGAAACAAACAATATAGTTTATCCCACAGTTCTGTTAGTTCTTAGAATCTCATAGGAGGTTCTATTGGTGAATTTGGGAGTTGTAGAAAAAAGACACATATGGAGGCTGAAACAACACCTATTGATGTGAATATGAAGAATCAATGCTTTCATTTCCAAGGATTTGACCATTTTCAAGCTGAGAACACCAAAAACGGAGTTATGACCCTTCAAGATAGAAATGAGAGTAAATAGAAGTGTGGAAATGTCAAAGTAGTGGAAGCATGCTATTAAGGTAGAGAAGCAAGTCAAAGTAAGAAACAAACATTATAGCTTATCCCACAGTTCTATTAGTTCTTTGAATCTCATAGGAGTTTCTATTGGTAAATTTGGGAGTCTTAGAAAGAATACACATATTAAAGCTGAAACAACACCTATTGATGTGAATATAAAGAATCAATGCTTTCATTTCCATGGATTTGATCATATTCAAGATGAGAATCCCAAAAACAGAGTTATGACCTATCAAGATAGAAATGAGAGTGAATAGAAGTGTTGAAGTCTCAAAGTATGTTAAGCATGCTATTAAGGGGAGAACAAGTCAAAGTAAGAAACAAACATTATAGTTTATCCCACAGTTCTGTTAGTTCTTAGAATCTCATAGGAGGTTCTATTGGTGAATTTGGGAGTTGTAGAAAAAAGACACATATGGAGGCTGAAACAACACCTATTGATGTGAATATGAAGAATCAATGCTTTCATTTCCAAGGATTTGACCATTTTCAAGCTGAGAACACCAAAAACGGAGTTATGACCCTTCAAGATAGAAATGAGAGTAAATAGAAGTGTGGAAATGTCAAAGTAGTGGAAGCATGCTATTAAGGTAGAGAAGCAAGTCAAAGTAAGAAACAAACATTATAGCTTATCCCACAGTTCTATTAGTTCTTTGAATCTCATAGGAGTTTCTATTGGTAAATTTGGGAGTCTTAGAAAGAATACACATATTAAAGCTGAAACAACACCTATTGATGTGAATATGAAGAATCAATGCTTTCATTTCCATGGATTTGATCATATTCAAGCTGGGAATCCTAAAAACAGAGTTATGACCTATCAAGATAGAAATGAGAGTGAATAGAAGTGTTGAAGTCTCAAAGTAGTTGAAGCATGCTATTAAGGGGAAGAATAAGTCAACGTAAGAAACAAACATTATAGCTTATCCCACAGTTCTGTTAGTTCTTAGAATTTCATAGGAGGTTTTATTGGTGAATTTGGGAGTTGTAGAAAGAAGACACATATGGAGGCTGAAACAACACCTATTGATGTGAATATGAAGAATCAATGCTTTCATTTCCATGGATTTGATCATATTCAAGCTGGGAATCCTAAAAACAGAGTTATGACCTATCAAGATAGAAATGAGAGTGAATAGAAGTGTTGAAGTCTCAAAGTAGTTGAAGCATGCTATTAAGGGGGAGAAGAAGTCAAAGTAAGAAACAAACATTATAGTTTATCCCACGGTTCTGTTAGTTCTTTGAATCTCAAAGGAGATTCTATTGGTAAATTTGGGAGTTTTAGAAAGAATACACATATTGAAGCTGAAAAAACACCTGTTGATGTGAATATGAAGAATCAATGCTTTCATTTCCATGGATTTGATCATATTCAAGCTAAAAATCCTAAAACAGAGTTATGACCTATCAAGATAGAAATGAGAGTGAATAGAAGTGTTGAAGTCTCAAATTAGTTGAAGCATGCTAATAAGGGGGAGAAGAAGTCAAAGTAAGAAACAAACAATATAGTTTATCCCACAGTTCTGTTAGTTCTTAGAATCTCATAGGAGGTTCTATTGGTGAATTTGGGAGTTGTAGAAAAAAGACACATATGGAGGCTGAAACAACACCTATTGATGTGAATATGAAGAATCAATGCTTTCATTTCCAAGGATTTGACCATTTTCAAGCTGAGAACACCAAAAACGGAGTTATGACCCTTCAAGATAGAAATGAGAGTAAATAGAAGTGTGGAAATGTCAAAGTAGTGGAAGCATGCTATTAAGGTAGAGAAGCAAGTCAAAGTAAGAAACAAACATTATAGCTTATCCCACAGTTCTATTAGTTCTTTGAATCTCATAGGAGTTTCTATTGGTAAATTTGGGAGTCTTAGAAAGAATACACATATTAAAGCTGAAACAACACCTATTGATGTGAATATAAAGAATCAATGCTTTCATTTCCAT
Organism: Cardamine occulta; assembly: GCA_028015245.1. Lineage (NCBI taxonomy): Eukaryota > Viridiplantae > Streptophyta > Magnoliopsida > Brassicales > Brassicaceae > Cardamine > Cardamine occulta. The sequence goes on along the minus strand of CM051378.1, from coordinate 9,718,119 downwards.
GGATTTGATCATATTCAAGATGAGAATCCCAAAAACAGAGTTATGACCTATCAAGATAGAAATGAGAGTGAATAGAAGTGTTGAAGTCTCAAAGTATGTTAAGCATGCTATTAGGGGGAGAACAAGTCAAAGTAAGAAACAAACATTATAGTTTATCCCACAGTTCTGTTAGTTCTTAGAATCTCATAGGAGGTTCTATTGGTGAATTTGGGAGTTGTAGAAAAAAGACACATATGGAGGCTGAAACAACACCTATTGATGTGAATATGAAGAATCAATGCTTTCATTTCCAAGGATTTGACCATTTTCAAGCTGAGAACACCAAAAACGGAGTTATGACCCTTCAAGATAGAAATGAGAGTAAATAGAAGTGTGGAAATGTCAAAGTAGTGGAAGCATGCTATTAAGGTAGAGAAGCAAGTCAAAGTAAGAAACAAACATTATAGCTTATCCCACAGTTCTATTAGTTCTTTGAATCTCATAGGAGTTTCTATTGGTAAATTTGGGAGTCTTAGAAAGAATACACATATTAAAGCTGAAACAACACCTATTGATGTGAATATAAAGAATCAATGCTTTCATTTCCATGGATTTGATCATATTCAAGATGAGAATCCCAAAAACAGAGTTATGACCTATCAAGATAGAAATGAGAGTGAATAGAAGTGTTGAAGTCTCAAAGTATGTTAAGCATGCTATTAAGGGGGAGAACAAGTCAAAGTAAGAAACAAACATTATAGTTTATCCCACAGTTCTGTTAGTTCTTAGAATCTCATAGGAGGTTCTATTGGTGAATTTGGGAGTTGTAGAAAGAAGACACATATGGAGGCTGAAACAACACCTATTGATGTGAATATGAAGAATCAATGCTTTCATTTCCATGGATTTGATCATATTCAAGATGAGAATCCCAAAAACAGAGTTATGACCTATCAAGATAGAAATGAGAGTGAATAGAAGTGTTGAAGTCTCAAAGTATGTTAAGCATGCTATTAAGGGGGAGAAGAAGTCAAAGTAAGAAACAAACATTATAGTTTATCCCACAGTTCTGTTAGTTCTTTGAATCTCATAGGAGGTTCTATTGGTGAATTTGGGAGTTGTAGAAAGAAGACACATATGGAGACTGAAACGACACCTATTGATGTGAATATGAAGAATCAATGCTTTCATTTCCAAGGATTTGACCATTTTCATGCTGAGTACACCAAAAACGGAGTTATGACCCTTCAAGATAAAAATGAGAGTGGATAGAAGTGTGGAAATCTCAAAGTAGTTAAAGCATGCTATTAAGGTGGAGAAGCAAGTCAAAGTAAGAAACAAACATTATAGCTTATCCCACAGTTCTGTTAGTTATTTGAATCTCATAGGAGTTTCTATTGGAAAATTTGGGAGTTTTAGAAAGAATACACATATTGAAGCTGAAACAACACCTATTGATGTGAATATGAAGAATCAATGCTTTCATTTTCATGGATTTGATCATATTCAAGCTGAGAATCCTAAAAACAAAGTTATGACCTATCAAGATAGAAATGAGAGTGAATAGAAGTGTTGAAGTCTCAAAGTAGTTGAAGCATGCTATTAAGGGGGGGAAGAAGTCAAAGTAAGAAACAAACATTATAGTTTATCCCACAGTTCTGTTAGTTCTTAGAATCTCATAGGAGGTTATATTGGTGAATTTGGGAGTTGTAGAAAAAAGACACATATGGAGGCTGAAACAACACCTATTGATGTGAATATGAAGAATCAATGCTTTCATTTCCAAGGATTTGACCATTTTCAAGCTGAGAACACCAAAAACGGAGTTATGACCCTTCAAGATAGAAATGAGAGTAAATAGAAGTGTGGAAATGTCAAAGTAGTGGAAGCATGCTATTAAGGTAGAGAAGCAAGTCAAAGTAAGAAACAAACATTATAGCTTATCCCACAGTTCTATTAGTTCTTTGAATCTCATAGGAGTTTCTATTGGTAAATTTGGGAGTCTTAGAAAGAATACACATATTAAAGCTGAAACAACACCTATTGATGTGAATATGAAGAATCAATGCTTTCATTTCCATGGATTTGATCATATTCAAGCTGGGAATCCTAAAAACAGAGTTATGACCTATCAAGATAGAAATGAGTGTGAATATAAGTGTTGAAGTCTCAAAGTAGTTGAAGCATGCTATTAAGGGGAAGAATAAGTCAACGTAAGAAACAAACATTATAGCTTATCCCACAGTTCTGTTAGTTCTTAGAATTTCATAGGAGGTTTTATTGGTGAATTTGGGAGTTGTAGAAAGAAGACACATATGGAGGCTGAAACAACACCTATTGATGTGAATATGAAGAATCAATGCTTTCATTTCCATGGATTTGATCATATTCAAGCTGGGAATCCTAAAAACAGAGTTATGACCTATCAAGATAGAAATGAGAGTGAATAGAAGTGTTGAAGTCTCAAAGTAGTTGAAGCATGCTATTAAGGGGGAGAAGAAGTCAAAGTAAGAAACAAACATTATAGTTTATCCCACGGTTCTGTTAGTTCTTTGAATCTCAAAGGAGATTCTATTGGTAAATTTGGGAGTTTTAGAAAGAATACACATATTGAAGCTGAAAAAACACCTGTTGATGTAAATATGAAGAATCAATGCTTTCATTTCCATGGATTTGATCATATTCAAGCTAAAAATCCTAAAAAAAGAGTTATGACCTATCAAGATAGAAATGAGAGTGAATAGAAGTGTTGAAGTCTCAAATTAGTTGAAGCATGCTAATAAGGGGGAGAAGAAGTCAAAGTAAGAAACAAACAATATAGTTTATCCCACAGTTCTGTTAGTTCTTAGAATCTCATAGGAGGTTCTATTGGTGAATTTGGGAGTTGTAGAAAAAAGACACATATGGAGGCTGAAACAACACCTATTGATGTGAATATGAAGAATCAATGCTTTCATTTCCAAGGATTTGACCATTTTCAAGCTGAGAACACCAAAAACGGAGTTATAACCCTTCAAGATAGAAATGAGAGTAAATAGAAGTGTGGAAATGTCAAAGTAATGGAAGCATGCTATTAAGGTAGAGAAGCAAGTCAAAGTAAGAAACAAACATTATAGCTTATCCCACAGTTCTATTAGTTCTTTGAATCTCATAGGAGTTTCTATTGGTAAATTTGGGAGTCTTAGAAAGAATACACATATTAAAGCTGAAACAACACCTATTGATGTGAATATGAAGAATCAATGCTTTCATTTCCATGGATTTGATCATATTCAAGCTGAGAATCCTAAAAACAGAGTTATGACCTATCAAGATAGAAATGAGAGTGAATAGAAGTGTTGAAGTCTCAAAGTATGTTAAGCATGCTATTAAGGGGGAGAACAAGTCAAAGTAAGAAACAAACATTATAGTTTATCCCACAGTTCTGTTAGTTCTTAGAATCTCATAGGAGGTTCTATTGGTGAATTTGGGAGTTGTAGAAAAAAGACACATATGGAGGCTGAAACAACACCTATTGATGTGAATATGAAGAATCAATGCTTTCATTTCCAAGGATTTGACCATTTTCAAGCTGAGAACACCAAAAACGGAGTTATGACCCTTCAAGATAGAAATGAGAGTAAATAGAAGTGTGGAAATGTCAAAGTAGTGGAAGCATGCTATTAAGGTAGAGAAGCAAGTCAAAGTAAGAAACAAACATTATAGCTTATCCCACAGTACTATTAGTTCTTTGAATCTCATAGGAGTTTCTATTGGTAAATTTGGGAGTCTTAGAAAGAATACACATATTAAAGCTGAAACAACACCTATTGATGTGAATATAAAGAATCAATGCTTTCATTTCCATGGATTTGATCATATTCAAGATGAGAATCCCAAAAACAGAGTTATGACCTATCAAGATAGAAATGAGAGTGAATAGAAGTGTTGAAGTCTCAAAGTATGTTAAGCATGCTATTAAGGGGGAGAACAAGTCAAAGTAAGAAACAAACATTATAGTTTATCCCACAGTTCTGTTAGTTCTTAGAATCTCATAGGAGGTTCTATTGGTGAATTTGGGAGTTGTAGAAAGAAGACACATATGGAGGCTAAAACAACACCTATTGATGTGAATATGAAGAATCAATGCTTTCATTTCCATGGATTTGATCATATTCAAGATGAGAATCCCAAAAACAGAGTTATGACCTATCAAGATAGAAATGAGAGTGAATAGAAGTGTTGAAGTCTCAAAGTATGTTAAGCATGCTATTAAGGGGGAGAAGAAGTCAAAGTAAGAAACAAACATTATAGTTTATCCCACAGTTCTGTTAGTTCTTTGAATCTCATAGGAGGTTCTAATGGTGAATTTGGGAGTTGTAGAAAGAAGACACATATGGAGACTGAAACGACACCTATTGATGTGAATATGAAGAATCAATGCTTTCATTTCCAAGGATTTGACCATTTTCATGCTGAGTACACCAAAAACGGAGTTATGACCCTTCAAGATAAAAATGAGAGTGGATAGAAGTGTGGAAATCTCAAAGTAGTTAAAGCATTGTATTAAGGTGGAGAAGCAAGTCAAAGTAAGAAACAAACATTATAGCTTATCCCACAGTTCTGTTAGTTATTTGAATCTCATAGGAGTTTCTATTGGAAAATTTGGGAGTTTTAGAAAGAATACACATATTGAAGCTGAAACAACACCTATTGATGTGAATATGAAGAATCAATGCTTTCATTTCCATGGATTTGATCATATTCAAGCTGAGAATCCTAAAAACAGAGTTATGACCTATCAAGATAGAAATGAGAGTGAATAGAAGTGTTGAAGTCTCAAAGTAGTTGAAGCATGCTATTAAGGGGGGGAAGAAGTCAAAGTAAGAAACAAACATTATAGTTTATCCCACAGTTCTGTTAGTTCTTAGAATCTCATAGGAGGTTATATTGGTGAATTTGGGAGTTGTAGAAAAAAGACACATATGGAGGCTGAAACAACACCTATTGATGTGAATATGAAGAATCAATGCTTTCATTTCCAAGGATTTGACCATTTTCAAGCTAAGAATCCTAAAAACGGAGTTATGACCCTTCAAGATAGAAATGAGAGTAAATAGAAGTGTGGAAATGTCAAAGTAGTGGAAGCATGCTATTAAGGTAGAGAAGCAAGTCAAAGTAAGAAACAAACATTATAGCTGATCCCACAAGATACTATTAGTTCTTTGAATCTCATAGGAGTTTCTATTGGTAAATTTGGGAGTCTTAGAAAGAATACACATATTAAAGCTGAAACAACACCTATTGATGTGAATATAAAGAATCAATGCTTTCATTTCCATGGATTTGATCATATTCAAGATGAGAATCCCAAAAACAGAGTTATGACCTATCAAGATAGAAATGAGAGTGAATAGAAGTGTTGAAGTCTCAAAGTATGTTAAGCATGCTATTAAGGGGGAGAACAAGTCAAAGTAAGAAACAAACATTATAGTTTATCCCACAGTTCTGTTAGTTCTTAGAATCTCATAGGAGGTTCTATTGGTGAATTTGGGAGTTGTAGAAAGAAGACACATATGGAGGCTGAAACAACACCTATTGATGTGAATATGAAGAATCAATGCTTTCATTTCCATGGATTTGATCATATTCAAGATGAGAATCCCAAAAACAGAGTTATGACCTATCAAGATAGAAATGAGAGTGAATAGAAGTGTTGAAGTCTCAAAGTATGTTAAGCATGCTATTAAGGGGGAGAAGAAGTCAAAGTAAGAAACAAACATTATAGTTTATCCCACAGTTCTGTTAGTTCTTTGAATCTCATAGGAGGTTCTAATGGTGAATTTGGGAGTTGTAGAAAGAAGACACATATGGAGACTGAAACGACACCTATTGATGTGAATATGAAGAATCAATGCTTTCATTTCCAAGGATTTGACCATTTTCATGCTGAGTACACCAAAAACGGAGTTATGACCCTTCAAGATAAAAATGAGAGTGGATAGAAGTGTGGAAATCTCAAAGTAGTTAAAGCATTGTATTAAGGTGGAGAAGCAAGTCAAAGTAAGAAACAAACATTATAGCTTATCCCACAGTTCTGTTAGTTATTTGAATCTCATAGGAGTTTCTATTGGAAAATTTGGGAGTTTTAGAAAGAATACACATATTGAAGCTGAAACAACACCTATTGATGTGAATATGAAGAATCAATGCTTTCATTTCCATGGATTTGATCATATTCAAGCTGAGAATCCTAAAAACAGAGTTATGACCTATCAAGATAGAAATGAGAGTGAATAGAAGTGTTGAAGTCTCAAAGTAGTTGAAGCATGCTATTAAGGGGGAAAAGCTAGTCAAAGTAAGAAACAAGCATTATAGCTAATCCCACAGTTCTGTTGGTTCTTAGAATCCCATAGGAGGTTTTATTGGTGAATTTGGGAGTTGTAGAAAGAAGACACATATGGAGGCTGAAACAACACCTATTGATGTGAATATGAAGAATCAATGCTTTCATTTCCAAGGATTTGACCATTTTCAAGCTGAGAACACCAAAAACGGAGTTATGACCCTTCAAGATAGAAATGAGAGTAAATAGAAGTGTGGAAATGTCAAAGTAGTGGAAGCATGCTATTAAGGTAGAGAAGCAAGTCAAAGTAAGAAACAAACATTATAGCTTATCCCACAGTTCTATTAGTTCTTTGAATCTCATAGGAGTTTCTATTGGTAAATTTGGGAGTCTTAGAAAGAATACACATATTAAAGCTGAAACAACACCTATTGATGTGAATATGAAGAATCAATGCTTTCATTTCCATGGATTTGATCATATTCAAGCTGGGAATCCTAAAAACAGAGTTATGACCTATCAAGATAGAAATGAGAGTGAATATAAGTGTTGAAGTCTCAAAGTAGTTGAAGCATGCTATTAAGGGGAAGAATAAGTCAACGTAAGAAACAAACATTATAGCTTATCCCACAGTTCTGTTAGTTCTTAGAATTTCATAGGAGGTTTTATTGGTGAATTTGGGAGTTGTAGAAAGAAGACACATATGGAGGCTGAAACAACACCTATTGATGTGAATATGAAGAATCAATGCTTTCATTTCCATGGATTTGATCATATTCAAGCTGGGAATCCTAAAAACAGAGTTATGACCTATCAAGATAGAAATGAGAGTGAATAGAAGTGTTGAAGTCTCAAAGTAGTTGAAGCATGCTATTAAGGGGGAGAAGAAGTCAAAGTAAGAAACAAACATTATAGTTTATCCCACGGTTCTGTTAGTTCTTTGAATCTCAAAGGAGATTCTATTGGTGAATTTGGGAGTTGTAGCAAGAATACACATATGGAGGATGAAACAACATCCACTGATATGAATATGAAGAATCAATGCTTTCATTTCCATGGATTTGATCATATTCAAGCTGAGAATCCTAAAAACAGAGTTATGACCTATCAAGATAGAAATGAGAGTGAATAGAAGTGTTGAAGTCTCAAAGTAGTTGAAGCATGCTACCAAGGTGGAGAAGCAAGTCAAAGTAAGAAACAAGCAATATAGCTTATCCCACAGTTCTGTTAGTTCTTAGAATCTCATAGGAGGTTCTATTGGTGAATTTGGGAGTTGTAGAAAAAAGACACATATGGGGGCTGAAACAACACCTATTGATGTGAATATGAAGAATCAATGCTTTCATTTCCAAGGATTTGACCATTTTCAAGCTGAGAACACCAAAAACTGAGTTATGACCCTTCAAGATAGAAATGAGAGTAAATAGAAGTGTGGAAATGTCAAAGTAGTGGAAGCATGCTATTAAGGTAGAGAAGCAAGTCAAAGTAAGAAACAAACATTATAGCTTATCCCACAGTTCTATTAGTTCTTTGAATCTCATAGGAGTTTCTATTGGTAAATTTGGGAGTCTTAGAAAGAATACACATATTAAAGCTGAAACAACACCTATTGATGTGAATATAAAGAATCAATGCTTTCATTTCCATGGATTTGATCATATTCAAGATGAGAATCCCAAAAACAGAGTTATGACCTATCAAGATAGAAATGAGAGTGAATAGAAGTGTTGAAGTCTCAAAGTAGTTGAAGCATGCTATTAAGGTGGAGAAGCAAGTCAAAGTAAGAAACAAACATTATAGTTTATCCCACAGTTCTGTTAGTTCTTAGAATCTCATAGGAGGTTTTATTGGTGAATTTGGGAGTTGTAGAAAGAAGACACATATGGAGGCTGAAACAACACCTATTGATGTGAATATGAAGAATCAATGCTTTCATTTCCATGGATTTGATCATATTCAAGCTGAGAATCCCAAAAACAGAGTTATGACCTATCAAGATAGAAATGAGAGTGAATAGAAGTGTTGAAGTCTCAAAGTATGTTAAGCATGCTATTAAGGTGGAGAAGCAAGTCAAAGTAAGAAACAAGCATTATAGCTTATCCAACAGTTCTGTTAGTTCTTTGAATCTCATAAGAGTTTCTATTGGTGAATTTGGGAGTTGTAGAAAGAAACACATATGGAGACTGAAACGACACCTATTGATGTGAATATGAAGAATCAATGCTTTCATTTCCAAGGATTTGACCATTTTCATGCTGAGTACACCAAAAACGGAGTTATGACCCTTCAAGATAAAAATGAGAGTGGATAGAAGTGTGGAAATCTCAAAGTAGTTAAAGCATGCTATTAAGGTGGAGAAGCAAGTCAAAGTAAGAAACAAACATTATAGCTTATCCCACAGTTCTGTTAGTTATTTGAATCTCATAGGAGTTTCTATTGGAAAATTTGGGAGTTTTAGAAAGAATACACATATTGAAGCTGAAACAACACCTATTGATGTGAATATGAAGAATCAATGCTTTCATTTCCATGGATTTGATCATATTCAAGCTGAGAATCCTAAAAACAGAGTTATGACCTATCAAGATAGAAATGAGAGTGAATAGAAGTGTTGAAGTCTCAAAGTAGTTTAACCATGCTATTAAGGGGGACAAGAAGTCAAAGTAAGAAACAAACATTATAGTTTATCCCACAGTTCTGTTAGTTCTTAGAATCTCATAGGAGGTTTTATTGGTGAATTTGGGAGTTGTAGAAAAAAGACACATATGGAGGCTGAAACAACACCTATTGATGTGAATATGAAGAATCAATGCTTTCATTTCCAAGGATTTGACCATTTTCAAGCTGAGAACACCAAAAACGGAGTTATGACCCTTCAAGATAGAAATGAGAGTAAATAGAAGAGTGGAAATGTCAAAGTAGTGGAAGCATGCTATTAAGGTGGAGAAGCAAGTCAAAGTAAGAAACAAACATTATAGCTTATCCCACAGTTCTATTAGTTCTTTGAATCTCATAGGAGTTTCTATTGGTAAATTTGGGAGTCTTAGAAAGAATACACATATTAAAGCTGAAACAACACCTATTGATGTGAATATGAAGAATCAATGCTTTCATTTCCATGGATTTGATCATATTCAAGCTGGGAATCCTAAAAACAGAGTTATGATCTATCAAGATAGAAATGAGAGTGAATATAAGTGTTGAAGTCTCAAAGTAGTTGAAGCATGCTACCAAGGGGAAGAATAAGTCAACGTAAGAAACAAACATTATAGCTTATCCCACAGTTCTGTTAGTTCTTAGAATTTCATAGGAGGTTTTATTGGTGAATTTGGGAGTTGTAGAAAGAAGACACATATGGAGGCTGAAACAACACCTATTGATGTGAATATGAAGAATCAATGCTTTCATTTCCATGGATTTGATCATATTCAAGCTGGGAATCCTAAAAACAGAGTTATGACCTATCAAGATAGAAATGAGAGTGAATAGAAGTGTTGAAGTCTCAAAGTAGTTGAAGCCTGCTATTAAGGGGAGAAGAAGTCAAAGTAAGAAACAAACATTATAGTTTATCCCACGGTTCTGTTAGTTCTTTGAATCTCATAGGAGTTTCTAATGGTAAATTTGGGAGTTTTAGAAAGAATAGACATATTGAACCTGAAAAAACACCTATTGATGTGAATATGAAGAATCAATGCTTTCATTTCCATGGATTTGATCATATTCAAGCTAAAAATCCTAAAAACAGAGTTATGACCTATCAAGATAGAAATGAGAGTGAATAGAAGTGTTGAAGTCTCAAATTAGTTGAAGCATGCTAATAAGGGGGAGAAGAAGTCAAAGTAAGAAACAAACAATATAGTTTATCCCACAGTTCTGTTAGTTCTTAGAATCTCATTGGAGGTTCTATTGGTGAATTTGGGAGTTGTAGAAAAAGACACATATGGAGGCTGAAACAACACCTATTGATGTGAATATGAAGAATCAATGCTTTCATTTCCAAGGATTTGACCATTTTCAAGCTGAGAACACCAAAAACGGAGTTATGACCCTTCAAGATAGAAATGAGAGTAAATAGAAGTGTGGAAATGTCAAAGTAGTGGAAGCATGCTATTAAGGTAGAGAAGCAAGTCAAAGTAAGAAACAAACATTATAGCTTATCCCACAGTTCTATTAGTTCTTTGAATCTCATAGGAGTTTCTATTGGTAAATTTGGGAGTCTTAGAAAGAATACACATATTAAAGCTGAAACAACACCTATTGATGTGAATATAAAGAATCAATGCTTTCATTTCCATGGATTTGATCATATTCAAGATGAGAATCCCAAAAACAGAGTTATGACCTATCAAGATAGAAATGTGAGTGAATAGAAGTGTTGAAGTCTCAAAGTATGTTAAGCATGCTATTAAGGGGGAGAAGCAAGTCAAAGTAAGAAACAAACATTATAGTTTATCCCACAGTTCTGTTAGTTCTTAGAATCTCATAGGAGGTTCTATTGGTGAATTTGGGAGTTGTAGAAAGAAGACACATATGGAGGCTGAAACAACACCTATTGATGTGAATATGAAGAATCAATGCTTTCATTTCCATGGATTTGATCATATTCAAGATGAGAATCCCAAAAACAGAGTTATGACCTATCAAGATAGAAATGAGAGTGAATAGAAGTGTTGAAGTCTCAAAGTATGTTAGGCATGCTATTAAGGGGAGAAGCAAGTCAAAGTAAGAAACAAGTATTATAGCTTATCCCACAGTTCTGTTAGTTCTTTGAATCTCATAGGAGGTTCTATTGGTGAATTTGGGAGTTGTAGAAAGAAGACACATATGGAGACTGAAACGACACCTATTGATGTGAATATGAAGAATCAATGCTTTCATTTCCAAGGATTTGACCATTTTCATGCTGAGTACACCAAAAACGGAGTTATGACCCTTCAAGATAAAAATGAGAGTGGATAGAAGTGTGGAAATCTCAAAGTAGTTAAAGCATGCTATTAAGGTGGAGAAGCAAGTCAAAGTAAGAAACAAACATTATAGCTTATCCCACAGTTCTGTTAGTTATTTGAATCTCATAGGAGTTTCTATTGGTAAATTTGGGAGTTTTAGAAAGAATACACATATTAAAGCTGAATAAACACCTATTGATGTGAATATGAAGAATCAATGCTTTCATTTCCATGGATTTGATCATATTCAAGCTGAGAATCCTAAAAACAGAGTTATGACCTATCAAGATAGAAATGAGAGTGAATAGAAGTGTTGAAGTCTCAAAGTAGTTGAAGCATGCTATTAAGGGGGGGAAGAAGTCAAAGTAAGAAACAAACATTATAGAGTATCCCACAGTTCTGTTAGTTCTTAGAATCTCATAGGAGGTTATATTGGTGAATTTGGGAGTTGTAGAAAAAAGACACATATGGAGGCTGAAACTGTAGAAATACAAAGATCTGTTGCTTGAGATTTTGGAGAATTTTGGAAAAATGAACAGTACCCACGAAAATGAAGAAGAAGAAAGTGAGAGATATTTTTTCTTCTTATCTCATCTCATTGATTTCGTGTATGGATCCTTTACAATCATATATCCACTCTAAGGAACCTAAACAAGTGGCTAAAATTAATTAACATGTGGGAAAAATGACAGCCACAAAATATAAAGTCAAACAGACCTCACTTCTTGTAAGACCAATTCAATCTTGACTTGAATAATTCCCATCTGGTCTTCACTTCAATAATCAGTCCTCACTTCAACACTCCCCCTCAAGATTGGTTGGTGGAGATCCAACAAACCCATCTTGCCATGAAGATCATTACACACCTTAGATGTTGTTGCTTTGGTGAAGACATCTGCTAATTGGTCACTCTCACAAATGTTGGCAAAATTATTCCAGCTTCAACCTTCTCTCTCACATAGTGACAATCCACCTCAATATGCTTCGTTCTCTCATGGAACACAGAGTTAGAAGCAATATGGATGGCAGCCTGGTTGTCACAATGAAGAGTCATGGGCTCAGATGATTCAATTCCTAGATCCTTGAGAAGGGCCTTTATCCAAACCAACTCACCAGTTGTGTTTGCCATTGCTCGATACTCAGCCTCTGCACTTGATCTAGAAACTACCTTCTGCTTTTTACTTCTCCAAGTAACCAGGTTTCCACCAACAAATGTACAAAACCCAGTTGTTGACTTCCTATCAACCTTATCTCCTGCCCAATCAGCATCACAGTACCCAACAATATCAGTGGAGTTATTATGACCCATCCAAATACCCTTGCTCGGTGTGCCTTTCAGGTATCTCGAGGATGCGATCAACCATTCCCCAATGATGTTTGCTTGGAGCCTGCATGTGTTGACTTGCTTGATTTACTGCAAACGAAATGTCTGGTCTTGTGATAGTCAAGTATATCAACCTTCCCACCAGCCTTTGATATTGCTTAACTTCCATAAGCGGCTCCCCCTCTGGGCATATTTTATAACCATCCTCAATGGGAGTCTTAGCTGGTTTTACTCCAAGCTTCCCTGTTTCTTCAAGCAAATCAAGAGTATATTTCCTTTGGGATAAAAATAATCCCTTATCAAATTTGCATACCTCAATCCCAAGGAAATACTTAAGCTCACCCAGGTCTTTAATATCAAATGATGCCTTGAGTAAGCCTTTCGTTCTCTTGATTCCCTCAACATCATCACCTGTGACAATAATATCATCCACATACACCAGCACTGCCACAGTCCCATTCTCGCTCTTTGTTGTAAACAATGTATGGTCTGCTTCTGATTTTCTAAATCCATTCTCAAGAAGACATCCACTTAGCTTGTGGTACCAAGCCCGAGGTGATTGCTTGAGACCATAAATTGCTTTCTTAAGCTTGCAGACCTTGTTGTCACCCATACTAACACCTTCTGGAGGAACCATGTACACTTCTTCCTTTAAATCTCCTTGAAGAAATGCATTTTTCACATCCATCTGCCATATGTTCCAACACAGATTAGTAGCAATAGAGAGAAGAACCCGTACCGAATGAAGCTTGGCTACTGGCGCAAAGGTCTCTGTGTAATCCACTCCATGCTTTTGTGTGTAACCCTTGGCAACTAACCTCGCCTTGTATCTCTCTATTTCCCCAGTACTGGTATACTTGATGGTATACACCCACCTACAGCCAACCAGCTTCTTCTTGTTGGGCTTGTCAACTTCATCCCATGTATCATTCTTAACCATGGATGCTATCTCTTCCAGCATAGCTTGAACCCAAACATCATCCAAACAAGCCTCTTCATAGCTCTTTGGAATCCTATGTTGGTCAATATTGGCGAGGAAAGCTTGGTGTTCTTGTGGAAATTGATCCATAGCACAATGATTCTGAATTGGATGAGCCACTGCCTGATTATTGTAATATACTCTTGTGTTCTTCCAATTCTCAGGAGGGAATCTCATCCTTGTACTTCTTCTCAATGGAGGTACAATTTCTTCTTCAGGATCTGATGCCTCGGATTCCTCAACAGCTTCAGTTTCAGCTGATTCTGGATCAATCTCAACATTGGGTGATTCCTCATCTCCAACATTACCCTCGGGTTCACCCACAGTTTCCACTTCAGTAGCACTACTGTTCTCACCTTCATCTACCACAACATCATCATGATCAATATGTTCATTTTCATTACCAACACCTGGAGCTACCCCTTCAAGAATAACCCTTAATGTAGATGCATTTTCCACAGATGAGGTTAAATCTGTCAAGCTATCCCAACTCTTTGTACCAAAATATCCCTTATCTTCAATAAATTTAACCTCTCTTGATATATGCACCCGCCTGGTGGTTGGATTGTAACACTTGTACCCTTTTTGTGTAGAAGAATACCCAATGAACATACACTTGATACTCTTTGGCTCTAACTTGTGCCTCTGAGTTTCTGGAACAAAAACGTAGCAGACACACCCAAACACACGCAAATGATCAATAGAAGGTTTAACTTTGTTTAATACCTCAAATGGAGAAATGTTTCCAAGATGAGCTGCTGGTAGCCGGTTTATTAGATAGCAGGCTGTCATCACAGCATCACCCCAATACTCCTTAGGTACACTTCTCTCAAACAACATTGCCCTGGATACCTCCATTAAATGCCTGTTCTTGCGTTCAGCCACTCCATTTTGCTGTGGAGTATATGCACAAGAAGTCTGATGCACGATTCCCTGTTCCTCCACAAACCTCTTAAAATCATTACCCATGTATTCTCCACCATTATCACTCCTCAGAACTTTGATCTTAACCCCAAACTGAGTAATGACATAATTGTAGAAATTGGAGAACGCCTTGAGAACCTGGCTCTTAGAACTCATAAGTGTAACCCATGTGTATTTAGACTTCTCATCAATAAAAGAAACAAAATACTTATATTGATCACGGGTTGCACAAGGAGCTGTCCATACATCAGAATGTACAAGATCAAAACATGTATCATACAACGTACTCGATTCTGGAAAAACAGTTCTGCAATGTTTCCCTAGAATGCACGCTTCACAGTCCTTATGATCTTGTGCTTTCTGATTAGGCAGAGCAAGCTGGAGAGCTTTAAGATGAGGATGACCCAATCTCTCGTGCCAAAAAGTGCTTAGTGCTGACTTACCAACATGCTTATCCACAGTAGGTTGCTTTTCATCCAAAACATAGAGACCACCCTTGGAGCAACCTTCCCCGATGGTCTGCCCGGATTTAATGTCCTGAAACTTTACATCATCAGGACTAAAGACAACCACACAATCAAGGTCCTTTGTTGCTTTCTGAACAGACAATAAATTGTTAGAAAAATCTGGCAAATATAGAGCCTTCAGCTTCCTTTTAAATAACTCTAAATTACCAATTCCTCTAATCTCAACATCTTGTCCATTAGCAATTGTAACCTTTCCACCATGTGGCTCAACATTAGACAATAATTCCCTATCACTAATCATGTGATGAGAAGCACCAGAATCCACTATAACCTGTTTGTGAGTTCTAGAGGTGAAGAACCCCTTACCAGATTCTGCAAGCTTGGTGATGCTCTTGATTAGAGCATCTAGGTCTGACCTTCTGACCACATCATCTACGTTGGATGTAGCTACACCAGACACAACCCTTGTCGTCTGACCCGCCACTTTGAAGTTCTTGGGCTTGAGATGCGGATGGAGAGTCCAGTCCTTATCCTTGGTGCGGCCTTGCATCTTACAAAGTGATCACACAAAGGTTCTTCTTGTCAGCCATCAATCTACATCCTTTGCTTTGCTCACATGAGCAACTTCACTTGTCCCTTTAAAGAGACCCCTGGAGCCTTCCTCCTTTTGAATCATCATGCACACTTGGTTGAGAGTAGGCAGCTTATCAAACCTCAGAATGTGCTGAACCAGTCCAAAGTAGGACTCATCAAGAGTGAGGAGCAAACCAAACACTTGATCTTGCTCTCTCCTCTCCACCATCTCCTTGATATCAATAGTAGGGGGCCTAAGCACGTCAAGCTCTGCCCACAGTCCCCTAAACTCACCAAAGAGATCCTTGAAATCCTTCCCCCCTTGTTGAAGATTGCTGAGAGCCTTCTTGATCTCATAAATCCTACTGAGGTTGGATTCATTTCCATACACTCCCAAGAGTGTATCCCATAACTCCTTTGCAGTCTCTACATAAGAATAAGATGCTAGGATGGTCGGCTCTAAGGAGCTCTGAAGAACAGTCAATACCAGCTGATCTTCTTGGATCCACTTGGAATCCTCTTTGCTAGAGCTTATTTGGGCTGGAGACTCTAGCTCTCCCTCTGTAGCTACAGCGCCAGTCCCTTCAACTCCCCCTGAAGTGGTGCCAGCTTCTGTTTGACTCAGAGGAATCTCCTCAGATGTAAGACAGTGGATCCATAATCCACGGCTTCTGAGTGCTGTCTTTGTGGTTCTGGACCACAAGAGATAGTTGTCCCCTTTAAGAACAACAGGTAAGGTGAAGAACTTGAGATTATCCATCAGAAAGGCTTGATACAATGAAAGATAGAGAAAAACGTGGTCTTTAGGAGCTTATTGCTCTGATACCATGTAGAAATACAAAGATCTGTTGCTTGAGATTTTGGAGAATTTTGGAAAAATGAACAGTACCCACGAAAATGAAGAAGAAGAAAGTGAGAGATATTTTTTCTTCTTATCTCATCTCATTGATTTCGTGTATGGATCCTTTACAATCATATATCCACTCTAAGGAACCTAAACAAGTGGCTAAAATTAATTAACATGTGGGAAAAATGACAGCCACAAAATATAAAGTCAAACAGACCTCACTTCTTGTAAGACCAATTCAATCTTGACTTGAATAATTCCCATCTGGTCTTCACTTCAATAATCAGTCCTCACTTCAACAGAAACAACACCTATTGATGTGAATATGAAGAATCAATGCTTTCATTTCCAAGGATTTGACCATTTTCAAGCTGAGAACACCAAAAACGGAGTTATGACCCTTCAAGATAGAAATGAGAGTAAATAGAAGTGTGGAAATGTCAAAGTAGTGGAAGCATGCTATTAAGGTAGAGAAGCAAGTCAAAGTAAGAAACAAACATTATAGCTTATCCCACAGTTCTGTTAGTTCTTTGAATCTCATAGGAGTTTCTATTGGTAAATTTGGGAGTTTAAGAAAGAATACACATATTGAAGCTGAAACAACACCTATTGATGTGAATATGAAGAATCAATGCTTTCATTTCCATGGATTTGATCATATTCAAGCTGAGAATCCTAAAAAAAGAGTTATGACTTTTCAAGATAGAAATGAGAGTGAATAGAAGTGTTGAAGTCTCAAAGTAGTTGAAGCATGATATTAAGGGGGAGAAGAAGTCAAAGTAAGAAACAAACATTATAGTTTATCCCGCAGTTCTGTTAGTTCTTAGAATCTCATAAAAGGTTCTATTCGTGAATTTGGGAGTTGTAGAAAGAAGACTCATATGGAGGCTGAAACAACACCTATTGATGTGAATATGAAGAATCAATGCTTTCATTTCCAAGGATTTGACCATGTTCAAGCTGAGAACACCAAAAACAGAAATTTGACCCTTCAAGATAAAAATGAGAGTGAATAGAAGTGTGGAAATCTCAAAGTAGTTAAAGCATGCTATTCAGGTGGAGAAGCAAGTCAAAGTAAGAAACAAACATTATAGCTTATCCCACAGTTCTCTTAGTTATTTGAATCTCATAGGAGTTTCTATTGGTAAATTTGGGAGTTTTAGAAAGAATACACATATTGAAGCTGAAACAACACCTATTGATGTGAATATGAAGAATCAATGCTTTCATTTCCATGGATTTGATCATATTCAAGCTGAGAATCCTAAAAACAGAGTTATGACCTATCAAGATAGAAATGAGAGTGAATAGAAGTGTTGAAGTCTCAAATTAGTTGAAGCATGCTAATAAGGGGGAGAAGAAGTCAAAGTAAGAAACAAACATTATAGTTTATCCCACAGTTCTGTTAGTTCTTAGAATCTCATAGTAGGTTTTATTGGTGAATTTGGAAGTTTTGGAAAAAGACACATATGGAGGCTGAAACAACACCTATTGATGTGAATATGAAGAATCAATGCTTTCATTTCCATGGATTTGATCATATTCAAGCTGAGAATCCTAAAAACAGAGTTATGACCTATCAAGATAGAAATGAGAGTGAATAGAAGTGTTGAAGTCTCAAATTAGTTGAAGCATGCTAATAAGGGGGAGAAGAAGTCAAAGTAAGAAACAAACAATATAGTTTATCCCACAGTTCTGTTAGCTCTTAGAATCTCATAGGAGGTTCTATTGGTGAATTTGGGAGTTGTAGAAAAAAGACACATATGGAGGCTGAAACAACACCTATTGATGTGAATATGAAGAATCAATGCTTTCATTTCCAAGGATTTGACCATTTTCAAGCTGAGAACACCAAAAACGGAGTTATGACCCTTCAAGATAGAAATGAGAGTAAATAGAAGTGTGGAAATGTCAAAGTAGTGGAAGCATGCTATTAAGGGGTAGAAGCAAATCAATGTAAGAAACAAGCATTATAGCTTATCCCACAGTTCTATTAGTTCTTTGAATCTCATAGGAGTTTCTATTGGTAAATTTGGGAGTCTTAGAAAGAATACACATATTAAAGCTGAAACAACACCTATTGATGTGAATATGAAGAATCAATGCTTTCATTTCCATGGATTTGATCATATTCAAGCTGAGAATCCCAAAAACAAAGTTATGACCTATCAAGATAGAAATGAGAGTGAATAGAAGTGTTGAAGTCTCAAAGTATGTTAAGCATGCTATTAAGGGGGAGAAGAAGTCAAAGTAAGAAACAAACATTATAGTTTATCCCACAGTTCTGTTAGTTCTTGGAATCTCATAGGAGGTTCTATTGGTGAATTTGGGAGTTGTAGAAAGAAGACACATATGGAGACTGAAACAACACCTATTGATGTGAATATGAAGAATCAATGCTTTCATTTCCAAGTATTTGACCATTTTCATGCTGAGTACACCAAAAACGGAGTTATGTCCCTTCAAGATAGAAATGAGAGTGAATAGAAGTGTAGAAATCTCAAAGTAGTAAAAGCATGCTATTAAGGTGGAGAAGCAAGTCAAAGTAAGAAACAAACATTATAGCTTATCCCACAAATCTGTTAGCTCTTTGAATCTTATAAGAGTTTTTATTATTGAATTTGGGAGATTTAGAAAGAATACACATATGGAAGCTGAAACAACACCTATTGATGTGAATATGAAGAATCAATCCTTTCATTTCCTAGGATTTGACCATATTCAAGCTGGGAATCCTAAAAACAGAGTTATGACCTATCAAGATAGAAATGAGAATGAATAGAAGTGTTGAAGTCTCAAAGTAGTTGAAGCATGCTATTAAGGGGGGGGAAGAAGTCAAAGTAAGAAACAAACATTATAGTTTATCCCACAGTTCTGTTAGATCATAGAATCTCATAGAAGGTTTTATTGGTGAATTTGGGAGTTGTAGAAAGAAGACACATATGGAGGCTGAAACAACAGCTATTGATGTGAATATGAAGAATCAATGCTTTCATTTCCATGGATTTGATCATATTCAAGCTGAGAATCCCAAAAACAAAGTTATGACCTATCAAGATAGAAATGAGAGTGAATAGAAGTGTTGAAGTCTCAAAGTATGTTAAGCATGCTATTAAGGGGGAGAAGAAGTCAAAGTAAGAAACAAACATTATAGTTTATCCCACAGTTTTGTTAGTTCTTAGAATCTCATAAGAGGTTCTATTGGTGAATTTGGGAGTTGTAGAAAGAAGACACATATGGAGACTGAAACGACACCTATTGATGTGAATATGAAGAATCAATGCTTTCATTTCCAAGGATTTGACCATTTTCATGCTGAGTACACCAAAAACGGAGTTATGACCCTTCAATATAGAAATGAGAGTGAATAGAAGTGTAGAAATCTCAAAGTAGTAAAAGCATGCTATTAAGGTGGAGAAGCAAGTCAAAGTAAGAAACAAATATTATAGTTTATCCCACAGTTCTGTTAGTTCTTAGAATCTCATAGGAGGTTCTATTGGTGAATTTGGGAGTTGTAGAAAGAAGACACATATGGAGACTGAAACAACACCTATTGATGTGAATATGAAGAATCAATGCTTTCATTTCCAAGTATTTGACCATTTTCATGCTGAGTACACCAAAAACGGAGTTATGTCCCTTCAAGATAGAAATGAGAGTGAATAGAAGTGTAGAAATCTCAAAGTAGTAAAAGCATGCTATTAAGGTGGAGAAGCAAGTCAAAGTAAGAAACAAACATTATAGCTTATCCCACAAATCTGTTAGCTCTTTGAATCTTATAAGAGTTTTTATTATTGAATTTGGGAGATTTAGAAAGAATACACATATGGAAGCTGAAACAACACCTATTGATGTGAATATGAAGAATCAATCCTTTCATTTCCTAGGATTTGACCATATTCAAGCTGGGAATCCTAAAAACAGAGTTATGACCTATCAAGATAGAAATGAGAATGAATAGAAGTGTTGAAGTCTCAAAGTAGTTGAAGCATGCTATTAAGGGGGGGAAGAAGTCAAAGTAAGAAACAAACATTATAGTTTATCCCACAGTTCTGTTAGTTCATAGAATCTCATAGAAGGTTTTATTGGTGAATTTGGGAGTTGTAGAAAGAAGACACATATGGAGGCTGAAACAACACCTATTGATGTGAATATGAAGAATCAATGCTTTCATTTCCATGGATTTGATCATATTCAAGCTGAGAATCCCAAAAACAAAGTTATGACCTATCAAGATAGAAATGAGAGTGAATAGAAGTGTTGAAGTCTCAAAGTATGTTAAGCATGCTATTAAGGGGGAGAAGAAGTCAAAGTAAGAAACAAACATTATAGTTTATCCCACAGTTTTGTTAGTTCTTAGAATCTCATAGGAGGTTCTATTGGTGAATTTGGGAGTTGTAGAAAGAAGACACATATGGAGACTGAAACGACACCTATTGATGTGAATATGAAGAATCAATGCTTTCATTTCCAAGGATTTGACCATTTTCATGCTGAGTACACCAAAAACGGAGTTATGACCCTTCAATATAGAAATGAGAGTGAATAGAAGTGTAGAAATCTCAAAGTAGTAAAAGCATGCTATTAAGGTGGAGAAGCAAGTCAAAGTAAGAAATAAATATTATAGTTTATCCCACAGTTCTGTTAGTTCTTAGAATCTCATAGAAGGTTCTATTCGTGAATTTGGGAGTTGTAGAAAGAAGACTCATATGGAGGCTGAAACAACACCTATTGATGTGAATATGAAGAATCAATGCTTTCATTTCCAAGGATTTGACCATTTTCAAGCTGAGAACACCAAAAACAGAAATTTGACTCTTCAAGATAAAAATAAGAGTGGATAGAAGTGTGGAAATCTGAAAGTAGTTAAAGCATGCTATTAAGGTGGAAAAGCAAGTCAAAGTAAGAAACAAATGTTATAGCTTATCCCACAGTTCTGTTAGTTCTTTGAATCTCATAGGAGTTTCTATTGGTAAATTTGGGAGTTTTAGAAAGAATACACATATTGAAGCTGAAACAACACCTATTGATGTGAATATGAAGAATCAATGCTTTCATTTAAATGGATTTGATCATATTCAAGCTGAGAATCCTAAAAAAAGAGTTATGCCTTTTCAAGATAGAAATGAGAGTGAATAGAAGTGTTGAAGTCTCAAAGTAGTTGAAGCATGATATTAAGGGGGAGAAGAAGTCAAAGTAAGAAACAAACATTATAGTTTATCCCGCAGTTCTGTTAGTTCTTAGAATCTCATAGGTGGTTCTATTGGTGAATTTGGAAGTTGTAGAAAAAAGACACATATGGAGGCTGAAACAACACCTATTGATGTGAATATGAAGAATCAATGCTTTCATTTCCATGGATTTGATCATATTCAAGCTGAGAATCCTAAAAACAGAGTTATGACCTATCAAGATAGAAATGAGAGTGAATAGAAGTGTTGAAGTCTCAAATTAGTTGAAGCATGCTAATAAGGGGGAGAAGAAGTCAAAGTAAGAAACAAACAATATAGTTTATCCCACAGTTCTGTTAGTTCTTAGAATCTCATAGGAGGTTCTATTGGTGAATTTGGGAGTTGTAGAAAAAAGACACATATGGAGGCTGAAACAACACCTATTGATGTGAATATGAAGAATCAATGCTTTCATTTCCAAGGATTTGACCATTTTCAAGCTGAGAACACCAAAAACGGAGTTATGACCCTTCAAGATAGAAATGAGAGTAAATAGAAGTGTGGAAATGTCAAAGTAGTGGAAGCATGCTATTAAGGTAGAGAAGCAAGTCAAAGTAAGAAACAAACATTATAGCTTATCCCACAGTTCTATTAGTTCTTTGAATCTCATAGGAGTTTCTATTGGTAAATTTGGCAGTCTTAGAAAGAATACACATATTAAAGCTGAAACAACACCTATTGATGTGAATATAAAGAATCAATGCTTTCATTTCCATGGATTTGATCATATTCAAGCTGAGAATCCCAAAAACAAAGTTATGACCTATCAAGATAGAAATGAGAGTCAATAGAAGTGTTGAAGTCTCAAAGTATGTTAAGCATGCTATTAAGGGGGAGAAGAAGTCAAAGTAAGAAACAAACATTATAGTTTATCCCACAGTTATGTTAGTTCTTAGAATCTCATAGGAGGTTCTATTGGTGAATTTGGGAGTTGTAGAAAGAAGACACATATGGAGACTGAAACGACACCTATTGATGTGAATATGAAGAATCAATGCTTTCATTTCCAAGGATTTGACCATTTTCATGCTGAGTACACCAAAAACGGAGTTATGTCCCTTCAAGATAGAAATGAGAGTGAATAGAAGTGTAGAAATCTCAAAGTAGTAAAAGCATGCTATTAAGGTGGAGAAGCAAGTCAAAGTAAGAAACAAACATTATAGCTTATCCCACAAATCTGTTAGCTCTTTGAATCTTATAAGAGTTTTTATTATTGAATTTGGGAGATTTAGAAAGAATACACATATGGAAGCTGAAACAACACCTATTGAGGTGAATATGAAGAATCAATCCTTTCATTTCCTAGGATTTGACCATATTCAAGCTGGGAATCCTAAAAACAGAGTTATGACCTATCAAGATAGAAATGAGAATGAATAGAAGTGTTGAAGTCTCAAAGTAGTTGAAGCATGCTATTAAGGGGGGGGGAAGTGTTAAAAGGGAGCAAACACACACCTCTCCACCATTAAACATTGTTGGTGTGGAAAAAGACCCAAGAGGAGAGCCCAAAGAAGACAAGCCTGATTAGGTCCATCAAATTTCTTTTTAAATTGGCCCAATAGGAGGAAGAACGTACACAAGTATGTCAAGAGAAGCCCAATAGGAGGAAGAAGGCACACAAGCACGTCAAAAAAGTCAACAAAGGCTGTGTGATATTTTTCTAAACAAGCGGTGCTTCTTGTTGTATTTTGAGCTGCTCCTTTTGTTATCTGAACTATAAAGACTGATGTAACTATTATTGATTGTCAAGTAGAAAAAAAAAACGTTCAGCCAAAAAGGAAAAACATCAAACTTGTTTTCTTTGCTAATCTTCAAACAAATTTAACCCAAAATCTACATGGTATCAGAGCAGATTAGTTCTTAAAGACCTACTTTGTTTCACAAATACAAACACTATCACTCTGTTTTCCAAATGGAGAATCAGAAACAAATCACTCTTCCAATTGTTCTCAAAGGAGACAACTATCTTCTGTGGTCAAGAACCACAAGAACTGCCTTGAGAAGCCGTGGCTTATGGGAGCATATTGAAGGTTCTCAAGAGATGTCAAAAGACAGGGAGAAGAAGGCTGAAGCGGATGAAGGAGCTGTGGAGTCTCCACTCAAAGCCAGCACCAGCCAAGATGATTATAAGTGGATTCAAGAGGACCAGCTTGTTCTTGCGGTTCTCCAAAGTTCACTAGAGCAATCCATCCTTGCAGCATATTCCTATTGTGAAACTGCAAAGGAGCTTTGGGACACTCTTATGAGTGTTTATGGAAATATCTCTAATCTCAGCAGAATCTTTGAGGTTAAGAAATCCTTGAACAATATTCAACAAGGGGAACGATTGTTCAAAGACTTTTTTGGAGAATTCAGGGGTCTATGGGCAGAACTGGATCTGCTTAGACCACCCACTACTGATGTGAAGGAGTTGAATGAGAGGCGTGAGCAAGATCAAGTTTTTGGACTTCTACTTTGATATGATCATGGGTAGCAAGGGAGCTGAGGAGCCTGGAGCTGAGGAAGAACCAGAGATAGTTGGGAGGATCACTCGTTCCAGAGCTAAAGAGATGGCCAAGGAAGCTCATTCACTCATAGCCGAAGGAGCATTCAATCCACCAATGATTCAAGTCTTCAACATCACCACTATGAAGACTGCACCCGGTAATGATGACTAAGTAACTTAGGTGAGGAATCTGTACTCTTTTTCCCATGATGAGTTTTATCCCAATGGGTTTTCTCAGCATGGTTTTTAATGAGGCAGATGAATCACTACGTCGAGTTATTTAGGAGTCATTGCTAGTGGGTAATAATGTACAAGTCACAGTGACTTTGTACGTAGTAGTTGAGAGGTGCACCAACTAGGTTCCTGTGGGAAGGGACGCCTCGCTGTTTCTGTTTTAAATTAAAAACTGCTTGTTGTTTATTTTACAAAAAAACTACATGATGTTTCCTTTTCTTAATTAGGTCTGCGTTTTAACTAGGGTTGTGTTATAAAACCCTAGTGGCGTGATCATTGTTAGGCAGCGAAGAATTTATGAAAAAAAACTGAAAGTTTGATTTCTTCCCTCACTTTGATTCGTGAAATATCTTCATTGAATCCGAATTTCTCAACACTTTGTGATCAAGAAATTCTGCTACCTGTTCTAAATCATCTTACCATCGAAACATCTATCCATAACAATTCACCAACCTGTTCTCCAAGTAATCACGCCCAGGCTCCATCCGAACACATCACTACCACCGCACCTCCACTCTCAACGTCGCGCCTCCACCCTCATCATCATCATCACGTCGACACAGCCTCAGTCCGAGTTGATCTAGGGAGATCTTATCAAGTGGTATCAGAGCCAACTCTGAACCAAAGGCTGAGAATTTCTCTAACCCTAAAACGCCATCTTCATACTGTTTTAGTTTCAGAATTTTGTTTGCATACCCTAGGCGTTTTTCCTTGCTGTTTTTGCTTCAATTTTCGTTCTAATTTCGTTCTATTTTCATTCCTAGTTGCATTAGGAATTCATTGTAGCTGTCCTTGATTTTTGTTCCTAGTTAGATTAGGATTTGTTGCTGCATCAAACCCTAATTAGAATAGGATTTCGTGGCTGCATCAAACCTAGTTAATTTAGGAGTTCAATACTGCACAAAGCCTTGTTGGATTAGGATTTGTAGCTGCATCCAAAACCTAATTAGAGTAGGAATTCGTTGCTGCATTATTTTAAACTTGTCTATTGATTTTATTAGAACCATTTACTGCGAGTTTTGGTAAACTGTTTCAGGTACCATGGAGCTTTCGGCTGAGACCATGGCAGCCCTCAACAAGACCCTGGCTGAACAAATCAAGGCATCAAATGAGACTGTTACAATGCAACTCAATCAGCAAATTGAGCAGCTCACCAACAGGTTTGAGAGTCGTTTCAAGGAACTCGTGACAGAGGCCAGTGCTACAGACCCAGACTCTTCAGAACCACCTAGTCCTCGTGAAGCTATCCGTCTCGCTAAGGGTAAGGCCCGTGTAGGATCATCCTCTAGACCAACACGTGCCAGAACAGTTAGAACACCCACTGGAGGTAGGGAGACCGTGTTTAATCAGAGGAGACAAGATGGCTCTAGGGTTGAAAGGCGGCCAGCACGTCTATCACGCAGAGAGGAATATATTGCTGGGCATCGAGTATTCATGGAACCCAATCCAGAGGACTATGAGGAGGCAGAAGGTTCTGATCATAGCCGAGAAACCGTGAGAAGAGAAAAGCAGAGGCCCTGGTAGAGACTCTGACCCTTTGAGACAGCAGCTGAACCACATCAAGATCCAATATCCTTCTTTTCATGGCACTAATGACCCCGCGGTCTATCTTGATTGGGAAAGGAAGATGGAATCTAATTTTCTGGTCCAAGGAACTTATGAGCTCAATAAGGTGAAGATAGCTGTTTCGAATTCGAGTGGTTATGCGCTTTTGTGGTGGGAACAGCTGGGAATGTCGAGGCAGAGACATAGAGAGCCTCCTGTCACTACTTGGGAGCAGCTGGTTGTGCAAATGAGAAAGAGGTTTGTTCAAGCATTATCGAGAGAAATTCTTAACAAGTGGCGCCTCATCCAAGGTACCAAGTCAGTTAGAGACTACTATCAAGAACTTGAAACTCTAATGATCAGGGCTGACTTGAATGAGAGTGAGGATATGGTGGCGTCACGGTTCCTTGGGGGACTAAACCGTGAGATTCAAGACAAAGTGGAGCTGCAGAATTATGAGGATATACAAGAGATGGTACACAAGGCAGAGCTGATTGAATCACAAGTTAAGAGGAAAATTGGAAGATCCACCTTCACGTCCAATATTCCTAAACCAAGAGAGATCAACA
The DNA here is from genome assembly GCA_028015245.1 of Cardamine occulta. NCBI lineage: Eukaryota > Viridiplantae > Streptophyta > Magnoliopsida > Brassicales > Brassicaceae > Cardamine > Cardamine occulta. Next base: position 9,691,691 of record CM051378.1, on the reverse strand, counting down.
AACCTATGTACACCAAAGACCCTAAGCCAGCGCCTATTGCAGTTAAAGAAGGGGTTAAGACCGAATTTAAACCCAGGGCTGGAGCTGCTACTAGTCAGGTTAGGTGTTTCAAGTGTCAAGGCATGGGACATTACTCCCGGGACTGTCCGAATAAGAGAGTGTTTCTGCTTCGGGAAGGGGGAGATATTGTACCGCAGGATAGCTCAGAAAGTGAAACTGATCATGAACTAGAGGAAGCAGTAGAATCCGCACCCATTGGAGAGATGTTGGTATACGCAGGACTTTGAGTGTTCAGGTTCATCCCGACGATAGAGGACAGCGTGAGAATCTCTTCCACACTAGGTGTGTAGTTCAGGACAAAGTCTGCACGTTGATTGTAGATGGAGGTAGCTGCACCAATGCTGCTAGTGAAGAGATGGTAAAGAAGCTCAATCTTAAGACCACTTCACATCCCAGACCCTACCAGCTACAGTGGTTGAACAACAAAGGAGCTTTGACCGTTTCGCAGCAAGTGTTAGTCAAACTAGCAATTGGGAAGTATGAGGATGAACTGCTCTGTGATGTGATTCCTATGAAGTCTAGTCACGTTTTATTAGGCAGACCATGGCAGTTTGACAGAAGGGTTATGCATGATGGTTATACCAACAAGCATTCATTTGAGTTCAAGGGCATGGTCACTCTTCTCCCACTCACACCAGGTGAAATCTATCAGGATCAGCTCCATATGAACCGCCAGGAGAGAGAGCAAGTTTCCAACAGCCTCTACATTAATCACAGTGAATTCTCTAAACTCTTTGATCCTGAAATGACTACGTTTATGTTCGTATACAAGGAATCCCTTGTTAGTACTAATCTTTCACAGGAGCTACCTAGTGCTATGAATGAGATTTTGCAGGAATACGTGGATGTTTTTCCAGAAGAGATACCACCAGGACTACCTCCAATCCGTGGGATAGAGCACCAGATAGATTTAGTGCCAGGATCAGCACTCCCGAACAGACCAGCGTACAGAACAAATCCCGTAGAGACAAAGGAGCTTCAGAAGCAAGTAGAAGAGCTAATGATTAAAGGACATATCAGAGAGAGCTTGAGTCCATGCGCAGTACCAGTCTTGTTAGTTCCGAAAAAGGATGGAACATGGAGGATGTGTGTAGACTGCAGAGCAATCAATAACATAACCACAAGATGAGTTGTGTGGATCAACAATCTTCTCCAAGATCGATTTGAAGAGTGGGTATCACCAGATCAGAATGAAGGAAGGGGATGAGTGGAAGACTGCTTTCAAGACCAAGCAGGGGCTGTATGAATGGTTAGTCATGCCGTTTGGTCTCACCAATGCTCCCAGCACCTTCATACGCTTAATGAATCACGCCTTAAGACAGTTCATAGGAGTCTTCGTGGTAGTCTACTTTGATGATATACTCATCTACAGCAAAGGTTTTGAGGAGCATTTAGAACACATCCATGAGGGTTCTAGATGTTCTTCGTTCTCAATCTCTTTTCGTTAATCGCTCTAAATGTTCTTTCTGCACTAATGAAGTTGTTTTCCTAGGCTTTGTAGTAAGTGTAGATGGCGTGAAGGTAGATGAGGAGAAAATAAAAGGCAATCAAGGAATGGCCAGCCCCTAAGAATGTAGGAGAAGTCAGGAGCTTCCATGGACTAGCAGAGCTTTTATAGGCGGTTTGTGAGAGATTTTAGCACCATTGCTGCGCCTGAGTTGAAGTCATCAAGAAAGGCGTGGGGTTCAAGTGGGGAGGCTCAAGAGCAGGCTTTTACAGCCCTTAAAGAGAAGCTTATCAATTCCCTCTTTTAGTACTTCCTCGATTTTATGAAAACCTTTGAGATTGAATGTGATGCGTCTGGCTTAGGTATTGGAGCAGTTCTTATGCGGGATAAGAAACCAGTCGCATATTTCAAGTGAAAATTAGGAGGATCAACGCTGAATTATCCCACTTATGACAAGGAGTTATACGCATTGGTTCGAGCCCTTGAGACGTGGCAACATTACTTATGGCCTAAGGAGTTTGTTATTCACACTGACCACGAGTCATTGAAGCACCTCAAAGGACAACGAAGCTCAACAAGAGGCACGCCAGGTGGATGGAGTTCATTGAAACGTTTCCATACATTGTTAAGTACAAGAAAGGTAAGGATAATGTAGTCGCAGATGCATTATCCGAAGGTACACTCTTGTTTCTCGTTAACATCGAAATTACATGGGTTTGAACATATCATAGACCTGTCAGAGACTGACCTTGATTTTGCTGAGAGCTATGGCAAATGTCATAAGTTTGCTTTTGAAAAGTATTTTGAGACAGGCAGGCTATTTATTCTACAACAGATGGTATGCATCCCAGCGGATCTATTAGGGAACTACTCGTCGAGAAGCTCATGGAGGTGGACTAGCTGGGCATTTTGGAGTAGCAAAGACCCTATCTGGACTGCAAGATCACTTCTACTGGCCAAATATGAAGAGCAGAGCGTCGAGAAGGTTTGTTCTAGGTGTGCTGTTTGTAAAATGGCAAAAAGTAAGGTGCAGCCTCACGGTTTGTACACTCCTCTCCCTATTCCTTCTCAACCTTGGACTCATATTTCTATGGATTTTGTACTTGGCTTACCTCGAACCAGAAATGGTAGAGATTCTATATTTGTGGTTGTTGACAGGTTCAGCAAGATGGCTCACTTCATTGCTAGTCACAAGATGGATGATCTTTGTTGTTGTAGCTAACTTGTTTTTTCGGGGAAATAAATGCGTCTACATGGCATGCCTCAAGAGATAGTCTCAGACCGGGATACCAAGTTTCTAGGGCACTTCTGGAGAACCTTATGGGCTAAACTAGGAACCAAGCTGACATTTTCAACGACGTGTCATCCTCAGACTGACGGTCAAACAGAGGTGGTGAACAGAACATTGTCTACACTTTTCAGGGCGTTGGTAAAAAGTAATATCAAGTCATGGAAAGAGTGCTTACCACACGTGGGTTTGCCTACAATCACGCTAAGCATTCTGCAACTACTCTTTTCCCTTTTGAAATTGTTTATGGGTTTAATCCACAATCACCTCTAGATTTGATCCCTTTGCCGTTAAGTGTGAGATGTAGTTTAGATGGCAAGAAAAAAAGCTGAACAGGTGAGGAAGATACCCGCTAAGGCTAAGGAGAATATCGAGAAGAGGACTAAGCAAGATCTGAAAAACAAGCAAACAAGGGCAGAAAGGAGATGATCTTGAAGAAGGCGACTTAGTGTGGGTTCATTTACTGGAAGGAAAGATTCCCAGAAGAGAGGAAGAGCAAGCTTATGCCACGGGTTGTCGGACCATTTGAAGTCATCAAGAGGATCAACAACAATGCTTATCAACTTGACCTCCAAGGTAAGTATAACATATCTCCATCGTTCAATGTGTCCGACTTGCTTCCCTATATTGCAGATACAGATTTGAGGACAAATCCTTTTCAAGAGGGAGGGATGATATGATCATGGGTAGCAAGGGAGTGAGGAGCACTGGAGCTGAGGAAGAACCAGAGATAGTTGGGAGGATCACTCGTTCCAGAGCTAAAGAGATGGCCAAGGAAGCTCATTCACTCATAGCCGAAGGAGCATTCAATCCACCAATGATTCAAGTCTTCAACATCACCACTATGAAGACTGCACCCGGTAATGATGACTAAGTAACTTAGGTGAGGAATCTGTACTCTTTTTCCCATGATGAGTTTTATCCCAATGGGTTTTCTCAGCATGGTTTTTAATGAGGCAGATGAATCACTACGTCGAGTTATTTAGGAGTCATTGCTAGTGGGTAATAATGTACAAGTCACAGTGACTTTGTACTTAGTATTTTAGAGGTGCACCAACTAGGTTCTGTGGGAAGGGCGCCTCTTTTCATTTTAAATTAAAAACTGCTTGTTGTTTATTTTACAAAAAAACTACATGATGTTTCCTTTTCTTAATTAGGTCTGCGTTTTAACTAGGGTTGTGTTATAAAACCCTAGTGGCGTGATCATTGTTAGGCAGCGAAGAATTTATGAAAAAAACTGAAAGTTTGATTTCTTCCCTCACTTTGATTCGTGAAATATCTTCATTGAATCCGAATTTCTCAACACTTTGTGATCAAGAAATTCTGCTACCTGTTCTAAATCATCTTACCATCGAAACATCTATCCATAACAATTCACCAACCTGTTCTCCAAGTAATCACGCCCAGGCTCCATCCGAACACATCACTACCACCGCACCTCCACTCTCAACGTCGCGCCTCCACCCTCATCATCATCATCACGTCGACACAGCCTAAGTCAGAGTTGATCTAGGGAGATCTTATCATACTTACTCTTAATGGATCATTCAAGGGTTTGATTCACCATATCTTAAGGTTTGAAAAGCTACCTAGCCTAAATGAAGTATGCATGATGATCCAGAAGGAGGAAGGATCAAAAGGTCTCTTCCAAGGAACTAGTGAAACAGCTTATGTGAGTAAAGGCTCATTTCAATCAACTGAGAAGAGGAAAAACCTATGGTGTGATCATTGCAAGAAGTCAGGACATACCAAGGAGAGATGCTGGACGCTCAATCCTCACTTGAAACCAAAGTCTATGAAGGAAATGAGTCATACTACAAGAGGAAATGCTACTGCTGGAGGTGATGATGTTGTGAGAAGGTCAGACTTGGATGCACTCATCAAGAGCATCACCAAGCTGACAGAATCTGGTAAGAGTTTCTCAGGTTCTGAGCTTCATAAACCTATTATTATAGACTCAGGGGCCACACACCATATGATTAGTGACTCAGAACTGTTGTCAAATGTGAAACCACACTCTGGGAAAGTTAGTATTGCTAATGGACAAGATATAGCGATTAGAGGAATTGGAGAGTTAGAAATGTTTAGTAAGAACTCAAAAGCTCTATATATGCCAGAATTTACGTCCAACTTACTATCAGTTCAAAAGGTGACAAAGGATCTTGAGTGTTTGGCTGTGTTCAGTTCTGATGATGTATTGTTTCAGGACAATAAGTCAGGGAAGACTATTGGCGAAGGAAGTAATAAGAATGGCCTTTACGTTTTGGATAGTATTCAGCCGGTTGCTACTCACTCAGCTATGAAGTCTGGTTGCGTTGACACTTTTTGGCATGCTAGACTTGGTCATCCACACTCCCAGGTCCTTAAACTTGTTTTTCCAGAGCTAGATCAAGATCATCAAGGATGTGAAGCATGCATCATGGGGAAGCATTGTAGAGTTGTTTTTCCCCGAGTCATCTACTGTGTATAACCAATGCTTTGACCCAGTTCATTCTGATGTTTGGACAGCCCCATGTGTTTCCGAAATCAATATAAATATTTTGTATCCTTTATTGATGAGAAGTCCAAGTATACATGGGTTACTCTCCTGCCATCAAAAAGTCATGTTTTTGAAGCTTTTGAAAAGTTCTACAATTATGTGTTAACACAATACGGGACAAAGATAAAAGTTTTCAGAAGTGACAACGGTGGAGAGTATACAAGTAATCAGTTTAAAAACTTGTTGGAGAAGCAAGGGATAGTTCACGGACATCTTGCGCCTACACTCCTCAAAGAAATTGGTTAGAGCGCAAGAATAGACACTTAATGGAAATTGCAAGGACACTTATGTTTGATAGAGGAGTTCCCAAGGAATATTGGGGAGATGCAGTTATGACAGCGGCTTACTTGATCAATCGACTGCCAACCAAACAACTTGAAGGAGTTTCTCCCTATGAGGTTCTGAATGGCACTAAACCAAGCATTAATCATCTGAGGGTATTTGGATGCGTGTGTTATGTCTTTATTCCAGAGGCTCAGAGAAACAAATTAGAACCCAAGAGCATCAAATGTATATTTATAGGGTATTCATCAACACAAAAGGGGTATAGATGTTATGAACCAAGTGCCAGGAGAATGTATATTTCCAGAGATGTTAAGTTTGATGAAGCCAGTGGGTTCTTTGATAAGAAAGAATGGAAGAGCTTAGAAGACCTCACTTCTCCCAATGACAAAGCAGCTACCTTGCAATTTATCCTTGATGGTTTAAACACACTTGTTGGTCAAAAACCAACGCAAACCAGGAGTGAAGAGAACAGTCAAGAAACAACTCAAATTGGAGACACTGATGAGGAAGGTGGGGACAATGATCACATTGAAGAAGGAGAGTCTACTCCAAAATCTAATGAACATACTGGAGAGGGGGAATCTCAACAAGATGGATCTAGCACTTCCTCGTCAGAAGGTGAAGTTGTTGAGGATTCTGAGGAGACAGAATCTGAGGAAGAATCAGCCCCACCTCTAAGAAGGAGTAATAGAGTGAGACATGGCCCAGAGAACTGGAGGAACACAAGGGTTTACTACAACAACAAAGCCATTGCTCATCCAATCCAAGGCTATTGTTCGGTTTCTCATCTCCCAAGTGAACACCAAGCCTTTCTTTCCAAGATAGAGCAACACAAGGTTCCCACAAGTTATGAGGAAGCATGTTTAAGCGAAGTATGGGTTAAAGCAATGCAAGAAGAAATTGCATCCATGCGTAAGAATGGTACTTGGAGTATGGTTAATTTACCAAGTAATAAAAAAGTTGTGGGATGTCGATGGGTTTACACAATCAAGTACACAAGTTCAGGAGAGATTGAAAGGTACAAGGCTCGGCTAGTTGCCAAGGGGTACACTCAAAAATATGGTGAAGACTACACAGAGACATTTGCTCCTGTGGCTAAGCTGCACTCAGTAAGAGTTCTTCTGTCAATAGCAACAAATCTATCATGGGATCTCTGGCAAATGGATGTCAAGAATGCCTTCTTGCAAGGAGACTTAGAAGAAGAAGTTTATATGGCACCACCTGAGGGGTTTCATGATTCAGCTGATAAAAGCAAAGTGTGCAAGCTCAAGAAGGCAATATACGGTCTTAAGCAATCACCTAGAGCTTGGTACCAAAGGTTAAGCAGCTGCCTTCTTGAAGATGGATTCAAGAGATCCGAAGCAGATCATACCTTATTCACAATGCAAGGAGAAAAGGGTATAGTTGCAGTTCTCATCTATGTTGATGATATAATCATAACTGGTGATGATGTGGATGGTATTAAGCACACTAAGGAGCTTCTTAAAGCGTCCTTTGATATCAAAGACTTAGGTGAGCTGAGATATTTCCTTGGGATTGAAGTTTGTAAGCTTGATGATGGGTTGTTTCTCTCACAAAGGAAGTATGCTCTAGATCTACTGTCAGATACAGGAAAGCTTGGTTCAAAGCCATGCAAGACACCTATTGAGGAAAACTATAAGGATGAGCCAAAGGGGGAACCAGCTGCGAATGAGAAACAATACCAAAGGATGGTGGGTAAGTTGATATATCTCACCATTACTCGACCTGATATATGTTTTGCAGTCAACCAAGTGAGCCAGCATATGCATGCTCCAAGCAGGCATCATTGGAGAATGGTTGAAAGAATATTAAGATACATTAAAGGTACACCAGGGAAAGGTATATGGATGGGTTGCACACTGATATTGTGGGGTATTGTGATGCTGATTGGGCAGGAGATAAAATTGATAGGAAGTCTACAACTGGGTATTGTACCTTTATTGGAGGTAACTTGGTCACCTGGAAAAGCAAGAAACAGAATGTCATCTCAAGATCAAGTGCTGAGGCAGAATACCGAGCCATGGCAAACATTACTGGAGAGCTTGTTTGGTTAAAGAATTTTCTTAAAGACCTTGGTATTGAATCATCTCAGCCTATTGTCTTGCATTGTGACAATCAAGCGGCAATACACATAGCATCCAACTCTGTGTTCCATGAAAGAACAAAACATATAGAGGTTGACTGCCACTACGTCAGAGAGAAGGTTCGTGAAGGTGTCATAGTTCCATCCTTTGTGAAGAGCTCAGATCAAGTGGCAGACATTTTCACCAAAGCAACATCTTCAAAGGTGTGTGATACATTACATTACAAGATTGGCTTGTTGGATTTTTCCCAGCCTATCTTGAGGGGGAATGTTAAAAGGGAGCAAACACACACCTCTCCACCATTAAACATTGTTGGTGTGGAAAAAAACCCAAGAGGAGAGCCCACAGAAGACAAGCCTGATTAGGTCCACCAAATTTCTTTTTAAATTGGCCCAATAGGAGGAAGAACGTACACAAGTATGTCAAGAGAAGCCCAATAGGAGGAAGAAGGCACACAAGCACGTCAAAAAAGTCAACAAAGGCTGTGTGATATTTTTCTAAACAAGCGGTGCTTCTTGTTGTATTTTGAGCTGCTCCTTTTGTTATCTGAACTATAAAGACTGATGTAACTATTATTGATTGTCAAGTAGAAAAAAAAAAACGTTCAGCCAAAAAGGAAAAACATCAAACTTGTTTTCTTTGCTAATCTTCAAACAAATTTAACCCAAAATCTACAGGAAGAAGTCAAAGTAAGAAACAAACATTATAGTTTATCCCACAGTTCTGTTAGTTCTTAGAATCTCATAGAAGGTTTTATTGGTGAATTTGGGAGTTGTAGAAAGAAGACACATATGGAGGCTGAAACAACACCTATTGATGTGAATATGAAGAATCAATGCTTTCATTGCCATGGATTTGATCATATTCAAGCTGAGAATCCCAAAAACAAAGTTATGACCTATCAAGATAGAAATGAGAGTGAATAGAAGTGTTGAAGTCTCAAAGTATGTTAAGCATGCTATTAATGGGGAGAAGAAGTCAAAGTAAGAAACAAACATTATAGTTTATCCCACAGTTTTGTTAGTTCTTAGAATCTCATAGCAGGTTCTATTGGTGAATTTGGGAGTTGTAGAAAGAAGACACATATGGAGACTGAAACGACACCTATTGATGTGAAAATGAAGAATCAATGCTTTCATTTCCAAGGATTTGACCATTTTCATGCTGAGTACACCAAAAACGGAGTTATGACCCTTCAAGATAGAAATGAGAGTGAATAGAAGTGTAGAAATCTCAAAGTAATAAAAGCATGCTATTAAGGTGGAGAAGCAAGTCAAAGTAAGAAACAAACATTATAGCTTATCCCACAGTTCTGTTAGCTCTTTGAATCTTATATGAGTTTTTATTATTGAATTTGGGAGATTTAGAAAGAATACACATATGGAAGCTGAAACAACACCTATTGATGTGAATATGAAGAATCAATGCTTTCATTTCCTAGGATTTGACCATATTCAAGCTGGGAATCCTAAAAATAGAGTTATGACCTATCAAGATAGAAATGAGAGTGAATAGAAGTGTTGAAGTCTCAAAGTAGTTGAAGCATGCTATTAAGGGGGGGAAGAAGTCAAAGTAAGAAACAAACATTATAGTTTATCCCACAGTTCTGTTAGTTCTTAGAATCTCATAGAAGGTTCTATTCGTGAATTTGGGAGTTGTAGAAAGAAGACTCATACGTGTAGAAAATTGAGAAGAAAATCAGAATCCTCACACCCACAAATCTCTTCTTCTCACGTTGGGGAAGAACAAGAGAGAGAGATGAGAGATGTTTTTATTTTCTAAATTTCTTCTCTTCATTAAAATTAACACAATTACAAACAATATAAACCACATCTCATCACATTTCAACATGTGACTAAAAAGATGTGGCTACAAATAATCCTCTTGGCCCCACACACACATGGGTCAAGATGGAGAAAATATCTAGCCCCGGGGCACTGTTCATCCTGCGGGTTACTGTTCATCCCGAGACACAAACCATCTCGAAATTACTATTTATCCCGTGAGTCTTCATCTTTGTGTTCCGGTGAGGTACCTGTTCATCCGCAACTGTAGTACTATTCATCCCGCACATCACGGGAGACTATTCATTCTGTAGTTGTTGAGAATTCTTCTCCGCACTATTCCGAGATGCAATCTGGACCATTGATCTTCAATTTTAGCCAATAAGGAATCTCCACAAATCAAGAACACCAAGGTTGACAAGTCTTCTTAGGCTCAGATCGATCGTTCCAAGTCTGACCGATCGATCTCGCTCCCGGACTTAACCGAACTCAACCTTGGTACGACTAGGTACACTTGGTACGACTAGGTACACTTAGTACAACTAGGTACACTTGGTACACCTAGGTACACTTGGTACGTCTAGTTTGATTCCTTCTTCTTTGTCTTGGTCCATCTGCACTCAATCCTCAACAACAATGTTCAAACCACAGTTTGCAAGATACATACCTAACCACAATGAGTCCTAGGACTCTGAATCCCATGGCCTTTTCTCTTCCTTGCGGGTTAGGCTATGTCTTCTCCAAGCTTCAGCTTCACCACTTTGATTTATTCAAGCTCTTTTTCTTCTTGGTTCAGCTTCACTCGAATCATGTCTCCTCGGGCTTCTTGTCTCAAGCTTAATCTCGACTTCGAGCTCCTCGGATGACATCTTCTACCTCACCGTACACTCACATTGTCAACGGCTCTTCTTGGTCACTCTTGGGAGTAACACTCTCTCCATTGGATGTCACTTCCCCCTGCTTCACGGATCACCACACCTTATGCCTTGTGCATAGGTCTTCTGGGTTTCATCTTGGGTTTCCCCACAACATCAGCCGCAGCTCTCCGTATGTGTCTCCCGGCTCCCGGGTGCCATCGTCTCCTCATACGGTGCTCGGAGTGCTCGGTTTACCCTTCCACAGCTTCATAGGTCAACGCCTCTTGGTCTGAGCTTCACACTCCATCTATCAAGATCAATCTTGGCTTCAACCTTTCATAGACTTGATCTCGATCCTTCAAAGACCGTTCGCTCCAATCCCAATCATGGTACGACTCATCCTATCTCGTTGGGCTGCCACTTAACCGAAGCTGCCCACTACGGTCAATCCCAACTCCATCAATGATGAGCCATCGTAGGTCTCGTCGAACTGCCACTCAACCAGAGCCGCCACACTACCAGTTGATCTCAACTTAACCTTCGATCCTCGGGATGCTTCGCCTCTCCGTGGTACATTGTGCTCATCCTCTTCTAGGATCGCCACATTGCTTAGTGCTTCAACGGTCTTCTTCAACAATACGGAGGCTGAAACAACACCTATTGATGTGAATATGAAGAATCAATGCTTTCATTTCCAAGGATTTGACCATGTTCAAGCTGAGAACACCAAAAACAGAAATTTGACCCTTCAAGATAAAAATGAGAGTGGATAGAAGTGTGGAAATCTCAAAGTAGTTAAAGCATGCTATTAACGTGGAGAAGCAAGTCAAAGTAAGAAACAAACATTATAGCTTATCCCACAGTTCTGTTAGTTATTTGAATCTCATAGGAGTTTCTATTGGTAAATTTGGGAGTTTTAGAAAGAATACACATATTGAAGCTGAAACAACACCTATTGATGTGAATATGAAGAATCAATGCTTTCATTTCCATGGATTTGATCATATTCAAGCTGAGAATCCTAAAAACAGAGTTATGACTTATCAAGATAGAAATAAGAGTGAATAGAAGTGTTGAAGTCTCAAATTAGTTGAAGCATGCTAATAAGGGGGAGAAGAAGTCAAAGTAAGAAACAAACATTATAGTTTATCCCACAGTTCTGTTAGTTCTTAGAATCTCATAGGAGGTTATATTGGTGAATTTGGGAGTTGTAGAAAAAAGACACATATGGAGGCTGAAACAACACCTATTGATGTGAATATGAAGAATCAATGCTTTCATTTCCAAGGATTTGACCATTTTCAAGCTGAGAACACCAAAAACGGAGTTATGACCCTTCAAGATAGAAATGAGAGTAAATAGAAGTGTGGAAATGTCAAAGTAGTGGAAGCATGCTATTAAGGTAGAGAAGCAAGTCAAAGTAAGAAACAAACATTATAGCTTATCCCACAGTTCTATTAGTTCTTTGAATCTCATAGGAGTTTCTATTGGTAAATTTGGGAGTCTTAGAAAGAATACACATATTAAAGCTGAAACAACACCTATTGATGTGAATATGAAGAATCAATGCTTTCATTTCCATGGATTTGATCATATTCAAGCTGAGAATCCCAAAAACAGAGTTATGACCTATCAAGATAGAAATGAGAGTGAATAGAAGTGTTGAAGTCTCGAAGTATGTTACGCATGCTAGTTAGGGGGGGAACAAGTCAAAGTAAGAAACAAACATTATAGTTTATCCCACAGTTCTGTTAGTTCTTAGAATCTCATAGGAGGTTCTATTGGTGAATTTGGGAGTTGTAGAAAGAAGACACATATGGAGACTGAAACGACACCTATTGATGTGAATATGAAGAATCAATGCTTTCATTTCCAAGGATTTGACCATTTTCATGCTGAGTACACCAAAAACAGAGTTATGACCCTTCAAGATAGAAATGAGAGTGAATAGAAGTGTAGAAATCTCAAAGTAGTAAAAGCATGCTATTAAGGTGGAGAAGCAAGTCAAAGTAAGAAACAAACACTATAGCTTATCCCACAGTTCTGTTAGTTCTTAGAATCTCATAGGAGTTTCTATTGGTAAATTTGGGAGTTTTAGAAAGAATACACATATTGAAGCTGAAACAACACCTATTGATGTGAATATGAAGAATCAATGCTTTCATTTCCAAGGATTTGACCATTTTCAAGCTAAGAACACCAAAAACGAAGTTATGACCCTTCAAGATTGAAATGAGAGTGAATAGAAGTGTGGAAATATCAAAGTAGTGGAAGCATGCTATTAAGGTGGAGAAGCAAGTCAAAGTAAGAAACAAACATTATAGCTTATCCCACAGTTCTGTTAGCTCTTTGAATCTTATAAAAGTTTTTATTAGTGAATTTGGGAGTTTTAGAATGAATACACATATGGAAGCTGAAACAACACCGATTGATGTGAATATGAAGAATCAATGCTTTCATTTCCAAGGATTTGACCATTTTCAAGCTGAGAACACCAAAAACGGAGTTATGTCCCTTCAAGATAGAAATGAGAGTGAATAGAAGAAGTGTAGAAATCTCAAAGTAGTTAAAGCATGCTATTAAGGTGGAGAAGCAAGTCAAAATAAGAAACAAACATTATAGCTTATCCCACAGTTCTGTTAGCTCTTTGAATCTTATAGGAGTTTTTATTGGTGAATTTAGGAGTTTTAGAAAGAAGACACATATGGAAGCTGAAACAACACCTATTGATGTGAATATGAAGAATCAATGCTTTCAGTTCCAAGGATTTGACCATTTTCTAGCTGAGAACACCAAAAACGGAGTTATGACCCTTCAAGATAGAAATGAGAGTAAATAGAAGTGTGGAAATTTCAAAGTAGTGGAAGCATGCTATTAAGGTAGAGAAGCAAGTCAAAGTAAGAAACAAACATTATAGCTTATACCACAGTTCTATTAGTTCTTTGAATCTCATAGGTGTTTCTATTGGTAAATTAGGGAGTCTTAGAAAGAATACACATATTAAAGCTGAAACAACACCTATTGATGTGAATATGAAGAATCAATGCTTTCATTTCCATGGATTTGATCATATTCAAGCTGAGAATCCCAAAAACAAAGTTATGACCTATCAAGATAGAAATGAGAGTGAATAGAAGTGTTGAAGTCTCAAAGTATGTTAAGCATGCTATTAAGGGGGAGAAGAAGTCAAAGTAAGAAACAAACATTATAGTTTATCCCACAGTTCTGTTAGTTCTTAGAATCTCATAGGAGGTTCTATTGGTGAATTTGGGAGTTGTAGAAAGAAGACACATATGGAGACTGAAACGACACCTATTGATGTGAATATGAAGAATCAATGCTTTCATTTCCAAGGATTTGACCATTTTCATGCTGAGTACACCAAAAACAGAGTTATGACCCTTCAAGATAGAAATGAGAGTGAATAGAAGTGTAGAAATCTCAAAGTAGTAAAAGCATGCTATTAAGGTGGAGAAGCAAGTCAAAGTAAGAAACAAACACTATAGCTTATCCCAAAGTTCTGTTAGTTCTTAGAATCTCATAGGAGTTTCTATTGGTAAATTTGGGAGTTTTAGAAAGAATACACATATTGAAGCTGAAACAACACCTATTGATGTGAATATGAAGAATCAATGCTTTCATTTCCAAGGATTTGACCATTTTCAAGCTAAGAACACCAAAAACGAAGTTATGACCCTTCAAGATTGAAATGAGAGAGAATAGAAGTGTGGAAATATCAAAGTAGTGGAAGCATGCTATTAAGGTGGAGAAGCAAGTCAAAGTAAGAAACAAACATTATAGCTTATCCCACAGTTCTGTTAGCTCTTTGAATCTTATAAAAGTTTTTATTAGTGAATTTGGGAGTTTTAGAATGAATACACATATGGAAGCTGAAACAACACCGATTGATGTGAATATGAAGAATCAATGCTTTCATTTCCAAGGATTTGACCATTTTCAAGCTGAGAACACCAAAAACGGAGTTATGTCCCTTCAAGATAGAAATGAGAGTGAATAGAAGAAGTGTAGAAATCTCAAAGTAGTTAAAGCATGCTATTAAGGTGGAGAAGCAAGTCAAAATAAGAAACAAACATTATAGCTTATCCCACAGTTCTGTTAGCTCTTTGAATCTTATAGGAGTTTTTATTGGTGAATTTAGGAGTTTTAGAAAGAAGACACATATGGAAGCTGAAACAACACCTATTGATGTGAATATGAAGAATCAATGCTTTCAGTTCCAAGGATTTGACCATTTTCTAGCTGAGAACACCAAAAACGGAGTTATGACCCTTCAAGATAGAAATGAGAGTAAATAGAAGTGTGGAAATGTCAAAGTAGTGGAAGCATGCTATTAAGGTAGAGAAGCAAGTCCAAGTAAGAAACAAACATTATAGCTTATACCACAGTTCTATTAGTTCTTTGAATCTCATAGGTGTTTCTATTGGTAAATTAGGGAGTCTTAGAAAGAATACACATATTAAAGCTGAAACAACACCTATTGATGTGAATATGAAGAATCAATGCTTTCATTTCCATGGATTTGATCATATTCAAGCTGAGAATCCCAAAAACAAAGTTATGACCTATCAAGATAGAAATGAGAGTGAATAGAAGTGTTGAAGTCTCAAAGTATGTTAAGCATGCTATTAAGGGGGAGAAGAAGTCAAAGTAAGAAACAAACATTATAGTTTATCCCACAGTTCTGTTAGTTCTTAGAATCTCATAGGAGGTTCTATTGGTGAATTTGGGAGTTGTAGAAAGAAGACACATATGGAGACTGAAACGACACCTATTGATGTGAATATGAAGAATCAATGCTTTCATTTCCAAGGATTTGACCATTTTCATGCTGAGTACACCAAAAACGGAGTTATGTCCCTTCAAGATAGAAATGAGAGTGAATAGAAGTGTAGAAATCGTAGTAAAAGCATGCTATTAAGGTGGAGAAACAAGTCAAAGTAAGAAACAAACATTATAGGTTATCCCACAGTTCTGTTAGCTCTTTGAATCTTATATGAGTTTTTATTATTGAATTTGGGAGATTTAGAAAGAATACACATATGGAAGCTGAAACAACACCTATTGATGTGAATATGAAGAATCAATCCTTTCATTTCCTAGGATTTAACCATATTCAAGCTGGGAATCCTAAAAACAGAGTTATGACCTATCAAGATAGAAATGAGAATGAATAGAAGTGTTGAAGTCTCAAAGTAGTTGAAGCATGCTATTAAGGGGGGGGGGGAAGAAGTCAAAGTAAGAAACAAACATTATAGTTTATGCCACAGTTCTGTTAGTTCTTAGAATCTCATAGAAGGTTTTATTGGTGAATTTGGGAGTTGTAGAAAGAAGACACATATGGAGGCTGAAACAACACCTATTGATGTGAATATGAAGAATCAATGCTTTCATTTCCATGGATTTGATCATATTCAAGCTGAGAATCCCAAAAACAAAGTTATGACCTATCAAGATAGAAATGAGAGTGAATAGAAGTGTTGAAGTCTCAAAGTATGTTAAGCCTGCTATTAAGGGGGAGAAGAAGTCAAAGTAAGAAATAAACATTATAAATTATCCCACAGTTCTGTTAGTTCTTAGAATCTCATAGGAGGTTCTATTGGTGAATTTGGGAGTTGTAGAAAGAAGACACATATGGAGACTGAAACGACACCTATTGATGTGAATATGAAGAATCAATGCTTTCATTTCCAAGGATTTGACCATTTTCATGCTGAGTACACCAAAAACGGAGTTATGTCCCTTCAAGATAGAAATGAGAGTGAATAGAAGTGTAGAAATCTCAAAGTAGTAAAAGCATGCTATTAAGGTGGAGAAGCAAGTCAAAGTAAGAAACAAACATTATAGCTTATCCCACAGTTCTGTTAGTTCTTAGAATCTCATAGGAGTTTCTATTGGTAAATTTGGGAGTTATAGAAATAAGACACATATGGAGGCTGAAACAACACCTATTGATGTAAATAAAAAGAATCAATGCTTTCATTTCCAAGGATTTGACCATTTCCAAGCTAAGAACACCAAAAACGAAGTTATGACCCTTCAAGATTGAAATGAGAGTGAATAGAAGTGTGGAAATGTCAAAGTAGTGGAAGCATGCTATTAAGGTGGAGAAGCAAGTCAAAGTAAGAAACAAACATTATAGCTTATCCCACAGTTCTGTTAGCTCTTTGAATCTTATAAAAGTTTTTATTAGTGAATTTGGGAGTTTTAGAATGAATACACATATGGAAGCTGAAACAACACCGATTGATGTGAATATGAAGAATCAATGCTTTCATTTCCAAGGATTTGACCATTTTCAAGCTGAGAACACCAAAAACGGAGTTATGTCCCTTCAAGATAGAAATGAGAGTGAATAGAAGAAGTGTAGAAATCTCAAAGTAGTTAAAGCATGCTATTAAGGTGGAGAAGCAAGTCAAAATAAGAAACAAACATTATAGCTTATCCCACAGTTCTGTTAGCTCTTTGAATCTTATAGGAGTTTTTATTGGTGAATTTAGGAGTTTTAGAAAGAAGACACATATGGAAGCTGAAACAACACCTATTGATGTGAATATGAAGAATCAATGCTTTCATTTCCAAGGATTTGACCATTTTTAGCTGAGAACACCAAAAACGGAGTTATGACCCTTCAAGATAGAAATGAGAGTAAATAGAAGTGTGGAAATGTCAAAGTAGTGGAAGCATGCTATTAAGGTAGAGAAGCAAGTCAAAGTAAGAAACAAACATTATAGCTTATCCCACAGTTCTATTAGTTCTTTGAATCTCATAGGTGTTTCTATTGGTAAATTTGGGAGTCTTAGAAAGAATACACATATTAAAGCTGAAACAACACCTATTGATGTGAATATGAAGAATCAATGCTTTCATTTCCATGGATTTGATCATATTCAAGCTGAGAATCCCAAAAACAGAGTTATGACCTATCAAGATAGAAATGAGAGTGAATAGAAGTGTTGAAGTCTCAAAGTATGTTAAGCATGCTATTAAGGGGGAGAAGAAGTCAAAGTAAGAAACAAACATTATAGTTTATCCCACAGTTCTGTTAGTTCTTAGAATCTCATAGGAGGTTCTATTGGTGAATTTGGGAGTTGTAGAAAGAAGACACATATGGAGACTGAAACGACACCTATTGATGTGAATATGAAGAATCAATGCTTTCATTTCCAAGGATTTGACCATTTTCATGCTGAGTACACCAAAAACGGAGTTATGTTCCTTCAAGATAGAAATGAGAGTGAATAGAAGTGTAGAAATCGTAGTAAAAGCATGCTATTAAGGTGGAGAAGCAAGTCAAAGTAAGAAACAAACATTATAGGTTATCCCACAGTTCTGTTAGCTCTTTGAATCTTATATGAGTTTTTATTATTGAATTTGGGAGATTTAGAAAGAATACACATATGGAAGCTGAAACATCACCTATTGATGTGAATATGAAGAATCAATCCTTTCATTTCCTAGGATTTGACCATATTCAAGCTGGGAATCCTAAAAACAGAGTTATGACCTATCAAGATAGAAATGAGAATGAATAGAAGTGTTGAAGTCTCAAAGTAGTTGAAGCATGCTATTAAGGGGGGGGGGAAGAAGTCAAAGTAAGAAACAAACATTATAGTTTATCCCACAGTTCTGTTAGTTCTTAGAATCTCATAGGAGGTTCTATTGGTGAATTTGGGAGTTGTAGAAAGAAGACACATATGGAGACTGAAACGACACCTATTGATGTGAATATGAAGAATCAATGCTTTCATTTCCAAGGATTTGACAATTTTCATGCTGAGTACACCAAAAACGGAGTTATGTCCCTTCAAGATAGAAATGAGAGTGAATAGAAGTGTAGAAATCTCAAAGTAGTAAAAGCATGCTATTAAGGTGGAGAAGCAAGTAAAAGTAAGAAACAAACATTATAGCTTATCCCACAGTTCTGTTAGTTCTTAGAATCTCATAGGAGTTTCTATTGGTAAATTTGGGAGTTGTAGAAATAAGACACATATGGAGGCTGAAACAACACCTATTGATGTAAATAAAAAGAATCAATGCTTTCATTTCCAAGGATTTGACCATTTTCAAGCTGAGAACACCAAAAACGAAGTTATGACCCTTCAAGATTAAAATGAGAGTGAATAGAAGTGTGGAAATGTCAAAGTAGTGGAAGCATGCTATTAAGGTGGAGAAGCAAGTCAAAGTAAGAAACAAACATTATAGCTTATCCCACAGTTCTGTTAGCTCTTTGAATCTTATAAAAGTTTTTATTAGTGAATTTGGGAGTTTTAGAATGAATACACATATGGAAGCTGAAACAACACCGATTGATGTGAATATGAAGAATCAATGCTTTCATTTCCAAGGATTTGACCATCTTCAAGCTGAGATCACCCAAAACGGCGTTATGACCCTTCATGATTGAAATGAGAGTGAATAGAAGAAGTGTAGAAATCTCAAAGTAGTTAAAGCATGCTATTAAGGTGGAGAAGCAAGTCAAAATAAGAAACAAACATTATAGCTTATCCCACAGTTCTGTTAGCTCTTCGAATCTTATAGGAGTTTTTATTGGTGAATTTAGGAGTTTTAGAAAGAAGACACATATGGAAGCTGAAACAACACCTATTGATGTGAATATGAATAATTAATTCTTTCATTTCCAAGGATTTGACCATTTTTTAGCTGAGAACACCAAAAACGGAGTTATGACCCTTCAAGATAGAAATGAGAGTAAATAGAAGTGTGGAAATGTCAAAGTAGTGGAAGCATGCTATTAAGGTAGAGAAGCAAGTCAAAGTAAGAAACAAACATTATAGCTTATCCCACAGTTCTATTAGTTCTTTGAATCTCATAGGAGTTTCTAATGGTGAAAAGGGGAGTCTTAGAAAGAATACACATATTAAAGCTGAAACAACACCTATTGATGTGAATATGAAAAATCAATGCTTTCATTTCCATGGATTTGATCATATTCAAGCTGAGAATCCCAAAAACAGAGTTATGACCTATTAAGATAGAAATGAGAGTGAATAGAAGTGTTGAAGTCTCAAAGTATGTTAAGCATGCTATTAAGGGGGAGAAGAAGTCAAAGTAAGAAACAAACATTATAGTTTATCCCACAGTTCTGTTAGTTCTTAGAATCTCATAGGAGGTTCTATTGGTGAATTTGGGAGTTGTAGAAAGAAGACACATATGGAGACTGAAACGACACCTATTGATGTGAATATGAAGAATCAATGCTTTCATTTCCAAGGATTTGACAATTATCATGCTGAGTACACCAAAAACGGAGTTATGTCCCTTCAAGATAGAAATGAGAGTAATTAGAAGTGTAGAAATCTCAAAGTAGTAAAAGCATGCTATTAAGGTGGAGAAGCAAGTAAAAGTAAGAAACAAACATTATAGCTTATCCCACAGTTCTGTTAGTTCTTAGAATCTCATAGGAGTTTCTATTGGTAAATTTGGGAGTTGTAGAAATAAGACACATATGGAGGCTGAAACAACACCTATTGATGTAAATATAAAGAATCAATGCTTTCATTTCCAAGGATTTGACCATTTTCAAGCTGAGAACACCAAAAACGAAGTTATGACCCTTCAAGATTAAAATGAGAGTGAATAGAAGTGTGGAAATGTCAAAGTAGTGGAAGCATGCTATTAAGGTGGAGAAGCAAGTCAAAGTAAGAAACAAACATTATAGCTTATCCCACAGTTCTGTTAGCTCTTTGAATCTTATAAAAGTTTTTATTAGTGAATTTGGGAGTTTTAGAATGAATACACATATGGAAGCTGAAACAACACCGATTGATGTGAATATGAAGAATCAATGCTTTCATTTCCAAGGATTTGACCATTTTCAAGCTGAGAACACCAAAAACGGAGTTATGACCCTTCAAGATAGAAATGAGAGTGAATAGAAGAAGTGTAGAAATCTCAAAGTAGTTAAAGCATGCTATTAAGGTGGAGAAGCAAGTCAAAATAAGAAACAAACATTATAGCTTATCCCACAGTTCTGTTAGCTCTTTGAATCTTATAGGAGTTTTTATTGGTGAATTTAGGAGTTTTAGAAAGAAGACACATATGGAAGCTGAAACAACACCTATTGATGTGAATATGAAGAATCAATGCTTTCATTTCCAAGGATTTGACCATTTTCTAGCTGAGAACACCAAAACGGAGTTATGACCCTTCAAGATAGAAATGAGAGTAAATAGAAGTGTGGAAATGTCAAAGTAGTGGAAGCATGCTATTAAGGTAGAGAAGCAAGTCAAAGTAAGAAACAAACATTATAGCTTATCCCACAGTTCTATTAGTTCTTTGAATCTCATGGGAGTTTCTATTGGTAAATTTGGGGAGTCTTAGAAAGAATACACATATTAAAGCTGAAACAACACCTATTGATGTGAATATGAAAAATCAATGCTTTCATTTCCATGGATTTGATCATATTCACGCTGAGAATCCCAAAAACAGAGTTATGACCTATCAAGATAGAAATGAGAGTGAATAGAAGTGTTGAAGTCTCAAAGTAGTTGAAGCATGCTATTAACGGGGGAAGAAGTCAAAGTAAGAAACAAACTTTATAGTTTATCCCACAGTTCTGTTAGTTCTTAGAATCTCATAGAAGGTTTTATTGGTGAATTTGGTAAATGTAGAAAGAAGACACATATGGAGGCTGAAACAACACCTATTGATGTGAATATGAAGAATCAATGCTTTCATTTCCATGGATTTGATCATATTCAAGCTGAGAATCCCAAAAACAAAGTTATGACCTATCAAGATAGAAATGAGAGTGAATAGAAGTGTTGAAGTCTCAAAGTATGTTAAGCATGCTATTAAGGGGGAGAAGAAGTCAAAGTAAGAAACAAACATTATAGTTTATCCCACAGTTCTGTTAGTTCTTAGAATCTCATAGGAGGTTCTATTGGTGATTTTGGGAGTTGTAGAAAGAAGACACATATGGAGACTGAAACGACACCTATTGATGTGAATATGAAGAATCAATGCTTTCATTTCCAAGGATTTGACCATTTTCATGCTGAGTACACCAAAAACGGAGTTATGTCCCTTCAAGATAGAAATGAGAGTTAATAGAAGTGTAGAAATCTCAAAGTAGTAAAAGCATGCTATTAAGGTGGAGAAGCAAGTCAAAGTAAGAAACAAACATTATAGGTTATCCCACAGTTCTGTTAGCTCTTTGAATCTTATAAGAGTTTTTATTATTGAATTTGGGAGATTTAGAAAGAATACACATATGGAAGCTGAAACAACAACTATTGATGTGAATATGAAGAATCAATCCTTTCATTTCCTAGGATTTGACCATATTCAAGCTGGGAATCCTAAAAGCAGAGTTATGACCTATCAAGATAGAAATGAGAATGAATAGAAGTGTTGAAGTCTCAAAGTAGTTGAAGCATGCTATTAAGGGGGGGGGGAAGAAGTCAAAGTAAGAAACAAACTTTATAGTTTATCCCACAGTTCTGTTAGTTCTTAGAATCTCATAGAAGGTTTTATTGGTGAATTTGGGAAATGTAGAAAGAAGACACATATGGAGGCTGAAACAACACCTATTGATGTGAATATGAAGAATCAATGCTTTCATTTCCATGGATTTGATCATATTCAAGCTGAGAATCCCAAAAACAAAGTTATGACCTATCAAGATAGAAATGAGAGTGAATAGAAGTGTTGAAGTCTCAAAGTATGTTAAGTATGCTATTAAGGGGGAGAAGAAGTCAAAGTAAGAAACAAACAATATAGTTTATCCCACAGTTCTGTTAGTTCTTAGAATCTCATAGGAGGTTCTATTGGTGAATTTGGGAGTTGTAGAAAGAAGACACATATGGAGACTGAAACGACACCTATTGATGTGAATATGAAGAATCAATGCTTTCATTTCCAAGGATTTGACAATTTTCATGCTGAGTACACCAAAAACGGAGTTATGTCCCTTCAAGATAGAAATGAGAGTGAATAGAAGTGTAGAAATCTCAAAGTAGTAAAAAGCATGCTATTAAGGTGGAGAAGCAAGTAAAAGTAAGAAACAAACATTATAGCTTATCCCACAGTTCTGTTAGTTCTTAGAATCTCATAGGAGTTTCTATTGGTAAATTTGGGAGTTGTAGAAATAAGACACATATGGAGGCTGAAACAACACCTATTGATGTAAATAAAAAGAATCAATGCTTTCATTTCCAAGGATTTGACCATTTTCAAGCTGAGAACACCAAAAACGAAGTTATGACCCTTCAAGATTAAAATGAGAGTGAATAGAAGTGTGGAAATGTCAAAGTAGTGGAAGCATGCTATTAAGGTGGAGAAGCAAGTCAAAGTAAGAAACAAATATTATAGCTTATCCCACAGTTCTGTTAGCTCTTTGAATCTTATAAAAGTTTTTATTAGTGAATTTGGGAGTTTTAGAATGAATACACATATGGAAGCTGAAACAACACCGATTGATGTGAATATGAAGAATCAATGCTTTCATTTCCAAGGATTTGACCATTTTCAAGCTGAGAACACCAAAAACGGAGTTATGACCCTTCAAGATAGAAATGAGAGTGAATAGAAGAAGTGTAGAAATCTCAAAGTAGTTAAAGCATGCTATTAAGGTGGAGAAGCAAGTCAAAATAAGAAACAAACATTATAGCTTATCCCACAGTTCTGTTAGCTCTTTGAATCTTATAGGAGTTTTTATTGGTGAATTTAGGAGTTTTAGAAAGAAGACACATATGGAAGCTGAAACAACACCTATTGATGTGAATATGAAGAATCAATGCTTTCATTTCCAAGGATTTGACCATTTTCTAGCTGAGAACACCAAAAACGGAGTTATGACCCTTCAAGATAGAAATGAGAGTAAATAGAAGTGTGGAAATGTCAAACTAGTGGAAGCATGCTATTAAGGTAGAGAAGCAAGTCAAAGTAAGAAACAAACATTATAGCTTATCCCACAGTTCTATTAGTTCTTTGAATCTCATAGGAGTTTCTATTGGTAAATTTGGGAGTCTTAGAAAGAATACACATATTAAAGCTGAAACAACACCTATTGATGTGAATATGAAAAATCAATGCTTTCATTTCCATGGATTTGATCATATTCAAGCTGAGAATCCCAAAAACAGAGTTATGACCTATTAAGATAGAAATGAGAGTGAATAGAAGTGTTGAAGTCTCAAAGTATGTTAAGCATGCTATTAAGGGGGAGAAGAAGTCAAAGTAAGAAACAAACATTATAGTTTATCCCACAGTTCTGTTAGTTCTTAGAATCTCATAGGAGGTTCTATTGGTGAATTTGGGAGTTGTAGAAAGAAGACACATATGGAGGTTTAAACAACACCTATTGATGTGAATATGAAGAATCAATGCTTTCATTTCCAAGGATTTGACAATTATCATGCTGAGTACACCAAAAACGGAGTTATGTCCCTTCAAGATAGAAATGAGAGTAATTAGAAGTGTAGAAATCTCAAAGTAGTAAAAGCATGCTATTAAGGTGGAGAAGCAAGTAAAAGTAAGAAACAAACATTATAGCTTATCCCACAGTTCTGTTAGTTCTTAGAATCTCATAGGAGTTTCTATTGGTAAATTTGGGAGTTGTAGAAATAAGACACATATGGAGGCTGAAACAACACCTATTGATGTAAATATAAAGAATCAATGCTTTCATTTCCAAGGATTTGACCATTTTCAAGCTGAGAACACCAAAAACGAAGTTATGACCCTTCAAGATTAAAATGAGAGTGAATAGAAGTGTGGAAATGTCAAAGTAGTGGAAGCATGCTATTAAGGTGGAGAAGCAAGTCAAAGTAAGAAACAAACATTATAGATTATCCCACAGTTCTGTTAGCTCTTTGAATCTTATAGAAGTTTTTATTAGTGAATTTGGGAGTTTTAGAATGAATACACATATGGAAGATGAAACAACACCTATTGATGTGAATATGAAGAATCAATTCTTTCATTTCTAAGGATTTGACCATTTTCAAGCTGAGAACACCAAAAACGGAGTTATGACCCTTCAAGATAGAAATGAGAGTAAATAGAAGAAGTGTAGAAATCTCAAAGTAGTTAAAGCATGCTATTAAGGTGGAGAAGCAAGTCAAAATAAGAAACAAACATTATAGCTTATCCCACAGTTCTCATTAGCTCTTTGAATCTTATAGGAGTTTTTATTGGTGGATTTAGGAGTTTTAGAAAGAAGACACATATGGAAGCTGAAACAACACCTATTGATTTGAATATGCAGAATCAATGCTTTCATTGCCAAGGATTTGACCATTTTCTAGCTCGAGAACACCAAAAACGGAGTTATGACCCTTCAAGATAGAAATGAGAGTAAATAGAAGTGTGGAAATGTCAAAGTAGTGGAAGCATGCTATTAAGGTAGAGAAGCAAGTCAAAGTAAGAAACAAACATTATAGCTTATCCCACAGTTCTATTAGTTCTTTGAATCTCATAGGAGTTTCTATTGGTAAATTTGGGAGTCTTAGAAAGAATACACATATTAAAGCTGAAACAACACCTATTGATGTGAATATGAAAAATCAATGCTTTCATTTCCATGGATTTGATCATATTCAAGCTGAGAATCCCAAAAACAGAGTTATGACCTATCAAGATAGAAATGAGAATGAGTAGAAGTGTTGAAGTCTCAAAGTAGTTGAAGCATGCTATTAAGGGGGGGGGAAGAAGTCAAAGTAAGAAACAAACTTTATAGTTTATCCCACAGTTCTGTTAGTTCTTAGAATCTCATAGAAGGTTTTATTGGTGAATTTGGGAAATGTAGAAAGAAGACACATATGGAGGCTGAAACAACACCTATTGATGTGAATATGAAGAATCAATGCTTTCATTTCCATGGATTTGATCATATTCAAGCTGAGAATCCCAAAAACAAAGTTATGACCTATCAAGATAGAAATGAGAGTGAATAGAAGTGTTGAAGTCTCAAAGTATGTTAAGCATGCTATTAAGGGGGAGAAGCAGTCAAAGTAAGAAACAAACATTATAGTTTATCCCACAGTTCTGTTAGTTCTTAGAATCTCATAGGAGGTTCTATTGGTGATTTTGGGAGTTGTAGAAAGAAGACACATATGGAGACTGAAACGACACCTATTGATGTGAATATGAAGAATCAATGCTTTCATTTCCAAGGATTTGACCATTTTCATGCTGAGTACACCAAAAACGGAGTTATGTCCCTTCAAGATAGAAATGAGAGTTAATAGAAGTGTAGAAATCTCAAAGTAGTAAAAGCATGCTATTAAGGTGGAGAAGCAAGTCAAAGTAAGAAACAAACATTATAGGTTATCCCACAGTTCTGTTAGCTCTTTGAATCTTATAAGAGTTTTTATTATTGAATTTGGGAGATTTAGAAAGAATACACATATGGAAGCTGAAACAACAACTATTGATGTGAATATGAAGAATCAATCCTTTCATTTCCTAGGATTTGACCATATTCAAGCTGGGAATCCTAAAAGCAGAGTTATGACCTATCAAGATAGAAATGAGAATGAGTAGAAGTGTTGAAGTCTCAAAGTAGTTGAAGCATGCTATTAAGGGGGGGGGGAAGAAGTCAAAGTAAGAAACAAACTTTATAGTTTATCCCACAGTTCTGTTAGTTCTTAGAATCTCATAGAAGGTTTTATTGGTGAATTTGGGAAATGTAGAAAGAAGACACATATGGAGGCTGAAACAACACCTATTGATGTGAATATGAAGAATCAATGCTTTCATTTCCATGGATTTGATCATATTCAAGCTGAGAATCCCAAAAACAAAGTTATGACCTATCAAGATAGAAATGAGAGTGAATAGAAGTGTTGAAGTCTCAAAGTATGTTAAGCATGCTATTAAGGGGGAGAAGAAGTCAAACTAAGAAACAAACATTATAGTTTATCCCACAGTTCTGTTAGTTCTTAGAATCTCATAGGAGGTTCTATTGGTGAATTTGGGAGTTGTAGAAAGAAGACACATATGGAGACTGAAACGACACCTATTGATGTGAATATGAAGAATCAATGCTTTCATTTCCAAGGATTTGACCATTTTCATGCTGAGTACACCAAAAACGGAGTTATGTCCCTTCAAGATAGAAATGAGAGTGAATAGAAGTGTAGAAATCTCAAAGTAGTAAAAGCATGCTATTAAGGTGGAGAAGCAAGTCAAAGTAAGAAACAAACACTATAGCTTATCCCACAGTTCTGTTAGTTCTTAGAATCTCATAGGAGTTTCTATTGGTAAATTTGGGAGTTTTAGAAAGAATACACATATTGAAGCTGAAACAACACCTATTGATGTGAATATGAAGAATCAATGCTTTCATTTCCAAGGATTTGACCATTTTCAAGCTGAGAACACCAAAAACGAAGTTATAACCCTTCAAGATTGAAATGAGAGTGAATAGAAGTGTGGAAATGTCAAAGTAGTGGAAGCATGCTATTAAGGTGGAGAAGCACGTCAAAGTAAGAAACAAACATTATAGCTTATCCCACAGTTCTGTTAGCTCTTTGAATCTTATAAAAGATTTTATTAGTGAATTTGGGAGTTTTAGAATGAATACACATATGGAAGCTGAAACAACACCGATTGATGTGAATATGAAGAATCAATGCTTTCATTTCCAAGGATTTGACCATTTTCAAGCTGAGAACACCAAAAACGGAGTTATGACCCTTCAAGATAGAAATGAGAGTGAATAGAAGAAGTGTAGAAATCTCAAAGTAGTTAAAGCATGCTATTAAGGTGGAGAAGCAAGTCAAAATAAGAAACAAACATTATAGCTTATCCCACAGTTCTGTTAGCTCTTTGAATCTTATAGGAGTTTTTATTGGTGAATTTAGGAGTTTTAGAAAGAAGACACATATGGAAGCTGAAACAACACCTATTGATGTGAATATGAAGAATCAATGCTTTCATTTCCAAGGATTTGACCATTTTCTAGCTGAGAACACCAAAAACGGAGTTATGACCCTTCAAGATAGAAATGAGAGTAAATAGAAGTGTGGAAATGTCAAAGTAGTGGAAGCATGCTATTAAGGTAGAGAAGCAAGTCAAAGTAAGAAACAAACATTATAGCTTATCCCACAGTTCTATTAGTTCTTTGAATCTCATAGGAGTTTCTATTGGTAAATTTGGGAGTCTTAGAAAGAATACACATATTAAAGCTGAAACAACACCTATTGATGTGAATATGAAGAATCAATGCTTTCATTTCCATGGATTTGATCATATTCAAGCTGAGAATCCCAAAAACAGAGTTATCACCTATCAAGATAGAAATGAGAGTGAATAGAAGTGTTGAAGTCTCAAAGTATGTTAAGCATGCTATTTAGGGGGAGAAGAAGTCAAAGTAAGAAACAAACATTATAGTTTATCCCACAGTTCTGTTAGTTCTTAGAATCTCATAGGAGGTTCTATTGGTGAATTTGGGAGTTGTAGAAAGAAGACACATATGGAGACTGAAACGACACCTATTGATAAGAATATGAAGAATCAATGCTTTCATTTCCAAGGATTTGACCATTTTCATGCTGAGTACACCAAAAACGGAGTTATGTCCCTTCAAGATAGAAATGAGAGTTAATAGAAGTGTAGAAATCTCAAAGTAGTAAAAGCATGCTATTAAGGTGGAGAAGCAAGTCAAAGTAAGAAACAAACATTATAGGTTATCCCACAGTTCTGTTAGCTCTTTGAATCTTATAAGAGTTTTTATTATTGAATTTGGGAGATTTAGAAAGAATACACATATGGAAGCTGAAACAACAGCTATTGATGTGAATATGAAGAATCAATCCTTTCATTTCCTAGGATTTGACCATATTCAAGCTGGGAATCCTAAAAACAGAGTTATGACCTATCAAGATAGAAATGAGAATGAATAGAAGTGTTGAAGTCTCAAAGTAGTTGAAGCATGCTATTAAGGGGGGGGAAGAAGTCAAAGTAAGAAACAAACATTATAGTTTATCCCACAGTTCTGTTAGTTCTTAGAATCTCATAGAAGGTTTTATTGGTGAATTTGGGAGTTGTAGAAAGAAGACACATATGGAGGCTGAAACAACACCTATTGATGTGAATATGAAGAATCAATGCTTTCATTTCCATGGATTTGATCATATTCAAGCTGAGAATCCCAAAAACAAAGTTATGACCTATCAAGATAGAAATGAGAGTGAATAGAAGTGTTGAAGTCTCAAAGTATGTTAAGCATGCTATTAAGGGGGAGAAGAAGTCAAAGTAAGAAACAAACATTATAGTTTATCCCACAGTTCTGTTAGTTCTTAGAATCTCATAGGAGGTTCTATTGGTGAATTTGGGAGTTGTAGAAAGAAGACACATATGGAGACTGAAACGACACCTATTGATGTGAATATGAAGAATCAATGCTTTCATTTCCAAGGATTTGACCATTTTCATGCTGAGTACACCAAAAACGGAGTTATGTCCCTTCAAGATAGAAATGAGAGTTAATAGAAGTGTAGAAATCTCAAAGTAGTAAAAGCATGCTATTAAGGTGGAGAAGTCAAAGTTAGAAACAAACATTATAGGTTATCCCACAGTTCTGTTAGCTCTTTGAATCTTATAAGAGTTTTTATTATTGAATTTGGGAGATTTAGAAAGAATACACTATGGAAGCTGCAACAACACCTATTGATGCGAATCTGAAGAATCACTCCTTTCATTTCCTAGGATTTGAGCATCTTCAAGCTGCGAATCCTAAAAACAGAGTTATGACCTATCAAGATAGAAATGAGAATGAATAGAAGTGTTGAAGTCTCAAAGTAGTTAAAGCATGCTATTAAGGGGGAGAAGAAGTCAAAGTAAGAAACAAACATTATAGTTTATCCCACAGTTCTGTTAGTTCTTAGAATCTCATAGAAGGTTTTATTGGTGAATTTGGGAGTTGTAGAAAGAAGACACATATGGAGGCTGAAACAACACCTATTGATGTGAATATGAAGAATCAATGCTTTCATTTCCATGGATTTGATCATATTCAAGCTGAGAATCCCAAAAACAAAGTTATGACCTATCAAGATAGAAATGAGAGTGAATAGAAGTGTTGAAGTCTCAAAGTATGTTAAGCATGCTATTAAGGGGGAGAAGAAGTCAAAGTAAGAAACAAACATTATAGTTTATCCCACAGTTCTGTTAGTTCTTAGAATCTCATAGGAGGTTCTATTGGTGAATTTGGGAGTTGTAGAAAGAAGACACATATGGAGACTGAAACGACACCTATTGATGTGAATATGAAGAATCAATGCTTTCATTTCCAAGGATTTGACCATTTTCATGCTGAGTACACCAAAAACGGAGTTATGTCCCTTCAAGATAGAAATGAGAGTTAATAGAAGTGTAGAAATCTCAAAGTAGTAAAAGCATGCTATTAAGGTGGAGAAGCAAGTCAAAGTAAGAAACAAACATTATAGGTTATCCCACAGTTCTGTTAGCTCTTTGAATCTTATAAGAGTTTTTATTATTGAATTTGGGAGATTTAGAAAGAATACACATATGGAAGCTGAAACAACAGCTATTGATGTGAATATGAAGAATCAATCCTTTCATTTCCTAGGATTTGACCATATTCAAGCTGGGAATCCTAAAAACAGAGTTATGACCTATCAAGATAGAAATGAGAATGAATAGAAGTGTTGAAGTCTCAAAGTAGTTGAAGCATGCTATTAAGGGGGGGGAAGAAGTCAAAGTAAGAAACAAACATTATAGTTTATCCCACAGTTCTGTTAGTTCTTAGAATCTCATAGAAGGTTTTATTGGTGAATTTGGGAGTTGTAGAAAGAAGACACATATGGAGGCTAAAACAACACCTATTGATGTGAATATGAAGAATCAATGCTTTCATTTCCATGGATTTGATCATATTCAAGCTGAGAATCCCAAAAACAAAGTTATGACCTATCAAGATAGAAATGAGAGTGAATAGAAGTGTTGAAGTCTCAAAGTATGTTAAGCATGCTATTAAGGGGGAGAAGAAGTCAAAGTAAGAAACAAACATTATAGTTTATCCCACAGTTCTGTTAGTTCTTAGAATCTCATAGGAGGTTCTATTGGTGTATTTGAGAGTTTTAGAAGGAAGACACATATGGAAGACTGAAAACAACCTATTGATGTGAATATGAAGAATCAATGCTTTCATTTCCAAGGATTTGACCATTTTCATGCTGAGTACACCAAAAACGGAGTTATGTCCCTTCAAGATAGAAATGAGAGTTAATAGAAGTGTAGAAATCTCAAAGTAGTAAAAGCATGCTATTAAGGTGGAGAAGCAAGTCAAAGTTAGAAACAAACATTATAGGTTATCCCACAGTTCTGTTAGCTCTTTGAATCTTATAAGAGTTTTTATTATTGAATTTGGGAGATTTAGAAAGAATACACATATGGAAGCTGAAACAACACCTATTGATGTGAATATGAAGAATCAATCCTTTCATTTCCTAGGATTTGACCATATTCAAGCTAAGAATCCTAAAAACAGAGTTATGACCTATCAAGATAGAAATGAGAATGAATAGAAGTGTTGAAGTCTCAAAGTAGTTGAAGCATGCTATTAAGGGGGGGGAAGAAGTCAAAGTAAGAAACAAACATTATAGTTTATCCCACAGTTCTGTTAGTTCTTAGAATCTCATAGAAGGTTTTATTGGTGAATTTGGGAGTTGTAGAAAGAAGACACATATGGAGGCTGAAACAACACCTATTGATGTGAATATGAAGAATCAATGCTTTCATTTCCATGGATTTGATCATATTCAAGCTGAGAATCCCAAAAACAAAGTTATGACCTATCAAGATAGAAATGAGAGTGAATAGAAGTGTTGAAGTCTCAAAGTATGTTAAGCATGCTATTAAGGGGGGGAAGAAGTCAAAGTAAGAAACAAACATTATAGTTTATCCCACAATTCATTTAGTTCTTAGAATCTCATAGGATGTTCTATTGGTGAATTTGGGAGTTGTAGAAAGAAGACACATATGGAGACTGAAACGACACCTATTTATGTGAATATGAAGAATCAATGCTTTCATTTCCAAGGATTTGACCATTTTCGTGCTGAGTACACCAAAAACGGAGTTATGTCCCTTCAAGATAGAAATGAGAGTGAATAGAAGTGTAGAAATCTCAAAGTAGTAAAAGCATGCTATTAAGGTGGAGAAGCAAGTCAAAGTAAGAAACAAACACTATAGCTTATCCCACAGTTCTGTTAGTTCTTAGAATCTCATAGGAGTTTCTATTGGTAAATTTGGGAGTTGTAGAAATAAGACACATATGGAGGCTGAAACAACACCTATTGATGTAGAGAAGCAAGTCAAAGTAAGAAACAAACATTATAGCTTATCCCACAGTTCTATTAGTTCTTTGAATCTCATAGGAGTTTCTATTGGTAAATTTGGGAGTCTTAGAAAGAATACACATATTAAAGCTGAAACAACACCTATTGATGTGAATATGAAGAATCAATGCTTTCATTTCCATGGATTTGATCATATTCAAGCTGAGAATCCCAAAAACAGAGTTATCACCTATCAAGATAGAAATGAGAGTGAATAGAAGTGTTGAAGTCTCAAAGTATGTTAAGCATGCTATTTAGGGGAGAAGAAGTCAAAGTAAGAAACAAACATTATAGTTTATCCCAGTTCTGTTAGTTCTTAGAATCTCATAGGAGGTTCTATTGGTGAATTTGGGAGTTGTAGAAAGAAGACACATATGGAGACTGAAACGACACCTATTGATGAGAATATGAAGAATCAATGCTTTCATTTCCAAGGATTTGACCATTTTCATGCTGAGTACAAAAACGGAGTTATGTCCCTTCAAGATAGAAATGAGAGTTAATAGAAGTGTAGAAATCTCAAAGTAGTAAAAAGCATGCTATTAAGGTGGAGAAGCAAGTCAAAGTAAGAAACAAACATTATAGGTTATCCCACAGTTCTTAGTTAGCTCTTTGAATCTTATAAGAGTTTTATTATTGAATTTGGGAGATTTAGAAAGAATACACATATGGAAGCTGAAACAACACCTATTGATGTGAATATGAAGAATCAATCCTTTCATTTCCTAGGATTTGACCATATTCAAGCTGAGAATCCTAAAACAGAAGTTATGACCTATCAAGATAGAAATGAGAATGAAGAGGTGTGAAGTCTCAAAGTAAAGGGAAGCATGCTATTAAGGGGGAGAAGAAGTCAAAGTAAGAAACAAACATTATAGTTTATCCCACAGTTCTGTTAGTTCTTAGAATCTTATAGAAGGTTTTATTGGTGAATTTGGGAGTTGTAGAAAGAAGACACATATGGAGGCTGAAACAACACCTATTGATGTGAATATGAAGAATCAATGCTTTCATTTCCATGGATTTGATCATATTCAAGCTGAGAATCCCAAAAACAAAGTTATGACCTATCAAGATAGAAATGAGAGTGAATAGAAGTGTTGAAGTCTCAAAGTATGTTAAGCATGCTATTAAGGGGGAGAAGAAGTCAAAGTAAGAAACAAACATTATAGTTTATCCCACAGTTCTGTTAGTTCTTAGAATCTCATAGGAGGTTCTATTGGTGAATTTGGGAGTTGTAGCAAGAAGACACATATGGAGGCTTAAACAACACCTATTGATGTGAATATGAAGAATCAATGCTTTCATTTCCAAGGATTTGACCATTTTCATGCTGAGTACACCAAAAACGGAGTTATGTCCCTTCAAGATAGAAATGAGAGTTAATAGAAGTGTAGAAATCTCAAAGTAGTAAAAGCATGCTATTAAGGTGGAGAAGCAAGTCAAAGTAAGAAACAAACATTATAGGTTATCCCACAGTTCTGTTAGTTTTTTGAAT
This sequence comes from Cardamine occulta, assembly GCA_028015245.1. Taxonomy (NCBI): domain Eukaryota; kingdom Viridiplantae; phylum Streptophyta; class Magnoliopsida; order Brassicales; family Brassicaceae; genus Cardamine; species Cardamine occulta. The sequence goes on along the minus strand of CM051378.1, from coordinate 9,658,475 downwards.
CTTATAAGAGTTTTATTATTGAATTTGGGAGATCTTAGCAAGAAGACACATATGGAGGCTTAAACAACACCTATTGATGTGAATATGAAGAATCAATCCTTTCATTTCCTAGGATTTGACCATATTCAAGCTGGGAATCCTAAAAACAGAGTTATGACCTATCAAGATAGAAATGAGAATGAATAGAAGTATTGAAGTCTCAAAGTAGTTGAAGCATGCTATTAAGGGGGGGGGAAGAAGTCAAAGTAAGAAACAAACTTTATAGTTTATCCCACAGTTCTGTTAGTTCTTAGAATCTCATAGAAGGTTTTATTGGTGAATTTTGGAGTTGTAGCAAGAAGACACATATGGAGGCTGACACAACACCTATTGATGTGAATATGAAGAATCAATGCTTTCATTTCCATGGATTTGATCATATTCAAGCTGAGAATCCGAAAAACAGAGTTATGACCTATCAAGATAGAAATTAGAGTAAAGAGAAGTGTTGAAGTTGCAGAGGATGTTAAGCATGCTATTAAGGGGAGAAGCAAGTCAAAGTAAGAAACAAGCATTATAGCTTATCTCACAGTTCATATAGTTCTTAGAATCTCATAGGAGGTTCTATTGGTGAATTTGGGAGTTGTAGAAAGAAGACACATATGGAGACTGAAACGACACCTATTGATGTGAATATGAAGAATCAATGCTTTCATTTCCAAGGATTTGACCATTTTCATGCTGAGTACACCAAAAACGGAGTTATGTCCCTTCAAGATAGAAATGAGAGTTAATAGAAGTGTAGAAATCTCAAAGTAGTAAAAGCATGCTATTAAGGTGGAGAAGAAGTCAAAGTAAGAAAACAAACATTATAGGTTATCCCAAGTTCTGTTAGAATCTCAAAGTATGTTAAGCATGCTATTAAGGGAGAGAAGAAGTCAAAGTAAGAAACAAACATTATAGGTTATCCCACAGTTCTTTTAGCTCTTTGAATCTTATAAGAGTTTTATTATTGAATTTGGGAGATTTAGAAAGAATACACATATGGAAGCTGAAACAACACCTATTGATGTGAATATGAAGAATCAATGCCTTTTCATTTCCTATGGGATTTGACCATATTCAAGCTGGGAATCCTAAAAACAGAGTTATGACCTATCAAGATAGAAATGAGAATGAATAGAAGTGTGGAAGTCACAAAGTATGTTAAGCATGCTATTAAGGGGGGGGAAGAAGTCAAAGTAAGAAACAAACATTATAGTTTATCCCACAGTTCTGTTAGTTCTTAGAATCTCATAGAAGGTTTTATTGGTGAATTTGGGAGTTGTAGAAAGAAGACACATATGGAGGCTGAAACAACACCTATTGATGTGAATATGAAGAATCAATGCTTTCATTTCCATGGATTTGATCATATTCAAGCTGAGAATCCCAAAAACAAAGTTATGACCTATCAAGATAGAAATGAGAGTGAATAGAAGTGTTGAAGTCTCAAAGTATGTTAAGCATGCTATTAAGGGGGAGAAGAAGTCAAAGTAAGAAACAAACATTATAGTTTATCCCACAGTTCTGTTAGTTCTTAGAATCTCATAGGAGGTTCTATTGGTGAATTTGGGAGTTGTAGAAAGAAGACACATATGGAACCTGAAACAACACCTATTGCTGTGAATATGAAGAATCAATGCTTTTATTTCCAAGGATTTGACCATTTTCAAGATGAGAACACCAAAAACGGAGTTATGACCCTTCAACATAGAAATGAGAGTGAATATAAGTGTTGAAGTCTCAAAGTAGTTGAAGCATGCTATTAAGGGGGAGATGCCAGTCAAAGTAAGATACAAGCATTATAGTTTATCCCAGTTCTGTTAGTTCTTAGAATCTCATGAAGGGTTTCTATTGGTGAAATTTGGGAGTTTATTGAAAGAAGACACATATGGAGGCTGAATCAACACCTATTGATGTGAATATGAAGAATCAATGCTTTCATTTCCAAGGATTTGACCATTTTCAAGCTGAGAACACCAAAAACGAAGTTATGACCCTTCAAGATTGAAATGAGAGTGAATAGAAGTGTGGAAATGTCAAAGTAGTGGAAGCATGCTATTAAGGTGGAGAAGCAAGTCAAAGTAAGAAACAAACATTATAGCTTATCCCACAGTTCTGTTAGCTCTTTGAATCTTATAGGAGTTTTTATTAGTGAATTTGGGAGTTTTAGAAAGAATACACATATGGAAGCTGAAACAACACCTATTGATGTGAATATGAAGAATCACTGCTTTCATTTTCAAAGATTTGACCATTTTCAAGCTGAGAACACCAAAAACGGAGTTATGACCCTTCAAGATAGAAATGAGAGTGAATAGAAGTCTAGAAATCTTAAAGTAGTTAAAGCATGCTATTAAGGTGGAGAAGCAAGTCAAAATAAGAAACAAACATTATAGCTTATCCCGCAGTTCTGTTAGCTCTTTGAATCTTATAGGAGTTTTTATTGGTGAATTTGTGAGTTTTAGAAAGAAGACACATATGGAAGCTGAAACAACACCTATTGATGTGAATATGAAGAATCAATGCTTTCATTTCCAAGGATTTGACCATTTTCTAGCTGAGAACACCAAAAACATAGTTATGACCCTTCAAGATAGAAATGAGAGTGAATAGAAGTATGGAAATGTCAAAGTAGTGGAAGCATGCTATTAAGGTGGAGAAGCAAGTCAAAGTAAGAAACAAACATTATAGCTTATCCCACAGTTATGTTAGTTCTTTGAATCTTATAGCAGTTTCTAATGGTGAATTTGGGAGTCTTTAGAAAGAATACACATATGGAGGCTGAAACAACACCTATTGATGTGAATATGAAGAATCAATGCTTTCATTTCCAAGGATGTGACCATATTCAAGCTGAGAATCTCAAAAACAGAGTTATGACCCATCAAGATAGAAATGAGAAGGAATGGAAGTGTTGAAGTCTCAAAGTAGTTGAAGCCTGCTATTAAGGGGGGGGGGAAGAAGGCAAAGTAAGAAACAAACATTATAGTTTATCCCACCGTTCGAAGAGCTCTTTGAATGACAGAGGAGTTACTCTTGGTAACCTTGGGAGTTTTAAAAAGAATACACATATTAAGAAGCTGAAACAACACCTATTGATGTGACTACGAAGCATCAATGCGTTCATTTCCATGGATTTGATCATATTCAAGCTGATAATCCCAAAAACAGAGTTATGACCTATCAAGATAGAAATGAGAGTAAATAGAAGTGTTGAAGTCTCAAAGTAGTTGAAGCATGCTATTAAGGGGAAGAAGAAGTCAAAGTAAGAAACAAACATTATAGTTTATCCCATAGTTCTGTTAGTTCTTAGAATCTCATAGGAGGTTCTATTGGTGAATTTGGGAGTTGTAGAAAGAAGACACATATGGAGACTGAAACGACACCTATTGATGTGAATATGAAGAATCAATGCTTTCATTTCCAAGGATTTGACCATTTTCATGCTGAGTACACCAAAAACGGAGTTATGTCCCTTCAAGATAGAAGTGAGGGGTATTGGAAGTGTAGAGAGCTCAAAGTAGTAAAAGCATTATTAAGGTGGAGAAGCAAGTCAAAGTAAGAAACGAACATTATAGGTTATCCCAAGTTCTGTTAGCTCTTTGAATCTTATAAGAGTTTTTATTATTGAATTTGGGAGATTTAGAAAGAATACACATATGGAAGCTGAAACAACACCTATTGATGTGAATATGAAGAATCAATCCTTTCATTTCCTAGGATTTGACCATATTCAAGCTGGGAATCCTAAAAACAGAGTTATGACCTATCAAGATAGAAATGAGAATGAATAGAAGTGTTGAAGTCTCAAAGTAGTTGAAGCATGCTATTAAGGGGGGGGAAGAAGTCAAAGTAAGAAACAAACATTATAGTTTATCCCACAGTTCTGTTAGTTCTTAGAATCTCATAGAAGGTTTTATTGGTGAATTTGGGAGTTGTAGAAAGAAGACACATATGGAGGCTGAAACAACACCTATTGATGTGAATATGAAGAATCAATGCTTTCATTTCCATGGATTTGATCATATTCAAGCTGCGAATCACAAAAACAAAAAAAAAGTTATGACCTATCAAGATAGAAATGAGAGTGAATAGAAGTGTTGAAGTCTCAAAGTATGTTAAGCATGCTATTAAGGGGGAGAAGAAGTCAAAGTAAGAAACAAACATTATAGTTTATCCCACAGTTCTGTTAGTTCTTAGAATCTCATAGAAGGTTCTATTGGTGAATTTGGGAGTTGTAGAAACAAGACACATATGGAGACTGAAACGACACCTATTGATGTGAATATGAAGAATCAATGCTTTCATTTCCAAGGATTTGACCATTTTCATGCTGAGTACACCAAAAACGGAGTTATGTCCCTTCAAGATAGAAATGAGAGTGAATAGAAGTGTAGAAATCTCAAAGTAGTAAAAGCATGCTATTAAGGTGGAGAAGCAAGTCAAAGTAAGAAACAAACATTATAGGTTATCCCACAGTTCTGTTAGCTCTTTGAATCTTATAAGAGTTTTTATTATTGAATTTGGGAGATTTAGAAAGAATACACATATGGAAGCTGAAACAACACCTATTGATGTGAATATGAAGAATCAATGCTTTCATTTCCAAGGATTTGACCATTTTCATGCTTAGAATCCCAAAAACAGAGTTATGACCCTTCATGATAGAAATGAGAGTGAATAGAAGTGTTGAATTCTCAAAGTAGTTGAAGCATGCTATTAAGGGGGGAAGAAGTCAAAGTAAGAAACAAACATTATAGTTTATCCCAAGTTATCTTAGTTCTTAGAATCTCATAGGAGGTTTTATTGGTGAATTTGGGAGTTGTAGAAAGAAGACACATATGGAGGCTGAAACAACACCTATTGATGTGAATATGAAGAATCAATGCTTTCATTTCCAAGGATTTGACCATTTTCAAGCTGAGAACACCAAAAACGGAGTTATGACCCTTCAAGATAGAAATGAGAGTAAATAGAAGTGTGGAAATGTCAAAGTAAGGAAGCATGCTATTAAGGGAGAAGCAAGTCAAAGTAAGAAACAAGTATTATCGCGTATCCCACTGTTCTGTTAGTTCTTTGAATCTCATTGGAGTTTCTATTGGTACATTTGGGAGATTTAGAAAGAATACACATATGGAAGCTGAAACAACACCTATTGATGTGAATATGAAGAATCAATGCTTTCATTTCCAAGGATTTGACCATTTTCATGCTGAGTACACCAAAAACGGAGTTATGTCCCTTCAAGATAGAAATGAGAGTTAATAGAAGTGTAGAAATCTCAAAGTAGTAAAAGCATGCTATTAAGGTGGAGAAGCAAGTCAAAGTAAGAAACGAACATTATAGGTTATCCCAAGTTCTGTTAGCTCTTTGAATCTTATAAGAGTTTTTATTATTGAATTTGGGAGATTTAGAAAGAATACACATATGGAAGCTGAAACAACACCTATTGATGTGAATATGAAGAATCAATCCTTTCATTTCCTAGGATTTGACCATATTCAAGCTGGGAATCCTAAAAACAGAGTTATGACCTATCAAGATAGAAATGAGAATGAATAGAAGTGTTGAAGTCTCAAAGTAGTTGAAGCATGCTATTAAGGGGGGGGAAGAAGTCAAAGTAAGAAACAAACATTATAGTTTATCCCACAGTTCTGTTAGTTCTTAGAATCTCATAGAAGGTTTTATTGGTGAATTTGGGAGTTGTAGAAAGAAGACACATATGGAGGCTGAAACAACACCTATTGATGTGAATATGAAGAATCAATGCTTTCATTTCCATGGATTTGATCATATTCAAGCTGAGAATCCCAAAAACAAAGTTATGACCTATCAAGATAGAAATGAGAGTGAATAGAAGTGTTGAAGTCTCAAAGTATGTTAAGCATGCTATTAAGGGGGAGAAGAAGTCAAAGTAAGAAACAAACATTATAGTTTATCCCACAGTTCTGTTAGTTCTTAGAATCTCATAGAAGGTTCTATTGGTGAATTTGGGAGTTGTAGAAACAAGACACATATGGAGACTGAAACGACACCTATTGATGTGAATATGAAGAATCAATGCTTTCATTTCCAAGGATTTGACCATTTTCATGCTGAGTACACCAAAAACGGAGTTATGTCCCTTCAAGATAGAAATGAGAGTGAATAGAGTGTGAGAAATCTCAAAGTAGTAAAAAGTATGCTATTAAGGTGGAGAAGCAAGTCAAAGTAAGAAACAAACATTATAGGTTATCCCACAGTTCTGTTAGCTCTTTTGAATCTTATAAGAGTTTTTATTAGTGAATTTGGGAGATTTAGAAAGAATACACATATGGAAGCTGAAACAACACCTATTGATGTGAATATGAAGAATCAATCCTTTCATTTCCTAGGATTTGACCATATTCAAGCTGGGAATCCTAAAAACAGAGTTATGACCTATCAAGATAGAAATGAGAGTGAATAGAAGTGTTGAAATCTCAAAGTAGTTGAAGCATGCTATTAAGGGGGGGAAGAAGTCAAAGTAAGAAACAAACATTATAGTTTATCCCACAGTTCTGTTAGTTCTTAGAATCTCATAGAAGGTTTTATTGGTAAATTTGGGAGTTGTAGAAAGAAGACACATATGGAGGCTGAAACAACACCTATTGATGTGAATATGAAGAATCAATGCTTTCATTTCCAAGGATTTGACCATTTTCAAGCTGAGAACACCAAAAACGGAGTTATGACCCTTCAAGATAGAAATGAGAGTAAATAGAAGTGTGGAAATGTCAAAGTAGTGGAAGCATGCTATTAAGGTAGAGAAGCAAGTCAAAGTAAGAAACAAACATTATAGCTTATCCCACAGTTCTATTAGTTCTTTGAATCTCATAGGAGTTTCGATTGGTAAATTTGGGAGTCTTAGAAAGAATACACATATTAAAGCTGAAACAACACCTATTGATGTGAATATGAAGAATCAATGCTTTCATTTCCATGGATTTGATCATATTCAAGCTGAGAATCCAAAAAAACAGAGTTATGACCTATCAAGATAGAAATGAGAGTGAATAGAAGTGTTGAAGTCTCAAAGTATGTTAAGCATGCTATTAAGGGGGAGAAGAAGTCAAAGTAAGAAACAAACATTATAGGTTATCCCACAGTTCTTTTAGCTCTTTGAATCTTATAAGAGTTTGTATTATGGAATTTGGGAGAGTTAGAAAGAATACACATATGGAAGCTGAAACAACACCTATTGATGTGAAAATGAAGAATCAATGCTTTCATTTCCTAAGGATTTGACCATATTCAAGCTGGGAACCTAAAACAGAGTTATGACCTATCAAGATAGAAATGAGAATGAATAGAAGTGTTGAAGTCTCAAAGTAGTTGAAGCATGCTATTAAGGGGGGGGGGAAGAAGTCAAAGTAAGAAACAAACATTATAGTTTATCCCACAGTTCTGTTAGTTCTTAGAATCTCATAGAAGGTTTTATTGGTGAATTTGGGAAATGTAGAAAGAAGACACATATGGAGGCTGAAACAACACCTATTGATTTGAATATGAAGAATCAATGCTTTCATTTCCATGGATTTGATCATATTCAAGCTGAGAATCCCAAAAACAAAGTTATGACCTATCAAGATAGAAATGAGAGTGAATAGAAGTGTTGAAATCTCAAAGTATGTTAAGCATGCTATTAAGGGGGAGAAGAAGTCAAAGTAAGAAACAAACATTATAGTTTATCCCACAGTTCTGTTAGTTCTTAGAATCTCATAGAAGGTTCTATTGGTGAATTTGGGAGTTGTAGAAAGAAGACACATATGGAGACTGAAACGACACCTATTGATGTGAATATGAAGAATCAATGCTTTCATTTCCAAGGATTTGACCATTTTCATGCTGAGTACACCAAAAACGGAGTTATGTCCCTTCAAGATAGAAATGAGAGTTAATAGAAGTGTAGAAATCTCAAAGTAGTAAAAGCATGCTATTAAGGTGGAGAAGAAGTCAAAGTAAGAAACAAACATTATAGGTTATCCCAAGTTCTGTTAGCTCTTTGAATCTTATAAGAGTTTTATTATTGAATTGGGGAGATTTAGAAAGAATACACATATGGAAGCTGAAACAACACCTATTGATGTGAATATGAAGAATCAATCCTTTCATTTCCTAGGATTTGACCATATTCAAGCTGGGAATCCTAAAAACAGAGTTATGACCTATCAAGATAGAAATGAGAATGAATAGAAGTGTTGAAGTCTCAAAGTAGTTGAAGCATGCTATTAAGGGGGGGGAAGAAGTCAAAGTAAGAAACAAACATTATAGTTTATCCCACAGTTCTGTTAGTTCTTAGAATCGCATAGAAGGTTTTATTGGTGAATTTGGGAGTTGTAGTAAGAAGACACATATGGAGGCTGAAACAACACCTATTGATGTGAATATGAAGAATCAATGCTTTCATTTCCATGGATTTGATCATATTCAAGCTGAGAATCCCAAACACAAAGTTATGACCTATCAAGATAGAAATTAGAGTGAATAGAAGTGTTGAAGTCTCAAAGTATGTTAAGCATGCTATTAAGGGGGAGAAGAAGTCAAAGTAAGAAACAAACATTATAGTTTATCCCACAGTTCTGTTAGTTCTTAGAATCTCATAGAAGGTTCTATTGGTGAATTTGGGAGTTGTAGAAACAAGACACATATGGAGACTGAAACGACACCTATTGATGTGAATATTGTAGAAATACAAAGATCTGTTGCTTGAGATTTTGGAGAATTTTGGAAAAATGAACAGTACCCACGAAAATGAAGAAGAAGAAAGTGAGAGATATTTTTTTCTTCTTATCTCATCTCCTTGATTTCGTGTATAGATCCTTTACAATCATATATCCACTCTAAGGAACCTAAACAAGTGGCTAAAATTAATTAACATGTGGGAAAAATGACAGCCACAAAATATAAAGTCAAACAGACCTCACTTCTTGTAAGACCAATTCAATCTTGACTTGAATAATTCCCATCTGGTCTTCACTCCAATAATCTGTCCCCCCTTCAACACTCCCCCTCAAGCTTGGTGGGCGGAGATCCAACAAACCCATCTTGCCATGAAGATCATTACACACACCTTAGATGTTGTTGCTTTGGTGAAGACATCTGCGCTAATTGGTCATCGCTTCTCACAAATGTTGGCAAAATTATTCCAGCTTCAACCTTCTCTCACATAGTGACAATCCACCTCAATATGCTTCGCGTCTCTCATGGAACACAGAGTTAGAAGCAATATGGATGGCAGCCTAGTTGTCACAATGAAGAGTCATGGGCTCTGATGATTCAATTCCTAGATCCTTGAGAAGGGCCTTTATCCAAACCAACTCACCAGTTGTGTTTGCCATTGCTCGGTACTCAGCCTCTCGACTTGATCTAGAAACTACCTTCTGCTTTTTTACTTCTCCAAGTAACCAGGTTTCCACCAACAAATGTACAAAACCCAGTTGTTGACTTCCTATCAACCTTATCTCCCGCCTAATCAGCATCACAGTACCCAACAATATCAGTGGAGTTATTATGACCCATCCAAATACCCTTGCCTGGGTGTGCCTTTCAGGTATCTCGAGGATGCGATCAACCATTCCCCAATGATGTTTGCTTGGAGCCTGTATGTGTTGACTTGCTTGATTTATCGCAAACGTAAATGTCCTGGTCTTGTGATAGTCAAGTATATCAACCTTCCCACCAGCCTTTGATATTGCTTAACTTCCATAAGCGGCTCCCCTCCTGGGGCATATTTTATAACCATCCTCAATGGGAGTCTTAGCTGGTTTTACCTCCAAGCTTCCCTGTTTCTTCAAGTAAATCAAGAGTATATTTCCTTTGGGGAATAAAAATAATCCCTTATCAAATTTCATACCTCAATCCCAAGGAAATACTTAAGCTCACCCAGGTCTTTAATATCAAATGATGCCTTGAGTAAGCCTTTCGTTCTCTTGATTCCCTCAACATCATCACCTGTGACAATAATATCATCCACATACACCAAGCACTGCCACAGTCCCATTCTCGCTCTTTGTTGTAAACAATGTATGGTCTGCTTCCGATTTTCTAAATCCATTCTCAAGAAGACATCCACTTAGCTTGTGGTACCAAGCCCGAGGTGATTGCTTGAGACCATAAATTGCTTTCTTAAGCTTGCAGACCTTGTTGTCACCCATACTAACACCTTCCGGGAGGAACCATGTACACTTCTTCCTTTAAATCTCCTTGAAGAAATGCATTTTTCACATCCATCCGCCATATGTTCCAACACAGATTAGTAGCAATAGAGAGAAGAACCTGCATCGAATGAAGCTTCCATCGGGCGCAAAGGTCTCGTGTGTAATCCACCTTCTTTTTTTGTGTGTAACCCTTTGGCAACTAACCTCGCCTTTTTGTATCTCTATTTCCCAGATCTTTGGTATCCTTGATGGTATACACCCACCTACAGCCAACCAGCTTCTTCTTGTTGGGCTTGTCAACGTCATCCCATGTATCATTCTTAACCATGGATGCTATCTCTTCCAGCATAGCTTGAACGCAAACATCGTCCAAACAAGCCTCTTCATAGCTCTTTTGGAATCCTATGTTGGTCAATATTGGCGAGGAAAGCTTGGTGTTCTTGTGGAAATTGATCCATAGCACAATGATTCTGAATTGGATGAGCCACTGCCTGATTATTGTAATATACTCTTGTGTTCTTCCAATTCTCAGGAGGGAATCTCATCCTTGTACTTCTTCTCAATGGAGGTACAATTTCTTCTTCAGGATCTGATGCCTCGGATTCCTCAACAGCTTCAGTTTCAGCTGATTCTGGATCAATCTCAACATTGGGTGATTCCTCATCTCCAACATTACCCTTGGGTTCACCCACAGTTTCCACTTCAATAGCACTACTGTTCTCACCTTCATCTACCACAACATCATCATGATCAATATGTTCATTTTCATTACCAACACCTGGAGCTACCCCTTCAAGAATAACCCTTAATGTAGATGCATTTTCCACAGATGAGGTTAAATCTGTCAAGCTATCCCAACTCTTTGTACCAAAATATCCCTTATCTTCAATAAATTTAACCTCTCTTGATATATGCACCTTTGGTGGTTGGATTGTAACACTTGTACCCTTTTTGTGTAGAAGAATACCCAATGAACATACACTTTATACTCTTTGGCTCTAACTTGTGCCTCTGAGTTTCTGGAACAAAAAACGTAAGCGCATCACCCAAACACACGCAAATGATCAATAGAAGGTTTAACTTTGTTTAATACCTCAAATGGAGAAATGTTTCCAAGATGAGCTGCTGGTAGCCGGTTTATTAGATGAAGAGGCTGTCATCACAGAATCACCCCAATACTCCTTAGGTACACTTCTCTCAAACAACATTGCCCTGGATACCTCCATTAAATGCCTGTTTCTGCGTTCAGCCACTCCATTTTGCTGTGGAGTATATGCACAAGAAGTCTGATGCACGGATTCCCTGTTCCTCCACAAACCTCTTAAAATCATTACCCATGTATTCTCCACCATTATCACTCCTCGGAACTTTGATCTTAACCCCAAACCGAGTAATGACATAATTGTAGAAATTGGAGAACGCCTTGAGAACCTGGCTCTTAGAACTCATAAGTGTAACCCATGTGTATTTAGACTTCTCATCAATAAAAGAAACAAAATACTTATATTGATCACGGGTTAGACAAGGAGCTGTCCATACATCAGAATGTACAAGATCAAAACATGTATCATACAACGACTTGGATTCCGGAAAAAACAGTTCTGCAATGTTTCCCTAGAATGCACGCTTCACAGCCCTTATGATCTTGTGCTTTGACTAGGGGCAAGAGCAATGGGAGAGCTTTTAAGATGAGGATGACCCAATCTCTCGTACCAAAAAGTGCTTAGTGCTGACTTACCAACATGCTTATCCACAGTAGGTTGCTTTTCATCCAAAAACATAGAGACCACCCTTGGAGCAACCTTCCCCGATGGTGTGGATTTAATGTCCTGAAACTTTACATCATCAGGACTAAAGACAACCACACAATCAAGGTCCTTTGTTGAGTCAATGCATAACAAATTGATTGTTTAGAAAAATCAGCAAATATAGAGCCTTCAGCTTCCTTTTTAAATAACTCTAAATTACCAATTCCTCTAATCTCAACATCTTGTCCATTAGCAATTGTACCCTTTCCACCATGTACCTCAATATTAGACAATAATTCCCTATCACTAATCATGTGATGAGAAGCACCGGAATCCACTATAACCTGCTTTGTGAGTTCTAGAGGTGAAGAACCCCTTACCAGATTCCTCAGAGCTTGGTGATGCTCTTGATTAGAGCACCTATGTCTGACCTGCTGACCGCGTCATCTACGTTGGATGTAGCTACACCAGCCACTCCCCTTGACGCCCCGACCCACCACTTTGAAGTTCTTGGGCTTTAGATGCGGATAGAGAGTCCAAAGCATTTATCCTTGGTGTGTCCTTTCATCTTACAGTGATCACACATAAGGTTCTTCTTGTTAGCCATCAATCCGACATCCTTTGCTTTGCTCACATGAGCAACTTCACTTGTCCCTTTAAAGAGAACCCGGAGCCTTCCTCCTTTTGAATCATCATGCACACTTGGTTGAGAGTAGGCAGCTTATCAAACCTCAGAATGTGCTGAACCAGTCCAAAGTAGGACTCATCAAGAGTGAGGAGCAAACCAAACACTTGATCTTGCTCTCTCCTCTCCACCATCTCCTTGATATCAAATAGGGGGCCTAAGCACGTCAAGCTCTGCCCACAGTCCCCTAAACTCACCAAAGAGATCCTTGAAATCCTTCCCCCTTGTTGAAGATTGCTGAGAGCCTTCTTGATCTCATAAATCCTATTGAGGTTGGATTCATTTCCATACACTCCCAAGAGTGTATCCCATAACTCCTTTTGCAGTCTCTACATAAGAATAAGATGCTAGGATGGTCGGCTCTAAGGAGCTCTGAAGAACAGTCAATACCAGCTGATCTTCTTGGATCCACTTGGAATCCTCTTTGCTAGAGCTTATTTGGGCTAGAGACTCTAGCTCTCCCTCTGTAGCTACAGCGCCAGTCCCTTCAACTCCCCCCAAGTGGTGCCACTGCTTGACTCAGAGGAATCTCCTCAGATGTAAGACAGTGGATCCATAATCCACGGCTTCTGAGTGCTGTCTTTGTGGTTCTGGACCACAAGAGATAGTTGTCCCCTTTAAGAACAACATGTAAGGTGAAGAACTTGAGATCTGTTGCTTGAGATTTTGGAGAATTTTGGAAAAATGAACAGTACCCACGAAAATGAAGAAGAAGAAAGTGAGAGATATTTTTTTCTTCTTATCTCATCTCCTTGATTTCGTGTATAGATCCTTTACAATCATATATCCACTCTAAGGAACCTAAACAAGTGGCTAAAATTAATTAACATGTGGGAAAAATGACAGCCACAAAATATAAAGTCAAACAGACCTCACTTCTTGTAAGACCAATTCAATCTTGACTTGAATAATTCCCATCTGGTCTTCACTTCAATAATCAGTCCTCACTTCAACAAATATGAAGAATCAATGCTTTCATTTCCAAGGATTTGACCATTTTCATGCTGAGTACACCAAAAACGGAGTTATGTCCCTTCAAGATAGAAATGAGAGTGAATAGAAGTGTAGAAATCTCAAAGTAGTAAAAGCATGCTATTAAGGTGGAGAAGCAAGTCAAAGTAAGAAACAAACATTATAGGTTATCCCACAGTTCTGTTAGCTCTTTGAATCTTATAAGAGTTTTTATTATTGAATTTGGGAGATTTAGAAAGAATACACATATGGAAGCTGAAACAACACCTATTGATGTGAATATGAAGAATAAATCCTTTCATTTCCTAGGATTTGACCATATTCAAGCTGGGAATCCTAAAAACAGAGTTATGACCTATCAAGATAGAAATGAGAGTGAATAGAAGTGTTGAAATCTCAAAGTAGTTGAAGCATGCTATTAAGGGGGGGAAGAAGTCAAAGTAAGAAACAAACATTATAGTTTATCCCACAGTTCTGTTAGTTCTTAGAATCTCATAGAAGGTTTTATTGGTAAATTTGGGAGTTGTAGAAAGAAGACACATATGGAGGCTGAAACAACACCTATTGATGTGAATATGAAGAATCAATGCTTTCATTTCCAAGGATTTGACCATTTTCTAGCTGAGAACACCAAAAACGGAGTTATGACCCTTCAAGATAGAAATGAGAGTAAATAGAAGTGTGGAAATGTCAAAGTAGTGGAAGCATGCTATTAAGGTAGAGAAGCAAGTCAAAGTAAGAAACAAACATTATAGCTTATCCCACAGTTCTATTAGTTCTTTGAATCTCATAGGAGTTTCTATTGGTAAATTTGGGAGTCTTAGAAAGAATACACATATTAAAGCTGAAACAACACCTATTGATGTGAATATGAAGAATCAATGCTTTCATTTCCATGGATTTGATCATATTCAAGCTGAGAATCCCAAAAACAGAGTTATGACCTATCAAGATAGAAATGAGAGTGAATAGAAGTGTTGAAGTCTCAAAGTATGTTAAGCATGCTATTAAGGGGGAGAAGAAGTCAAAGTAAGAAACAAACATTATAGGTTATCCCACAGTTCTTTTAGCTCTTTGAATCTTATAAGAGTTTTTATTATTGAATTTGGGAGATTTAGAAAGAATACACATATGGAAGCTGAAACAACACCTATTAATGTGAATATGAACAATCAATCCTTTCATTTCCTAGGATTTGACCATATTCAAGCTGGGAATCCTAAAAACAGAGTTATGACCTATCAAGATAGAAATGAGAATGAATAGAAGTGTTGAAGTTTCAAAGTAGTTGAAGCATGCTATTAAGGGGGGGGGGGGAAGAAGTCAAAGTAAGAAACAAACATTATAGTTTATCCCACAGTTCTGTTAGTTCTTAGAATCTCATAGAAGGTTTTATTGCTGAATTTGGGAAATGTAGAAAGAAGACACATATGGAGGCTGAAACAACACCTATTGATTTGAATATGAAAATCAATGCTTTCATTTCCATGGATTTGATCATATTCAAGCTGAGAATCCCAAAAACAAAGTTATGACCTATCAAGATAGAAATGAGAGTGAATAGAAGTGTTGAAGTCTCAAAGTATGTTAAGCATGCTATTAAGGGGGAGAAGAAGTCAAAGTAAGAAACAAACATTATAGTTTATCCCACAGTTCTGTTAGTTCTTAGAATCTCATAGGAGGTTCTATTGGTGAATTTGGGAGTTGTAGAAAGAAGACACATATGGAGACTGAAACGACACCTATTGATGTGAATATGGAGAATCAATGCTTTCATTTCCAAGGATTTGACCATTTTCATGCTGAGTACACCAAAAACGGAGTTATGTCCCTTCAAGATAGAAATGAGAGTGAATAGAAGTGTAGAAATCTCAAAGTAGTAAAAGCATGCTATTAAGGTGGAGAAGCAAGTCAAAGTAAGAAACAAACATTATAGCTTATCCCACAGTTCTGTTAGTTCTTAGAATCTCATAGGAGTTTCTATTGGTAAATTTGGGAGTTGTAGAAATAAGACACATATGGAGGCTGAAACAACACCTATTGATGTAAATAAAAAGAATCAATGCTTTCATTTCCAAGGATTTGACCATTTTCAAGCTGAGAACACCAAAAACGAAGTTATGACCCTTCAAGATTGAAATGAGAGTGAATAGAAGTGTGGAAATGTCAAAGTAGTGGAAGCATGCTATTAAGGTGGAGAAGCAAGTCAAAGTAAGAAACAAACATTATAGCTTATCCCACAGTTCTGTTAGCTCTTTGAATCTTATAAAAGTTTTTATTAGTGAATTTGGGAGTTTTAGAATGAATACACATATGGAAGCTGAAACAACACCGATTGATGTGAATATGAAGAATCAATGCTTTCATTTCCAAGGATTTGACCATTTTCTAGCTGAGAACACCAAAAACGGAGTTATGACCCTTCAAGATAGAAATGAGAGTAAATAGAAGTGTGGAAATGTCAAAGTAGTGGATGCATGCTATTAAGGTAGAGAAGCAAGTCAAAGTAAGAAACAAACATTATAGCTTATCCCACAGTTCTATTAGTTCTTTGAATCTTATAGGAGTTTCTATTGGTAAATTTGGGAGTTTTAGAAAGAATACACATATTGAAGCTGAAACAACACCTATTGATGTGAATATGAAGAATCAATGCTTTCATTTCCATGGATTTGATCATATTCAAGCTGATAATCCCAAAAACAGAGTTATGACCTATCAAGATAGAAATGAGAGTAAATAGAAGTGTTGAAGTCTCAAATTAGTTGAAGCATGCTATTAAGGGGGAGAAGAAGTCAAAGTAAGAAACAAACATTATAGTTTATCCCACAGTTCTGTTAGTTCTTAGAATCTCATAGGAGGTTCTATTGGTGAATTTGGGAGTTGTAGAAATAAGACACATATGGAGGCTGAAACAACACCTATTGATGTAAATAAAAAGAATCAATGCTTTCATTTCCAAGGATTTGACCATTTTCAAGCTGAGAACACCAAAAATTTTGAGCCTTCAAGATTGAAATGAGAAGTGAATGTGGAAATGTCAAAGTAGTGGATGCATGCTATTAAGGTAGAGAAGCAAGTCAAAGTAAGAAACAAACATTATAGCTTATCCCACAGTTCTATTAGTTCTTTGAATCTTATAGGAGTTTCTATTGGTAAATTTGGGAGTTTTAGAAAGAATACACATATTGAAGCTGAAACAACACCTATTGATGTGAATATGAAGAATCAATGCTTTCATTTCCATGGATTTGATCATATTCAAGCTGATAATCCCAAAAACAGAGTTATAACCTATCAAGATAGAAATGAGAGTCAATAGAAGTGTTGAAGTCTCAAAGTAGTTGAAGCATGCTATTAAGGTGGAGAAGCAAGTCAAAGTAAGAAACAAACATTATAGCTTATCCCACAGTTCTGTTAGTTCTTAGAATCTCATAGGAGTTTCTATTGGTAAATTTGGGAGTTGTAGAAATAAGACACATATGGAGGCTGAAACAACACCTATTGATGTAAATAAAAAGAATCAATGCTTTCATTTCCAAGGATTTGACCATTTTCAAGCTGAGAACACCAAAAACGAAGTTATGACCCTTCAAGATTGAAATGAGAGTGAATAGAAGTGTGGAAATGTCAAAGTAGTGGAAGCATGCTATTAAGGTGGAGAAGCAAGTCAAAGTAAGAAACAAACATTATAGCTTATCCCACAGTTCTGTTAGCTCTTTGAATCTTATAAAAGTTTTTATTAGTGAATTTGGGAGTTTTAGAATGAATACACATATGGAAGCTGAAACAACACCGATTGATGTGAATATGAAGAATCAATGCTTTCATTTCCAAGGATTTGACCATTTTCAAGCTGAGAACACCAAAAACGGAGTTATGACCCTTCAAGATAGAAATGAGAGTGAATAGAAGAAGTGTAGAAATCTCAAAGTAGTTAAAGCATGCTATTAAGGTGGAGAAGCAAGTCAAAATAAGAAACAAACATTATAGGTTATCCCACAGTTCTGTTAGCTCTTTGAATCTTATAGGAGTTTTTATTGGTGAATTTAGGAGTTTTAGAAAGAAGAAACATATGGAAGCTGAAACAACACCTATTGATTTGAATATGAAGAATCAATGCTTTCATTTCCATGGATTTGATCATATTCAAGCTGAGAATCCCAAAAACAAAGTTATGACCTATCAAGATAGAAATGAGAGTGAATAGAAGTGTTGAAGTCTCAAAGTATGTTAAGCATGCTATTAAGGGGGAGAAGAAGTCAAAGTAAGAAACAAACATTATAGTTTATCCCACAGTTCTGTTAGTTCTTAGAATCTCATAGGAGGTTCTATTGGTGAATTTGGGAGTTGTAGAAAGAAGACACATATGGAGACTGAAACGACACCTATTGATGTGAATATGAAGAATCAATGCTTTCATTTCCAAGGATTTGACCATTTTCATGCTGAGTACACCAAAAACGGAGTTATGTCCCTTCAAGATAGAAATGAGAGTTAATAGAAGTGTAGAAATCTCAAAGTAGTAAAAGCATGCTATTAAGGTGGAGAAGCAAGTCAAAGTAAGAAACGAACATTATAGGTTATCCCAAGTTCTGTTAGCTCTTTGAATCTTATAAGAGTTTTTATTATTGAATTTGGGAGATTTAGAAAGAATACACATATGGAAGCTGAAACAACACCTATTGATGTGAATATGAAGAATCAATCCTTTCATTTCCTAGGATTTGACCATATTCATGCTGGGAATCCTAAAAACAGAGTTATGACCTATCAAGATAGAAATGAGAGTGAATAGAAGTGTTGAAGTCTCAAAGTAGTTGAAGCATGCTATTAAAGGGGGGGGGGGGAAGAAGTCAAAGTAAGAAACAAACATTATAGTTTATCCCACAGTTCTGTTAGTTCTTAGAATCTCATAGAAGGTTTTATTGGTGAATTTGGGAGTTATAGAAAGAAGACACATATGGAGGCTAAAACAACACCTATTGATGTGAATATGAAGAATCAATGCTTTCATTTCCAAGGATTTGACCATTTTCTAGGTGAGAACACCAAAAACGGAGTTATGACCCTTCAAGATAGAAATGAGAGTAAATAGAAGTGTGGAAATGTCAAAGTAGTGGAAGCATGCTATTAAGGTAGAGAAGCAAGTCAAAGTAAGAAACAAACATTATAGCTTATCCCACAGTTCTATTAGTTCTTTGAATCTCATAGGAGTTTCTATTGGTAAATTTGGGAGTCTTAGAAAGAATACACATATTAAAGCTGAAACAACACCTATTGATGTGAATATGAAGAATTAATGCTTTCATTTCCATGGATTTGATCATATTCAAGCTGAGAATCCCAAAAACAGAGTTATGACCTATCAAGATAGAAATGAGAGTGAATATAAGTGTGTAAGTCTCAAAGTATGTTAAGCATGCTATTAAGGGGGAGAAGAAGTCAAAGTAAGAAACAAACATTATAGGTTATCCCACAGTTCTTTTAGCTCTTTGAATCTTATAAGAGTTTTTATTATTGAATTTGGGAGATTTAGAA
This sequence comes from Cardamine occulta, assembly GCA_028015245.1. Lineage (NCBI taxonomy): Eukaryota > Viridiplantae > Streptophyta > Magnoliopsida > Brassicales > Brassicaceae > Cardamine > Cardamine occulta. The sequence continues at coordinate 9,639,327 of CM051378.1, read as the reverse complement.
AGAATACACATATGGAAGCTGAAACAACACCTATTAATGTGAATATGAAGAATCAATCCTTTCATTTCCTAGGATTTGACCATATTCAAGCTGGGAATCCTAAAAACAGAGTTATGACCTATCAAGATAGAAATGAGAATGAATAGAAGTGTTGAAGTCTCAAAGTAGTTGAAGCATGCTATTAAGGGGGGGGGGAAGAAGTCAAAGTAAGAAACAAACATTATAGTTTATCCCACGGTTCTGTTAGTTCTTTGAATCTCATAGGAGTTTCTATTGGTAAATTTGGGAGTTTTAGAAAGAATACACATATTGAAGCTGAAACAACACCTATTGATGTGAATATGAAGAATCAATGCTTTCATTTCCATGGATTTGATCATATTCAAGCTGATAATCCCAAAAACAGAGTTATAACCTATCAAGATAGAAATGAGAGTAAATAGAAGTGTTGAAGTCTCAAAGTAGTTGAAGCATGCTACTAAGGGGGAAAAGAAGTCAAAGTAAGAAACAAACATTATAGTTTATCCCACAGTTCTGTTAGTTCTTAGAATCTCATAGGAGGTTCTATTGGTGAATTTGGGAGTTGTAGAAAGAAGACACATATGGAGACTGAAACGACACCTATTGATGTGAATATGAAGAATCAATGCTTTCATTTCCAAGGATTTGACCATTTTCATGCTGAGTACACAAAAAACGGAGTTATGTCCCTTCAAGATAGAAATGAGAGTGAATAGAAGTGTAGAAATCTCAAAGTAGTAAAAGCATGCTATTAAGGTGGAGAAGCAAGTCAAAGTAAGAAACAAACACTATAGCTTATCCCACAGTTCTGTTAGTTCTTAGAATCTCATAGGAGTTTCTATTGGTAAATTTGGGAGTTGTAGAAATAAGACACATATGGAGGCTGAAACAACACCTATTGATGTAAATAAAAAGAATCAATGCTTTCATTTCCAAGGATTTGACCATTTTCAAGCTGAGAACACCAAAAACGAAGTTATGACCCTTCAAGATTGAAATGAGAGTGAATAGAAGTGTGGAAATGTCAAAGTAGTGGAAGCATGCTATTAAGGTGGAGAAACAAGTCAAAGTAAGAAACAAACATTATAGCTTATCCCATAGTTCTGTTAGCTCTTTGAATCTTATAAAAGTTTTTATTAGTGAATTTGGGAGTTTTAGAATGAATACACATATGGAAGCTGAAACAACACCGATTGATGTGAATATGAAGAATCAATGCTTTCATTTCCAAGGATTTGACCATTTTCAAGCTGAGAACACCAAAAACGGAGTTATGACCCTTCAACATAGAAATGAGAGTGAATAGAAGAAGTGTAGAAATCTCAAAGTAGTTAAAGCATGCTATTAAGGTGGAGAAGCAAGTCAAAATAAGAAACAAACATTATAGGTTATCCCACAGTTCTGTTAGCTCTTTGAATCTTATAGGAGTTTTTATTGGTGAATTTAGGAGTTTTAGAAAGAAGACACATATGGAAGCTGAAACAACACCTATTGATGTGAATATGAAGAATCAATGCTTTCATTTCCAAGGATTTGACCATTTTCTAGCTGAGAACACCAAAAACGGAGTTATGACCCTTCAAGATAGAAATGAGAGTAAATAGAAGTGTGGAAATGTCAAAGTAGTGGATGCATGCTATTAAGGTAGAGAAGCAAGTCAAAGTAAGAAACAAACATTATAGCTTATCCCACAGTTCTATTAGTTCTTTGAATCTTATAGGAGTTTCTATTGGTAAATTTGGGAGTTTTAGAAAGAATACACATATTGAAGCTGAAACAACACCTATTGATGTGAATATGAAGAATCAATGCTTTCATTTCCATGGATTTGATCATATTCAAGCTGATAATCCCAAAAACAGAGTTATAACCTATCAAGATAGAAATGAGAGTAAATAGAAGTGTTGAAGTCTCAAAGTAGTTGAAGCATGCTATTAAGGGGGAGAAGAAGTCAAAGTAAGAAACAAACATTATAGTTTATCCCACAGTTCTGTTAGTTCTTAGAATCTCATAGGAGGTTCTATTGGTGAATTTGGGAGTTGTAGAAAGAAGACACATATGGAGACTGAAACGACACCTATTGATGTGAATATGAAGAATCAATGCTTTCATTTCCAAGGATTTGACCATTTTCATGCTGAGTACACCAAAAACGGAGTTATGTCCCTTCAAGTTCTGTTAGCTCTTTGAATCTTATAAGAGTTTATATTATTGAATTTGGGAGATTTAGAAAGAATACACATATGGAAGCTGAAACAACACCTATTAATGTGAATATGACGAATCAATCCTTTCATTTCCTAGGATTTGACCATATTCAAGCTGGGAATCCTAAAAACAGAGTTATGACCTATCAAGATAGAAATGAGAATGAATAGAAGTGTTGAAGTCTCAAAGTAGTTGAAGCATGCTATTAAGGGGGGGGGGAAGAAGTCAAAGTAAGAAACAAACATTATAGTTTATCCCACAGTTCTGTTAGTTCTTAGAATCTCATAGAAGGTTTTATTGGTGAATTTGGGAAATGTAGAAAGAAGACACATATGGAGGCTGAAACAACACCTATTGATTTGAATATGAAAATCAATGCTTTCATTTCCATGGATTTTATCATATTCAAGCTGAGAATCCCAAAAACAAAGTTATGACCTATCAAGATAGAAATGAGAGTGAATAGAAGTGTAGAAATCTCAAAGTAGTAAAAGCATGCTATTAAGGTGGAGAAGCAAGTCAAAGTAAGAAACAAACACTATAGCTTATCCCACAGTTCTGTTAGTTCTTAGAATCTCATAGGAGTTTCTATTGGTAAATTTGGGAGTTGTAGAAATAAGACACATATGGAGGCTGAAACAACACCTATTGATGTAAATAAAAAGAATCAATGCTTTCATTTCCAAGGATTTGACCATTTTCAAGCTGAGAACACCAAAAACGAAGTTATGACCCTTCAAGATTGAAATGAGAGTGAATAGAAGTGTGGAAATGTCAAAGTAGTGGAAGCATGCTATTAAGGTGGAGAAGCAAGTCAATGTAAGAAACAAACATTATAGCTTATCCCACAGTTCTGTTAGCTCTTTGAATCTTATAAAAGTTTTTATTAGTGAATTTGGGAGTTTTAGAATGAATACACATATGGAAGCTGAAACAACACCGATTGATGTGAATATGAAGAATCAATGCTTTCATTTCCAAGGATTTGACCATTTTCAAGCTGAGAACACAAAAAACGGAGTTATGACCCTTCAAGATAGAAATGAGAGTGAATAGAAGAAGTGTAGAAATCTCAAAGTAGTTAAAGCATGCTATTAAGGTGGAGAAGCAAGTCAAAATAAGAAACAAACATTATAGCTTATCCCACAGTTCTGTTAGCTCTTTGAATCTTATAGGAGTTTTTATTGGTGAATTTAGGAGTTTTAGAAAGAAGACACATATGGAAGCTGAAACAACACCTATTGATGTGAATATGAAGAATCAATGCTTTCATTTCCAAGGATTTGACCATTTTCTAGCTGAGAACACCAAAAACGGAGTTATGACCCTTCAAGATAGAAATGAGAGTAAATAGAAGTGTGGAAATGTCAAAGTAGTGGAAGCATGCTATTAAGGTAGAGAAGCAAGTCAAAGTAAGAAACAAACATTATAGCTTATCCCACAGTTCTATTAGTTCTTTGAATCTTATAGGAGTTTCTATTGGTAAATTTGGGAGTCTTAGAAAGAATACACATATTAAAGCTGAAACAACACCTATTGATGTGAATATGAAGAATCAATCCTTTCATTTCCTAGGATTTGACCATATTCAAGCTGGGAATCCTAAAAACAGAGTTATGACCTATCAAGATAGAAATGAGAATGAATAGAAGTGTTGAAGTCTCAAAGTAGTTGAAGCATGCTATTAAGGGGGGGGGGAAGAAGTCAAAGTAAGAAACAAACATTATAGTTTATCCCACGGTTCTGTTAGTTCTTTGAATCTCATAGGAGTTTCTATTGGTAAATTTGGGAGTTTTAGAAAGAATACACATATTGAAGCTGAAACAACACCTATTGATGTGAATATGAAGAATCAATGCTTTCATTTCCATGGATTTGATCATATTCAAGCTGATAATCCCAAAAACAGAGTTATGGCCTATCAAGATAGAAATGAGAGTAAATATAAGTGTTGAAGTCTCAAAGTAGTTGAAGCATGCTACTAAGGGGGAGAAGAAGTCAAAGTAAGAAACAAACATTATAGTTTATCCCACAGTTCTGTTAGTTCTTAGAATCTCATAGGAGGTTCTATTGGTGAATTTGGGAGTTGTAGAAAGAAGACACATATGGAGACTGAAACGACACCTATTGATGTGAATATGAAGAATCAATGCTTTCATTTCCAAGGATTTGACCATTTTCATGCTGAGTACACCAAAAACGGAGTTATGTCCCTTCAAGATAGAAATGAGAGTTAATAGAAGTGTAGAAATTCCAAAGTAGTAAAAGCATGCTATTAAGGTGGAGAAGCAAGTCAAAGTAAGAAACGAACATTATAGGTTATCCCAAGTTCTGTTAGCTCTTTGAATCTTATAAGAGTTTTTATTATTGAATTTGGGAGATTTAGAAAGAATACACATATGGAAGCTGAAACAACACCTATTGATGTGAATATGAAGAATCAATCCTTTCATTTCCTAGGATTTGACCATATTCAAGCTGGGAATCCTAAAAACAGAGTTATGACCTATCAAGATAGAAATGAGAATGAATAGAAGTGGTTAAGTCTCAAAGTAGTTGAAGCATGCTATTAAGGGGGGGGGGAAGAAGTCAAAGTAAGAAACAAACATTATAGTTTATCCCACAGTTCTGTTAGTTCTTAGAATCGCATAGAAGGTTTTATTGGTGAATTTGGGAGTTGTAGAAAGAAGACACATATGGAGGCTGAAACAACACCTATTGATGTGAATATGAAGAATCAATGCTTTCATTTCCATGGATTTGATCATTTTCAAGCTGAGAATCCCAAAAACAAAGTTATGACCTATCAAGATAGAAATGAGAGTGAATAGAAGTGTTGAAGTCTCAAAGTATGTTAAGCATGCTATTAAGGGGGAGAAGAAGTCAAAGTAAGAAACAAACATTATAGTTTATCCCACAGTTCTGTTAGTTCTTAGAATCTCATAGAAGGTTCTATTGGTGAATTTGGGAGTTGTAGAAAGAATACACATATTAAAGCTGAAACAACACCTATTGATGTGAATATGAAGAATCAATGCTTTCATTTCCAAGGATTTGACCATTTTCAAGCTGAGAATCCCAAAAACAGAGTTATGACCTATCAAGATAGAAATGAGAGTGAATAGAAGTGTTGAAGTCTCAAAGTATGTTAAGCATGCTATTAAGGGGGAGAAGAAGTCAAAGTAAGAAACAAACATTATAGGTTATCCCACAGTTCTTTTAGCTCTTTGAATCTTATAAGAGTTTTTATTATTGAATTTGGGAGATTTAGAAAGAATACACATATGGAAGCTGAAACAACACCTATTGATGTGAATATGAAGAATCAATCCTTTAATTTCCTAGGATTTGACCATATTCAAGCTGGGAATCCTAAAAACAGAGTTATGACCTATCAAGATAGAAATGAGAATGAATAGAAGTGTTGAAGTCTCAAAGTAGTTGAAGCATGCTATTAAGGGGGGGGGGAAGAAGTCAAAGTAAGAAACAAACATTATAGTTTATCCCACAGTTCTGTTAGTTCTTAGAATCTCATAGAAGGTTTTATTGGTGAATTTGGGAAATGTAGAAAGAAGACACATATGGAGGCTGAAACAACACCTATTGATTTGAATATGAAGAATCAATGCTTTCATTTCCATGGATTTGATCATATTCAAGCTGAGAATCCCAAAAACAAAGTTATGACCTATCAAGATAGAAATGAGAGTGAATAGAAGTGTTGAAGTCTCAAAGTATGTTAAGCATGCTATTAAGGGGAGAAGAAGTCAAAGTAAGAAACAAACATTATAGTTTATCCCACAGTTCTGTTAGTTCTTAGAATCTCATAGGAGGTTCTATTGGTGAATTTGGGAGTTGTAGAAAGAAGACACATATGGAGACTGAAACGACACCTATTGATGTGAATATGAAGAATCAATGCTTTCATTTCCAAGGATTTGACCATTTTCATGCTGAGTACACCAAAAACGGAGTTATGTCCCTTCAAGATAGAAATGAGAGTGAATAGAAGTGTAGAAATCTCAAAGTAGTAAAAGCATGCTATTAAGGTGGAGAAGCAAGTCAAAGTAAGAAACAAACACTATAGCTTATCCCACAGTTCTGTTAGTTCTTAGAATCTCATAGGAGTTTCTATTGGTAAATTTGGGAGTTGTAGAAATAAGACACATATGGAGGCTGAAACAACACCTATTGATGTAAATAAAAAGAATCAATGCTTTCATTTCCAAGGATTTGACCATTTTCAAGCTGAGAACACCAAAAACGAAGTTATGACCCTTTAAGATTGAAATGGGAGTGAATAGAAGTGTGGAAATGTCAAAGTAGTGGAAGCATGCTATTAAGGTGGAGAAGCAAGTCAAAGTAAGAAACAAACATTATAGCTTATCCCACAGTTCTGTTAGCTCGTTGAATCTTATAAAAGTTTTTATTAGTGAATTTTGGAGTTTTAGAATGAATACACATATGGAAGCTGAAACAACACCGATTGATGTGAATATGAAGAATCAATGCTTTCATTTCCAAGAATTTTACCATTTTCAAGCTGAGAACACCAAAAACGGAGTTATGACCCTTCAAGATAGAAATGAGAGTGAATAGAAGAAGTGTAGAAATCTCAAAGTAGTTAAAGCATGATATTAAGGTGGAGAAGCAAGTCAAAATAAGAAACAAACATTATAGCTTATCCCACAGTTCTGTTAGCTCTTTGAATCTTATAGGAGTTTTTATTGGTGAATTTAGGAGTTTTAGAAAGAAGACACATATGGAAGCTAAAACAACACCTATTGATGTGAATATGAAGAATCAATGCTTTCATTTCCAAGGATTTGACCATTTTTTAGCTGAGAACACCAAAAACGGAGTTATGACCCTTCAAGATAGAAATGAGAGTAAATAGAAGTGTGAAAATGTCAAAGTAGTGGAAGCATGCTATTAAGGTAGAGAAGCAAGTCAAAGTAAGAAACAAACATTATAGCTTATCCCACAGTTCTATTAGTTCTTTGAATCTTATAGGAGTTTCTATTGGTAAATTTGGGAGTCTTAGAAAGAATACACATATTAAAGCTGAAACAACACCTATTGATGTGAATATGAAGAATCAATCCTTTCATTTCCTAGGATTTGACCATATTCAAGCTGAGAATCCCAAAAACAGAGTTATGACCTATCAAGATAGAAATGAGAGTGAATAGAAGTGTTGAAGTCTCAAAGTATGTTAAGCATGCTATTAAGGGGGAGAAGAAGTCAAAGTAAGAAACAAACATTATAGGTTATCCCACAGTTCTTTTAGCTCTTTGAATCTTATAAGAGTTTTTATTATTGAATTTGGGAGATTTAGAAAGAATACACATATGGAAGCTGAAACAACACATATTGATGTGAATATGAAGAATCAATCCTTTAATTTCCTAGGATTTGACCATATTCAAGCTGGGAATCCTAAAAACAGAGTTATGACCTATCAAGATAGAAATGAGAATGAATAGAAGTGTTGAAGTCTCAAAGTAGTTGAAGCATGCTATTAAGGGGGGGGGGAAGAAGTCAAAGTAAGAAACAAACATTATAGTTTATCCCACAGTTCTGTTAGTTCTTAGAATCTCATAGAAGGTTTTATTGGTGAATTTGGGAAATGTAGAAAGAAGACACATATGGAGGCTGAAACAACACCTATTGATTTGAATATGAAGAATCAATGCTTTCATTTCCATGGATTTGATCATATTCAAGCTGAGAATCCCAAAAACAAAGTTATGACCTATCAAGATAGAAATGAGAGTGAATAGAAGTGTTGAAGTCTCAAAGTATGTTAAGCATGCTATTAAGGGGGAGAAGAAGTCAAAGTAAGAAACAAACATTATAGTTTATCCCACAGTTCTGTTAGTTCTTAGAATCTCATAGGAGGTTCTATTGGTGAATTTGGGAGTTGTAGAAAGAAGACACATATGGAGACTGAAACGACACCTATTGATGTGAATATGAAGAATCAATGCTTTCATTTCCAAGGATTTGACCATTTTCATGCTGAGTACACCAAAAACGGAGTTATGTCCCTTCAAGATAGAAATGAGAGTGAATAGAAGTGTAGAAATCTCAAAGTAGTAAAAGCATGCTATTAAGGTGGAGAAGCAAGTCAAAGTAAGAAACAAACACTATAGCTTATCCCACAGTTCTGTTAGTTCTTAGAATCTCATAGGAGTTTCTATTGGTAAATTTGGGAGTTGTAGAAATAAGACACATATGGAGGCTGAAACAACACCTATTGATGTAAATAAAAAGAATCAATGCTTTCATTTCCAAGGATTTGACCATTTTCAAGCTGAGAACACCAAAAACGAAGTTATGACCCTTCAAGATTGAAATGGGAGTGAATAGAAGTGTGGAAATGTCAAAGTAGTGGAAGCATGCTATTAAGGTGGAGAAGCAAGTCAAAGTAAGAAACAAACATTATAGCTTATCCCACAGTTCTGTTAGCTCTTTGAATCTTATAAAAGTTTTTATTAGTGAATTTGGGAGTTTTAGAATGAATACACATATGGAAGCTGAAACAACACCGATTGATGTGAATATGAAGAATCAATGCTTTCATTTCCAAGAATTTTACCATTTTCAAGCTGAGAACACCAAAAACGGAGTTATGACCCTTCAAGATAGAAATGAGAGTGAATAGAAGAAGTGTAGAAATCTCAAAGTAGTTAAAGCATGCTATTAAGGTGGAGAAGCAAGTCAAAATAAGAAACAAACATTATAGCTTATCCCACAGTTCTGTTAGCTCTTTGAATCTTATAGGAGTTTTTATTGGTGAATTTAGGAGTTTTAGAAAGAAGACACATATGGAAGCTGAAACAACACCTATTGATGTGAATATGAAGAATCAATGCTTTCATTTCCAAGGATTTGACCATTTTTTAGCTGAGAACACCAAAAACGGAGTTATGACCCTTCAAGATAGAAATGAGAGAAATAGAAGTGTGGAAATGTCAAAGTAGTGGAAGCATGCTATTAAGGTAGAGAAGCAAGTCAAAGTAAGAAACAAACATTATAGCTTATCCCACAGTTCTATTAGTTCTTTGAATCTCATAGGAGTTTCTATTGGTAAATTTGGGAGTCTTAGAAAGAATACACATATTAAAGCTGAAACAACACCTATTGATGTGAATATGAAGAATCAATGCTTTCATTTCCATGGATTTGATCATATTCAAGCTGAGAATCCCAAAAACAAAGTTATGACCTATCAAGATAGAAATGAGAGTGAATAGAAGTGTTGAAGTCTCAAAGTATGTTAAGCATGCTATTAAGGGGGAGAAGAAGTCAAAGTAAGAAACAAACATTATAGTTTATCCCACAGTTCTGTTAGTTCTTAGAATATATAGGAGGTTCTATTGGTGAATTTGGGAGTTGTAGAAAGAAGACACATATGGAGATGGAAACGACACCTATTGATGTGAATATGAAGAATCAATGCTTTCATTTCCAAGGATTTGACCATTTTCATGCTGAGTACACCAAAAACGGAGTTATGTCCCTTCAAGATAGAAATGAGAGTGAATGGAAGTGTAGAAATCTCAAAGTAGTAAAAGCATGCTATTAAGGTGGAGAAGCAAGTCAAACTAAGAAACAAACATTATAGTTTATCCCACAGTTCTGTTAGCTCTTTGAATCTTATAAGAGTTTTTATTATTGAATTTGGGAGATTTAGAAAGAATACACATATGGAAGCTGAAACAACACCTATTGATGTGAATATGAAGAATCAATGCTTTCATTTCCTAGGATTTGACCATATTCAAGCTGGGAATCCTAAAAACAGAGTTATGACCTATCAAGATAGAAATGAGAGTGAATAGAAGTGTTGAAGTCTCAAAGTAGTTGAAGCATGCTATTAATGGGGGGGAAGAAGTCAAAGTAAGAAACAAACATTATAGTTTATCCCACAGTTCTGTTAGTTCTTAGAATCTCATAGAAGGTTTTATTTGTAAATTTGGGAGTTGTAGAAAGAAGACACATATGGAGGCTGAAACAACACCTATTGATGTGAATATGAAGAATCAATGCTTTCATTTCCAAGGATTTGACCATTTTCTAGCTGAGAACACCAAAAACGGAGTTATGACCCTTCAAGATAGAAATGAGAGTAAATAGAAGTGTGGAAATGTCAAAGTAGTGGAAGCATGCTATTAAGGTAGAGAAGCAAGTCAAAGTAAGAAACAAACATTATAGCTTATCCCACAGTTCTATTAGTTCTTTGAATCTCATAGGAGTTTCTATTGGTAAATTTGGGAGTCTTAGAAAGAATACACATATTAAAGCTGAAACAACACCTATTGATGTGAATATGAAGAATCAATGCTTTCATTTCCATGGATTTGATCATATTCAAGCTGAGAATCCCAAAAACAGAGTTATGACCTATCAAGATAGAAATGAGAGTGAATAGAAGTGTTGAAGTCTCAAAGTATGTTAAGCATGCTATTAAGGGGGAGAAGAAGTCAAAGTAAGAAACAAACATTATAGGTTATCCCACAGTTCTTTTAGCTCTTTGAATCTTATAAGAGTTTTTATTATTGAATTTGGGAGATTTAGAAAGAATACACATATGGAAGCTGAAACAACACCTATTGATGTGAATATGAAGAATCAATCCTTTAATTTCCTAGGATTTGACCATATTCAAGCTGGGAATCCTAAAAACAGAGTTATGACCTATCAAGATAGAAATGAGAATGAATAGAAGTGTTGAAGTCTCAAAGTAGTTGAAGCATGCTATTAAGGGGGGGGGGAAGAAGTCAAAGTAAGAAACAAACATTATAGTTTATCCCACAGTTCTGTTAGTTCTTAGAATCTCATAGAAGGTTTTATTGGTGAATTTGGGAAATGTAGAAAGAAGACACATATGGAGGCTGAAACAACACCTATTGATTTGAATATGAAGAATCAATGCTTTCATTTCCATGGATTTGATCATATTCAAGCTGAGAATCCCAAAAACAAAGTTATGACCTATCAAGATAGAAATGAGAGTGAATAGAAGTGTTGAAGTCTCAAAGTATGTTAAGCATGCTATTAAGGGGGAGAAGAAGTCAAAGTAAGAAACAAACATTATAGTTTATCCCACAGTTCTGTTAGTTCTTAGAATCTCATAGGAGGTTCTATTGGTGAATTTGGGAGTTGTAGAAAGAAGACACATATGGAGACTGAAAGAACACCTATTGATGTGAATATGAAGAATCAATGCTTTCATTTCCAAGGATTTGACCATTTTCATGCTGAGTACACCAAAAACGGAGTTATGTCCCTTCAAGATAGAAATGAGAGTGAATAGAAGTGTAGAAATCTCAAAGTAGTAAAAGCATGCTATTAAGGTGGAGAAGCAAGTCAAAGTAAGAAACAAACACTATAGCTTATCCCACAGTTCTGTTAGTTCTTAGAATCTCATAGGAGTTTCTATTGGTAAATTTGGGAGTTGTAGAAATAAGACACATATGGAGGCTGAAACAACACCTATTGATGTAAATAAAAAGAATCAATGCTTTCATTTCCACCGCTTTGACCCTTTTCAAGCTGAGTACACCAAAAACGAAGTTATGACCCTTCAAGATTGAAATGGGGAGTGAATAGAAGTGTGGAAATGTCAAAGTAGTGGAAGCATGCTATTAAGGTGGAGAAGCAAGTCAAAGTAAGAAACAAACATTATAGCTTATCCCACAGTTCTGTTAGCTCTTTGAATCTTATAAAAGTTTTTATTAGTGAATTTTGGAGTTTTAGAATGAATACACATATGGAAGCTGAAACAACACCGATTGATGTGAATATGAAGAATCAATGCTTTCATTTCCAAGAATTTTACCATTTTCAAGCTGAGAACACCAAAAACGGAGTTATGACCCTTCAAGATAGAAATGAGAGTGAATAGAAGAAGTGTAGAAATCTCAAAGTAGTTAAAGCATGCTATTAAGGTGGAGAAGCAAGTCAAAATAAGAAACAAACATTATAGCTTATCCCACAGTTCTGTTAGCTCTTTGAATCTTATAGGAGTTTTTATTGGTGAATTTAGGAGTTTTAGAAAGAAGACACATATGGAAGCTGAAACAACACCTATTGATGTGAATATGAAGAATCAATGCTTTCATTTCCAAGGATTTGACCATTTTTTAGCTGAGAACACCAAAAACGGAGTTATGACCCTTCAAGATAGAAATGAGAGAAATAGAAGTGTGGAAATGTCAAAGTAGTGGAAGCATGCTATTAAGGTAGAGAAGCAAGTCAAAGTAAGAAACAAACATTATAGCTTATCCCACAGTTCTATTAGTTCTTTGAATCTCATAGGAGTTTCTATTGGTAAATTTGGGAGTCTTAGAAAGAAGACACATATGGAGGCTGAAACAACACCTATTGATTTGAATATGAAGAATCAATGCTTTCATTTCCATGGATTTGATCATATTCAAGCTGAGAATCCCAAAAACAAAGTTATGACCTATCAAGATAGAAATGAGAGTGAATAGAAGTGTTGAAGTCTCAAAGTATGTTAAGCATGCTATTAAGGGGGAGAAGAAGTCAAAGTAAGAAACAAACATTATAGTTTATACCACAGTTCTGTTAGTTCTTAGAATCTCATAGGAGGTTCTATTGGTGAATTTGGGAGTTGTAGAAAGAAGACACATATGGAGACTGAAACGACACCTATTGATGTGAATATGAAGAATCAATGCTTTCATTTCCAAGGATTTGACCATTTTCATGCTGAGTACACCAAAAACGGAGTTATGTCCCTTCAAGATAGAAATGAGAGTGAATAGAAGTGTAGAAATCTCAAAGTAGTAAAAGCATGCTATTAAGGTGGAGAAGAAGTCAAAGTAAGAAACAAACATTATAGTTTATCCCACAGTTCTGTTAGTTCTTAGAATCTCATAGGAGGTTCTATTGGTGAATTTGGGAGTTGTAGAAAGAAGACACATATGGAGATGGAAACGACACCTATTGATGTGAATATGAAGAATCAATGCTTTCATTTCCAAGGATTTGACCATTTTCATGCTGAGTACACCAAAAACGGAGTTATGTCCCTTCAAGATAGAAATGAGAGTGAATGGAAGTGTAGAAATCTCAAAGTAGTAAAAGCATGCTATTAAGGTGGAGAAGCAAGTCAAAGTAAGAAACAAACATTATAGTTTATCCCACAGTTCTGTTAGCTCTTTGAATCTTATAAGAGTTTTTATTATTGAATTTGGGAGATTTAGAAAGAATACACATATGGAAGCTGAAACAACACCTATTGATGTGAATATGAAGAATCAATGCTTTCATTTCCTAGGATTTGACCATATTCAAGCTGGGAATCCTAAAAACAGAGTTATGACCTATCAAGATAGAAATGAGAGTGAATAGAAGTGTTGAAGTCTCAAAGTAGTTGAAGCATGCTATTAATGGGGGGGAAGAAGTCAAAGTAAGAAACAAACATTATAGTTTATCCCACAGTTCTGTTAGTTCTTAGAATCTCATAGAAGGTTTTATTTGTAAATTTGGGAGTTGTAGAAAGAAGACACATATGGAGGCTGAAACAACACCTATTGATGTGAATATGAAGAATCAATGCTTTCATTTCCAAGGATTTGACCATTTTCTAGCTGAGAACACCAAAAACGGAGTTATGACCCTTCAAGATAGAAATGAGAGTAAATAGAAGTGTGGAAATGTCAAAGTAGTGGAAGCATGCTATTAAGGTAGAGAAGCAAGTCAAAGTAAGAAACAAACATTATAGCTTATCCCACAGTTCTATTAGTTCTTTGAATCTCATAGGAGTTTCTATTGGTAAATTTGGGGAGTCTTAGAAAGAATAAACAGATTGAAGCCGAAACAACACCTATTGATGTGAATATGAAGAATCAATGCTTTCATTTCCATGGATTTGATCATATTCAAGCTGAGAATCCCAAAAACAGAGTTATGACCTATCAAGATAGAAATGAGAGTGAATAGAAGTGTTGAAGTCTCAAAGTATGTTAAGCATGCTATTAAGGGGGAGAAGAAGTCAAAGTAAGAAACAAACATTATAGGTTATCCCACAGTTCTTTTAGCTCTTTGAATCTTATAAGAGTTTTTATTATTGAATTTGGGAGATTTAGAAAGAATACACATATGGAAGCTGAAACAACACTTATTGATGTGAATATGAAGAATCAATCCTTTAATTTCCTAGGATTTGACCATATTCAAGCTGGGAATCCTAAAAACAGAGTTATGACCTATCAAGATAGAAATGAGAATGAATAGAAGTGTTGAAGTCTCAAAGTAGTTGAAGCATGCTATTAAGGGGGGGGGGAAGAAGTCAAAGTAAGAAACAAACATTATAGTTTATCCCACAGTTCTGTTAGTTCTTAGAATCTCATAGAAGGTTTTATTGGTGAATTTGGGAAATGTAGAAAGAAGACACATATGGAGGCTGAAACAACACCTATTGATTTGAATATGAAGAATCAATGCTTTCATTTCCATGGATTTGATCATATTCAAGCTGAGAATCCCAAAAACAAAGTTATGACCTATCAAGATAGAAATGAGAGTGAATAGAAGTGTTGAAGTCTCAAAGTATGTTAAGCATGCTATTAAGGGGGAGAAGAAGTCAAAGTAAGAAACAAACATTATAGTTTATACCACAGTTCTGTTAGTTCTTAGAATCTCATAGGAGGTTCTATTGGTGAATTTGGGAGTTGTAGAAAGAAGACACATATGGAGACTGAAACGACACCTATTGATGTGAATATGAAGAATCAATGCTTTCATTTCCAAGGATTTGACCATTTTCATGCTGAGTACACCAAAAACGGAGTTATGTCCCTTCAAGATAGAAATGAGAGTGAATAGAAGTGTAGAAATCTCAAAGTAGTAAAAAGCATGCTATTAAGGTGGAGAAGCAAGTCAAAGTAAGAAACAAACACTATAGCTTATCCCACAGTTCTGTTAGTTCTTAGAATCTCATAGGAGTTTCTATTGGTAAATTTGGGAGTTGTAGAAATAAGACACATATGGAGGCTGAAACAACACCTATTGATGTAAATAAAAAGAATCAATGCTTTCATTTCCAAGGATTTGACCATTTTCAAGCTGAGAACACCAAAAACGAAGTTATGACCCTTCAAGATTGAAATGGGAGTGAATAGAAGTGTGGAAATGTCAAAGTAGTGGAAGCATGCTATTAAAAGGGAGAAGCAAGACAAAGTAAGAAACAAGCATTATAGCTTATCCCACAGTTCTGTTAGCTCTTTGAATCTTATAAAAGTTTTTATTAGTGAATTTTGGAGTTTTAGAATGAATACACATATGGAAGCTGAAACAACACCGATTGATGTGAATATGAAGAATCAATGCTTTCATTTCCAAGAATTTTACCATTTTCAAGCTGAGAACACCAAAAACGGAGTTATGACCCTTCAAGATAGAAATGAGAGTGAATAGAAGAAGTGTAGAAATCTCAAAGTAGTTAAAGCATGCTATTAAGGTGGAGAAGCAAGTCAAAATAAGAAACAAACATTATAGCTTATCCCACAGTTCTGTTAGCTCTTTGAATCTTATAGGAGTTTTTATTGGTGAATTTAGGAGTTTTAGAAAGAAGACACATATGGAAGCTGAAACAACACCTATTGATGTGAATATGAAGAATCAATGCTTTCATTTCCAAGGATTTGACCATTTTTTAGCTGAGAACACCAAAAACGGAGTTATAACCCTTCAAGATAGAAATGAGAGTAAATAGAAGTGTGGAAATGTCAAAGTAGTGGAAGCATGCTATTAAGGTAGAGAAGCAAGTCAAAGTAAGAAACAAACCTTATAGCTTATCCCACAGTTCTATTAGTTCTTTGAATCTCATAGGAGTTTCTATTGGTAAATTTGGGAGTCTTAGAAAGAATACACATATTAAAGCTGAAACAACACCTATTGATGTGAATATGAAGAATCAATGCTTTCATTTCCATGGATTTGATCATATTCAAGCTGAGAATCCCAAAAACAAAGTTATGACCTATCAAGATAGAAATGAGAGTGAATAGAAGTGTTGAAGTCTCAAAGTATGTTAAGCATGCTATTAAGGGGGAGAAGAAGTCAAAGTAAGAAACAAACATTATAGTTTATCCCACAGTTCTGTTAGTTCTTAGAATCTCATAGGAGGTTCTATTGGTGAATTTGGGAGTTGTAGAAAGAAGACACATATAGAGATGGAAACGACACCTATTGATGTGAATATGAAGAATCAATGCTTTCATTTCCAAGGATTTGACCATTTTCATGCTGAGTACACCAAAAACGGAGTTATGTCCCTTCAAGATAGAAATGAGAGTGAATGGAAGTGTAGAAATCTCAAAGTAGTAAAACCTTGCTATTAACGTGGAGAAGCAAGTCAAAGTAAGAAACAAACATTATAGTTTATCCCACAGTTCTGTTAGCTCTTTGAATCTTATAAGAGTTTTTATTATTGAATTTGGGAGATTTAGAAAGAATACACATATGGAAGCTGAAACAACACTTATTAATGTGAATATGAAGAATCAATTCTTTCATTTCCTAGGATTTGACCATATTCAAGCTGGGAATCCTAAAAACAGAGTTATGACCTATCAAGATAGAAATGAGAGTGAATAGAAGTGTTGAAGTCTCAAAGTAGTTGAAGCATGCTATTAAGGCGGGGAGGAAGTCAAAGTAAGAAACAAACATTATAGTTTATCCCACAGTTCTGTTAGTTCTTAGAATCTCATAGTGGGTTTTA
This sequence comes from Cardamine occulta, assembly GCA_028015245.1. Taxonomy (NCBI): domain Eukaryota; kingdom Viridiplantae; phylum Streptophyta; class Magnoliopsida; order Brassicales; family Brassicaceae; genus Cardamine; species Cardamine occulta. The sequence goes on along the minus strand of CM051378.1, from coordinate 9,622,337 downwards.
TTGGTAAATTTGGGAGTGGTAGAAATAAGACACATATGGAGGCTGAAACAACACCTATTGATGTGAATATGAAGAATCAATGCTTTCATTTCCAAGGATTTGACCATTTTCTAGCTGAGAACACCAAAAACGGAGTTATGACCCTTCAAGATAGAAATGAGAGTAAATAGAAGTGTGGAAATGTCAAAGTAGTGGAAGCATGCTATTAAGGTAGAGAAGCAAGTCAAAGTAAGAAACAAACATTATAGCTTATCCCACAGTTCTATTAGTTCTTTGAATCTCATAGGAGTTTCTATTGGTAAATTTGGGAGTCTTAGAAAGAATACACATATTAAAGCTGAAACAACACATATTGATGTGAATATGAAGAATCAATGCTTTCATTTCCATGGATTTGATCATATTCAAGTTGAGAATCCCAAAAACAGAGTTATGACCTATCAAGATAGAAATGAGAGTGAATAGAAGTGTTGAAGTCTCAAAGTATGTTAAGCATGCTATTAAGGGGGAGAAGAAGTCAAAGTAAGAAACAAACATTATAGGTTATCCCACAGTTCTTTTAGCTCTTTTGAATCTTATAAGAGTTTTTATTATTGAATTTGGGAGATTTAGAAAGAATACACATATGGAAGCTGAAACAACACCTATTGATGTGAATATGAAGAATCAATCCTTTCATTTCCTAGGATTTGACCATATTCAAGTTGGGAATCCTCAAAACAGAGTTATGACCTATCAAGATAGAAATGAGAATGAATAGAAGTGTTGAAGTCTCAAAGTAGTTGAAGCATGCTATTAAGGGGGGGGGAAGAAGTCAAAGTAAGAAACAAACATTATAGTTTATCCCACAGTTCTGTTAGTTCTTAGAATCTCATAGAAGGTTTTATTGGTGAATTTGGGAAATGTAGAAAGAAGACACATATGGAGGCTGAAACAACACCTATTGATTTGAATATGAAGAATCAATGCTTTCATTTCCATGGATTTGATCATATTCAAGCTGAGAATCCCAAAAACAAAGTTATGACCTATCAAGATAGAAATGAGAGTGAATAGAAGTGTTGAAGTCTCAAAGTATGTTAAGCATGCTATTAAGGGGAGAAGAAGTCAAAGTAAGAAACAAACATTATAGTTTATCCCACAGTTCTGTTAGTTCTTAGAATCTCATAGGAGGTTCTATTGGTGAATTTGGGAGTTGTAGAAAGAAGACACATATGGAGACTGAAACGACACCTATTGATGTGAATATGAAGAATCAATGCTTTCATTTCCAAGGATTTGACCATTTTCATGCTGAGTACACCAAAAACGGAGTTATGTCCCTTCAAGATAGAAATGAGAGTGAATAGAAGTGTAGAAATCTCAAAGTAGTAAAAGCATGCTATTAAGGTGGAGAAGCAAGTCAAAGTAAGAAACAAACACTATAGCTTATCCCACAGTTCTGTTAGTTCTTAGAATCTCATAGGAGTTTCTATTGGTAAATTTGGGAGTTGTAGAAAGAAGACACATATGGAGGCTGAAACAACACCTATTGATGTAAATAAAAAGAATCAATGCTTTCATTTCCAAGGATTTGACCATTTTCAAGCTGAGAACACCAAAAACGAAGTTATGACCCTTCAAGATTGAAATGAGAGTGAATAGAAGTGTGGAAATGTCAAAGTAGTGGAAGCATGCTATAGAGGTGGAGAAGCAAGTCAAAGTAAGAAACAAACATTATAGCTTATCCCACAGTTCTGTTAGCTCTTTGAATCTTATAAGAGTTTTTATTATTGAATTTGGGAGATTTAGAAAGAATACACATATGGAAGCTGAAACAACACTTATTGATGTGAATATGAAGAATCAATTCTTTCATTTCCTAGGATTTGACCATATTCAAGCTGGGAATCCTAAAAACAGAGTTATGACCTATCAAGATAGAAATGAGAGTGAATAGAAGTGTTGAAGTCTCAAAGTAGTTGAAGCATGCTATTAAGGGGGGGAAGAAGTCAAAGTAAGAAACAAACATTATAGTTTATCCCACAGTTCTGTTAGTTCTTAGAATCTCATAGTGGGTTTTATTGGTAAATTTGGGAGTGGTAGAAATAAGACACATATGGAGGCTGAAACAACACCTATTGATGTGAATATGAAGAATCAATGCTTTCATTTCCAAGGATTTGACCATTTTCTAGCTGAGAACACCAAAAACGGAGTTATGACCCTTCAAGATAGAAATGAGAGTAAATAGAAGTGTGGAAATGTCAAAGTAGTGGAAGCATGCTATTAAGGTAGAGAAGCAAGTCAAAGTAAGAAACAAACATTATAGCTTATCCCACAGTTCTATTAGTTCTTTGAATCTCATAGGAGTTTCTATTGGTAAATTTGGGAGTCTTAGAAAGAATACACATATTAAAGCTGAAACAACACCTATTGATGTGAATATGAAGAATCAATGCTTTCATTTCCATGGATTTGATCATATTCAAGTTGAGAATCCCAAAAACAGAGTTATGACCTATCAAGATAGAAATGAGAGTGAATAGAAGTGTTGAAGTCTCAAAGTATGTTAAGCATGCTATTAAGGGGGAGAAGAAGTCAAAGTAAGAAACAAACATTATAGGTTATCCCACAGTTCTTTTAGCTCTTTGAATCTTATAAGAGTTTTTATTATTGAATTTGGGAGATTTAGAAAGAATACACATATGGAAGCTGAAACAACACCTATTGATGTGAATATGAAGAATCAATCCTTTCATTTCCTAGGATTTGACCATATTCAAGTTGGGAATCCTAAAAACAGAGTTATGACCTATCAAGATAGAAATGAGAATGAATAGAAGTGTTGAAGTCTCAAAGTAGTTGAAGCATGCTATTAAGGGGGGGGGAAGAAGTCAAAGTAAGAAACAAACATTATAGTTTATCCCACAGTTCTGTTAGTTCTTAGAATCTCATAGAAGGTTTTATTGGTGAATTTGGGAAATGTAGAAAGAAGACACATATGGAGGCTGAAACAACACCTATTGATTTGAATATGAAGAATCAATGCTTTCATTTCCATGGATTTGATCATATTCAAGCTGAGAATCCCAAAAACAAAGTTATGACCTATCAAGATAGAAATGAGAGTGAATAGAAGTGTTGAAGTCTCAAAGTATGTTAAGCATGCTATTAAGGGGGAGAAGAAGTCAAAGTAAGAAACAAACATTATAGTTTATCCCACAGTTCTGTTAGTTCTTAGAATCTCATAGGAGGTTCTATTGGTGAATTTGGGAGTTGTAGAAAGAAGACACATATGGAGACTGAAACGACACCTATTGATGTGAATATGAAGAATCAATGCTTTCATTTCCAAGGATTTGACCATTTTCATGCTGAGTACACCAAAAACGGAGTTATGTCCCTTCAAGATAGAAATGAGAGTGAATAGAAGTGTAGAAATCTCAAAGTAGTAAAAGCATGCTATTAAGGTGGAGAAGCAAGTCAAAGTAAGAAACAAACACTATAGCTTATCCCACAGTTCTGTTAGTTCTTAGAATCTCATAGGAGTTTCTATTGGTAAATTTGGGAGTTGTAGAAAGAAGACACATATGGAGGCTGAAACAACACCTATTGATGTAAATAAAAAGAATCAATGCTTTCATTTCCAAGGATTTGACCATTTTCATGCTGAGTACACCAAAAACGGAGTTATGACCCTTCAAGATAGAAATGAGAGTGAATAGAAGAAGTGTAGAAATCTCAAAGTAGTTAAAGCATGATATTAAGGTGGAGAAGCAAGTCAAAATAAGAAACAAACATTATAGCTTATCCCACAGTTCTGTTAGCTCTTTGAATCTTATAGGAGTTTTTATTGGTGAATTTAGGAGTTTTAGAAAGAAGACACATATGGAAGCTAAAACAACACCTATTGATGTGAATATGAAGAATCAATGCTTTCATTTCCAAGGATTTGACCATTTTTTAGCTGAGAACACCAAAAACGGAGTTATGACCCTTCAAGATAGAAATGAGAGTAAATAGAAGTGTGGAAATGTCAAAGTAGTGGAAGCATGCTATTAAGGTAGAGAAGCAAGTCAAAGTAAGAAACAAACATTATAGCTTATCCCACAGTTCTATTAGTTCTTTGAATCTTATAGGAGTTTCTATTGGTAAATTTGGGAGTCTTAGAAAGAATACACATATTAAAGCTGAAACAACACCTATTGATGTGAATATGAAGAATCAATCCTTTCATTTCCTAGGATTTGACCATATTCAAGCTGGGAATCCTAAAAACAGAGTTATGACCTATCAAGATAGAAATGAGAATGAATAGAAGTGTTGAAGTCTCAAAGTAGTTGAAGCATGCTATTAAGGGGGGGGAAGAAGTCAAAGTAAGAAACAAACATTATAGTTTATCCCACGGTTTTGTTAGTTCTTAGAATCTCATAGAAGGTTTTATTGGTGAATTTGGGAAATGTAGAAAGAAGACACATATGGAGGCTGAAACAACACCTATTGATTTGAATATGAAGAATCAATGCTTTCATTTCCATGGATTTGATCATATTCAAGCTGAGAATCCCAAAAACAAAGTTATGACCTATCAAGATAGAAATGAGAGTGAATAGAAGTGTTGAAGTCTCAAAGTATGTTAAGCATGCTATTAAGGGGAGAAGAAGTCAAAGTAAGAAACAAACATTATAGTTTATCCCACAGTTCTGTTAGTTCTTAGAATCTCATAGTGGGTTTTATTGGTAAATTTGGGAGTTGTAGAAAGAAGACACATATGGAGGCTGAAACAACACCTATTGATGTGAATATGAAGAATCAATGCTTTCATTTCCATGGATTTGATCATATTCAAGCTGAGAATCCCAAAAACAAAGTTATGACCTATCAAGATAGAAATGAGAGTGAATAGAAGTGTTGAAGTCTCAAAGTATGTTAAGCATGCTATTAAGGGGGAGAAGAAGTCAAAGTAAGAAACAAACATTATAGTTTATCCCACAGTTCTGTTAGTTCTTAGAATCTCATAGGAGGTTCTATTGGTGAATTTGGGAGTTGTAGAAAGAAGACACATATGGAGACTGAAACGACACCTATTGATGTGAATATGAAGAATCAATGCTTTCATTTCCAAGGATTTGACCATTTTCATGCCTGAGTACACCAAAAACGGAGTTATGTCCCTTCAAGATAGAAATGAGAGTGAATAGAAGTGTAGAAATCTGAAAGTAGTAAAAGCATGCTATTAAGGTGGAGAAGCAAGTCAAAGTAAGAAACAAACACTATAGCTTATCCCACAGTTCTGTTAGTTCTTAGAATCTCATAGGAGTTTCTATTGGTAAATTTGGGAGTTGTAGAAATAAGACACATATGGAGGCTGAAACAACACCTATTGATGTAAATAAAAAGAATCAATGCTTTCATTTCCAAGGATTTGACCATTTTCAAGCTGAGAACACCAAAAACGAAGTTATGACCCTTCAAGATTGAAATGAGAGTGAATAGAAGTGTGGAAATGTCAAAGTAGTGGAAGCATGCTATAGAGGTGGAGAAGCAAGTCAAAGTAAGAAACAAACATTATAGCTTATCCCACAGTTCTGTTAGCTCTTTGAATCTTATAAAAGTTTTTATTAGTAAATTTAGGAGTTTTAGAATGAATACACATATGGAAGCTGAAACAACACCGATTGATGTGAATATGAAGAATCAATGCTTTCATTTCCAAGAAGTTTACCATTTTCAAGCTGAGAACACCAAAAACGGAGTTATGACCCTTCAAGATAGAAATGAGAGTGAATAGAAGAAGTGTAGAAATCTCAAAGTAGTTAAAGCATGATATTAAGGTGGAGAAGCAAGTCAAAATAAGAAACAAACATTATAGCTTATCCCACAGTTCTGTTAGCTCTTTGAATCTTATAAGAGTTTTTATTGGTGAATTTAGGAGTTTTAGAAAGAAGACACATATGGAAGCTAAAACAACACCTATTGATGTGAATATGAAGAATCAATGCTTTCATTTCCAAGGATTTGACCATTTTTTAGCTGAGAACACCAAAAACGGAGTTATGACCCTTCAAGATAGAAATGAGAGTAAATAGAAGTGTGGAAATGTCAAAGTAGTGGAAGCATGCTATTAAGGTAGAGAAGCAAGTCAAAGTAAGAAACAAACATTATAGCTTATCCCACAGTTCTATTAGTTCTTTGAATCTTATAGGAGTTTCTATTGGTAAATTTGGGAGTCTTAGAAAGAATACACATATTAAAGCTGAAACAACACCTATTGATGTGAATATGAAGAATCAATCCTTTCATTTCCTAGGATTTGACCATATTCAAGCTGGGAATCCTAAAAACAGAGTTATGACCTATCAAGATAGAAATGAGAATGAATAGAAGTGTTGAAGTCTCAAAGTAGTTGAAGCATGCTATTAAGGGGGGGGGAAGAAGTCAAAGTAAGAAACAAACATTATAGTTTATCCCACGGTTCTGTTAGTTCTTAGAATCTCATAGAAGGTTTTATTGGTGAATTTGGGAAATGTAGAAAGAAGACACATATGGAGGCTGAAACAACACCTATTGATTTGAATATGAAGAATCAATGCTTTCATTTCCATGGATTTGATCATATTCAAGCTGAGAATCCCAAAAACAAAGTTATGACCTATCAAGATAGGAATGAGAGTGAATAGAAGTGTTGAAGTCTCAAAGTAGTTGAAGCATGCTATTAAGGGGGGGAAGAAGTCAAAGTAAGAAACAAACATTATAGTTTATCCCACAGTTCTGTTAGTTCTTAGAATCTCATAGTGGGTTTTATTGGTAAATTTGGGAGTTGTAGAAAGAAGACACATATGGAGGCTGAAACAACACCTATTAATGTGAATATGAAGAATCAATGCTTTCATTTCCAAGGATTTGACCATTTTCTAGCTGAGAACACCAAAAACGGAGTTATGACCCTTCAAGATAGAAATGAGAGTAAATAGAAGTGTGGAAATGTCAAAGTAGTGGAAGCATGCTATTAAGGTAGAGAAGCAAGTCAAAGTAAGAAACAAACATTATAGCTTATCCCACAGTTCTATTAGTTCTTTGAATCTCATAGGAGTTTCTATTGGTAAATTTGGGAGTCTTAGAAAGAATACACATATTAAAGCTGAAACAACACCTATTGATGTGAATATGAAGAATCAATGCTTTCATTTCCATGGATTTGATCATATTCAAGCTGAGAATCCCAAAAACAGAGTTATGACCTATCAAGATAGAAATGAGAGTGAATAGAAGTGTTGAAGTCTCAAAGTATGTTAAGCATGCTATTAAGGGCGAGAAGAAGTCAAAGTAAGAAACAAACATTATAGGTTATCCCACAGTTCTTTTAGCTCTTTGAATCTTATAAGAGTTTTTATTATTGAATTTGGGAGATTTAGAAAGAATACACATATGGAAGCTGAAACAACACCTATTGATGTGAATATGAAGAATCAATCCTTTCATTTCCTAGGATTTGACCATATTCAAGCTGGGAATCCTAAAAACAGAGTTATGACCTATCAAGATAGAAATGAGAATGAATAGAAGTGTTGAAGTCTCAAAGTAGTTGAAGCATGCTATTAAGAGGGGGGGGAAGAAGTCAAAGTAAGAAACAAACATTATAGTTTATCCCACGGTTCTGTTAGTTCTTAGAATCTCATAGAAGGTTTTATTGGTGAATTTGGGAAATGTAGAAAGAAGACACATATGGAGGCTGAAACAACACCTATTGATTTGAATATGAAGAATCAATGCTTTCATTTCCATGGATTTGATCATATTCAAGCTGAGAATCCCAAAAACAAAGTTATGACCTATCAAGATAGGAATGAGAGTGAATAGAAGTGTTGAAGTCTCAAAGTATGTTAAGCATGCTATTAAGGGGGAGAAGAAGTCAAAGTAAGAAACAAACATTATAGTTTATCCCACAGTTCTGTTAGTTCTTAGAATCTCATAGTGGGTTTTATTGGTAAATTTGGGAGTTGTAGAAAGAAGACACATATGGAGGCTGAAACAACACCTATTGATGTGAATATGAAGAATCAATGCTTTCATTTCCAAGGATTTGACCATTTTCTAGCTGAGAACACCAAAAACGGAGTTATGACCCTTCAAGATAGAAATGAGAGTAAATAGAAGTGTGTTAATGTCAAAGTAGTGGAAGCATGCTATTAAGGTAGAGAAGCAAGTCAAAGTAAGAAACAAACATTATAGCTTATCCCACAGTTCTATTAGTTATTTGAATCTCATAGGAGTTTCTATTGGTAAATTTGGGAGTCTTAGAAAGAATACACATATTAAAGCTGAAACAACACCTATTGATGTGAATATGAATAATCAATGCTTTCATTTCCATGGATTTGATCATATTCAAGCTGAGAATCCCAAAAACAGAGTTATGACCTATCAAGATAGAAATGAGAGTGAATAGAAGTGTTGAAGTCTCAAAGTATGTTAAGCATGCTATTAAGGGGGAGAAGAAGTCAAAGTAAGAAACAAACATTATAGGTTATCCCACAGTTCTTTTAGCTCTTTGAATCTTATAAGAGTTTTTATTATTGAATTTGGGAGATTTAGAAAGAATACACATATGGAAGCTGAAACAAAACCTATTGATGTGAATATGAAGAATCAATGCTTTCATTTCCAAGGATTTGACCATATTCAAGCTGGGAATCCTAAAAACAGAGTTATAACCTATCAAGATAGAAATGAGAATGAATAGAAGTGTTGAAATCTCAAAGTAGTTGAAGCATGCTATTAAGGGGGGGCGGGGAAGAAGTCAAAGTAAGAAACAAACATTAGAGTTTATCCCACAGTTCTGTTAGTTCTTAGAATCTCATAGAAGGTTTTATTGGTGAATTTGGGAAATATAGAAAGAAGACACATATGGAGGCTGAAACAACACCTATTGATGTGAATATGAAGAATCAATGCTTTCATTTCCATGGATTTGATCATATTCAAGCTGAGAATCCCAAAAACAAAGTTATGACCTATCAAGATAGAAATGAGAGTGAATAGAAGTGTTGAAGTCTCAAAGTATGTTAAGCATGCTATTAAGGGGGAGAAGAAGTCAAAGTAAGAAACAAACATTATAGTTTATCCCACAGTTCTGTTAGTTCTTAGAATCTCATAGGAGGTTCTATTGGTGAATTTGGGAGTTGTAGAAAGAAGACACATATGGAGACTGAAACGACACCTATTGATGTGAATATGAAGAATCAATGCTTTCATTTCCAAGGATTTGACCATTTTCATGCTGAGTACACCAAAAACGGAGTTATGTCCCTTCAAGATAGAAATGAGAGTGAATAGAAGTGTAGAAATCTCAAAGTAGTAAAAGCATGCTATTAAGGTGGAGAAGCAAGTCAAAGTAAGAAACAAACACTATAGCTTATCCCACAGTTCTGTTAGTTCTTAGAATCTCATAGGAGTTTCTATTGGTAAATTTGGGAGTTGTAGAAATAAGACACATATGGAGGCTGAAACAACACCTATTGATGTAAATAAAAAGAATCAATGCTTTCATTTCCAAGGATTTGACCATTTTCAAGCTGAGAACACCAAAAACGAAGTTATGACCCTTCAAGATTGAAATGAGAGTGAATAGAAGTGTGGAAATGTCAAAGTAGTGGAAGCATGCTATAGAGGTGGAGAAGCAAGTCAAAGTAAGAAACAAATATTATAGCTTATCCCACAGTTCTGTTAGCTCTTTGAATCTTATAAAAGTTTTTATTAGTAAATTTAGGAGTTTTAGAATGAATACACATATGGAAGCTGAAACAACACCGATTGATGTGAATATGAAGAATCAATGCTTTCATTTCCAAGAAGTTTACCATTTTCAAGCTGAGAACACCAAAAACGGAGTTATGACCCTTCAAGATAGAAATGAGAGTGAATAGAAGAAGTGTAGAAATCTCAAAGTAGTTAAAGCATGATATTAAGGTGGAGAAGCAAGTCAAAATAAGAAACAAACATTATAGCTTATCCCACAGTTCTGTTAGCTCTTTGAATCTTATAGGAGTTTTTATTGGTGAATTTAGGAGTTTTAGAAAGAAGACACATATGGAAGCTAAAACAACACCTATTGATGTGAATATGAAGAATCAATGCTTTCATTTCCAAGGATTTGACCATTTTTTAGCTGAGAACACCAAAAACGGAGTTATGACCCTTCAAGATAGAAATGAGAGTAAATAGAAGTGTGGAAATGTCAAAGTAGTGGAAGCATGCTATTAAGGTAGAGAAGCAAGTCAAAGTAAGAAACAAACATTATAGCTTATCCCACAGTTCTATTAGTTCTTTGAATCTTATAGGAGTTTCTATTGGTAAATTTGGGAGTCTTAGAAAGAATACACATATTAAAGCTGAAACAACACCTATTGATGTGAATATGAAGAATCAATCCTTTCATTTCCTAGGATTTGACCATATTCAAGCTGGGAATCCTAAAAACAGAGTTATGACCTATCAAGATAGAAATGAGAATGAATAGAAGTGTTGAAGTCTCAAAGTAGTTGAAGCATGCTATTAAGGGGGGGGAAGAAGTCAAAGTAAGAAACAAACATTATAGTTTATCCCACGGTTTTGTTAGTTCTTAGAATCTCATAGAAGGTTTTATTGGTGAATTTGGGAAATGTAGAAAGAAGACACATATGGAGGCTGAAACAACACCTATTGATTTGAATATGAAGAATCAATGCTTTCATTTCCATGGATTTGATCATATTCAAGCTGAGAATCCCAAAAACAAAGTTATGACCTATCAAGATAGAAATGAGAGTGAATAGAAGTGTTGAAGTCTCAAAGTATGTTAAGCATGCTATTAAGGGGGAGAAGAAGTCAAAGTAAGAAACAAACATTATAGTTTATCCCACAGTTCTGTTAGTTCTTAGAATCTCATAGTGGGTTTTATTGGTAAATTTGGGAGTTGTAGAAAGAAGACACATATGGAGGCTGAAACAACACCTATTGATGTGAATATGAAGAATCAATGCTTTCATTTCCATGGATTTGATCATATTCAAGCTGAGAATCCCAAAAACAAAGTTATGACCTATCAAGATAGAAATGAGAGTGAATAGAAGTGTTGAAGTCTCAAAGTATGTTAAGCATGCTATTAAGGGGAGAAGAAGTCAAAGTAAGAAACAAACATTATAGTTTATCCCACAGTTCTGTTAGTTCTTAGAATCTCATAGGAGGTTCTATTGGTGAATTTGGGAGTTGTAGAAAGAAGACACATATGGAGACTGAAACGACACCTATTGATGTGAATATGAAGAATCAATGCTTTCATTTCCAAGGATTTGACCATTTTCATGCTGAGTACACCAAAAACGGAGTTATGTCCCTTCAAGATAGAAATGAGAGTGAATAGAAGTGTAGAAATCTGAAAGTAGTAAAAGCATGCTATTAAGGTGGAGAAGCAAGTCAAAGTAAGAAACAAACACTATAGCTTATCCCACAGTTCTGTTAGTTCTTAGAATCTCATAGGAGTTTCTATTGGTAAATTTGGGAGTTGTAGAAATAAGACACATATGGAGGCTGAAACAACACCTATTGATGTAAATAAAAAGAATCAATGCTTTCATTTCCAAGGATTTGACCATTTTCAAGCTGAGAACACCAAAAACGAAGTTATGACCCTTCAAGATTGAAATGAGAGTGAATAGAAGTGTGGAAATGTCAAAGTAGTGGAAGCATGCTATAGAGGTGGAGAAGCAAGTCAAAGTAAGAAACAAACATTATAGCTTATCCCACAGTTCTGTTAGCTCTTTGAATCTTATAAAAGTTTTTATTAGTAAATTTAGGAGTTTTAGAATGAATACACATATGGAAGCTGAAACAACACCGATTGATGTGAATATGAAGAATCAATGCTTTCATTTCCAAGAAGTTTACCATTTTCAAGCTGAGAACACCAAAAACGGAGTTATGACCCTTCAAGATAGAAATGAGAGTGAATAGAAGAAGTGTAGAAATCTCAAAGTAGTTAAAGCATGATATTAAGGTGGAGAAGCAAGTCAAAATAAGAAACAAACATTATAGCTTATCCCACAGTTCTGTTAGTTCTTTGAATCTCATAGGAGTTTTAGAGATTTCTTGGAGATAAATCATGTCGGAGGTGGGTCCCATTTTCTTGGTGTTGCGATCTTGACTTCTTAGATACATAGTTTTTTCATACAGCTAGACTCTGTATCTTATGTACCTTATTTACTACTTGTAATATCCCAACGAAACTAATAATCTACAGAGTATAGCTGTATGAAAAAACTATGTATCTAAGAAGTCAAGATCGCAACACCAAGAAAATGGGACCCACCTCCGACATATGGGACCCACTTATACACACAGCAAGCACTCAAAACGTAAGCAATGACGTAAGCAAAATGTCGGCACCACTACAGGACGACACGTATCAACACACTGACGCAAGCAATGACATAAGCAAGCACCCAACTTCCCCTATAAATACTCAACTCTACCATCAGAGGAAGCACAAGCGATTTCTCGCACAACTTTCTCTCTCTACAAATCTCTCTACAAATCTCTCTACTCTTTGTAATCTCTTACTTAGCTCTTGTAATCAAAGTTTTAATAAAAATTACTTTTTCAAAACCACGTCTACGCTAGTAAGTAAATCTAGTACGGACAACGAGAACCCTGAGTCTTCGGACAATATTGGCACCTTCGACTTATTGTGTGGTTGCACTTCTCAGTATTTGTACCCTCATTCGTCGATAGTATCTCGGTTTTATTAAGCAGTAATTTTTTTTTTATGGTATCGAGCCAAAGCCTTTTAAAGTCTTTGCACAAATTTTCATTTGAAACGTTTCCTAAAACAAAAGGCACCACCACTCAAATCAACCTAAACTCTCCTAGCCAGATCCTCACCCTTCTATCAAGCCATTGTTGCTGAGGGTGTTCCAGGCCGCAAGTCCTAAAAGGCAGTAAGACCGTTGGCAAGCCCGATTAATGTCAATATAGAATTGGTAAGTCTCTCTCTAGTATGTGTTTAAGTAAAATTTAAGTCATAGGCGTCCTCATTTAGAAAGCTTTTCAAACCGAAATATGCTGCATCCACATCTCATACTCCAACTCACTCAAGAGCGATTATGACAAAAATAACAAACTTTAATCATGAATTATCAAAAAATAAACTACCACATGTAAACCCAGAAAATATTTATCAAATTGGAACTTTTGATTTCAGAACAGCTTATGCAATAAAAGAACATGAACAGACCTTATCTTTACAAAATGAATTCGAAGAAATCAAATTATTATCCTCAATCGCCCTTGATAAATATAAACAAAAAGGATTTAATTATCTCCATTTTGGACTAGTTCAAATAGCAATCAAACCCTTATCAAGGAATGGTATTGATTCACCAATACTTATGCTATTAAGAGATAAAACTTTATTAAAATTTGAAGATTCGCTCCTTGGAGCAGTTCAATCAAACTTATGCAGCGGAGCAATTTATTTCAATTGCGCCCCTAATTTTCAAGTAAGTTTACATGATCCAACGATACTAAATACGCTGGTATTAAATGTTCACTTACCTGAAATTAAATTTGAAAATAATAGACACGGATATCTATTGCTATATAGAATCTATTTTAAGCAATCAACCTCTGAATTTAACCCAAGATGTCTATTACAAGATAATAAAGGAGAAACTACCATATTAGCAGTTAACAGTAAAGACATTCCAAGTGCTACCTATGCACCTAAACAATTAAAATGGGATGAAATAACCATTCCAGATCAATGGAAAATTGAGATTACTCAACCAATAAGGAATTTTGAACAAAGAAATATTTCAAGAATAATTGAACAAAGAGACGGAAAAATAATATTACAATTTGGTTCATTTAGAGAACCAGCACCTCCAAGAATAAGTTATAATTATTACCGGCCTTCTGGTGCTGAGTTTAGATCTAAAAAATCAAGTACAGACTCAGAAGTTGAAAGTGTCAATCAAAAGCGATAATCAAGACATTAAATTTAAAGCACCTATTGCTGAACCAAATAACGACCTATATCGACATCTCTCCTACGCATTCAGATTTTAAATCTATTAATGTAATTACAAAAGAATATGCAATCAATAAACAATATATCAAAGAAGATTTCTATTCAAAAGAAAATAATGATAAGAGAAACTGGTATTTCAATACGTTTTCTAAAAAACAAACAATAGAATATAGAGAAAAATGGTATAATTGTATGCTATTAAAAGAAATAGACATTCCATTTTTTATATGGTTTGAAACATATTCAATAGCATATAACATAGATTACCCGTTTAAAACAATTAATACAAGCTCATCTTTAGGACAATTATGGGAACAAGTAGATGGATCTAAAACTAAATCAATACATCCCCCGTTAAAAGATTTAAAAATAAATACACCAAATAGACAAATTATAGCCACACCATTTAAAACTGGTGCAAATAAAAGGCGATAAAGACCCCGTCTTATTACAAGATATTAAATCTATTTATCAACAAAATAACTATCAAAGTCAAATATTACATACAATATCAAAACAAGTAGATCAAATAGATCATAAATTAAATATGAATGAATATAATAAATTAGAACAAAGTATGCAACATCCTTTTTCATCTACATCTACACCTATATTTAAACCTATAAATAGACAAGTAATATTTCCTGAAAATGAAATATTAAAATCAATCGCATCTAGATTAGCAAATTTAGACAAAGGTAAAGGAATCAACAATATTGATGAAACTGATCATGAACCCATTCAATCCTCTACTCAATCTGATAATGATGATCAAGAAATAAATCGTATAAGAAATAAAATAAGATCAAATAAACCCTATTATAAAAGACATACTCCACCCGATTTACTATATGAAGAACAATATAACCAAAATAGAAATGTATACACTGGAGATGGTATTTATGAATGGAATATAGATGGCAAATCAGAATACCAAATTATGTCTGTATTACAAGAAATGGGTATGGCTTCCATATCCTATAAAGCTAGAGGTAATTCTGATAAACAAGCATGCGTATTACTAATAGTTGGTTTTTTTTGGAGCATTAAAATATTTGAGGGATAACTCACTATACACACCTACTCTAGATGCAATAATTAATCACGTAGAAATAAAAAAAGGTAGAAGATGATGATGGTTTTATTGAAGATATAGAACATCAAAATGCAGTAGAAGTCTTAATTTATACAATAACTATGCATTTTGTCGGAAATCCCAATGAGGAATCGAAAGCAAGAAAATAATTTTAACCAATTTAAGATGTCCAACTTTAGGCGATTTTAAATGGTATAAAGATATTTTTGTCACAAATATATTTCAAAGAAAAGATTGTAATCAACCTTTTTGGAAAGAACGATTTATTTCAGGATTACCATCTTTTTCGCTGAAAAAGTAATCAATAAATTAAAAGAATATTCTGGTGGACAACCTGTCCCTTGGAATACAATAACATATGGCCAATTATTCGCATTTGTTAAAAAAGAAGGATTAGCTTTATGTCAAGAACATAAAGATAAAAAACGAAATGATAAATTCAAATTTAAACAAACAATGGGTTCATTTTGCGAACAATATGGATATTCAAGACTTAATCCACCATCAAGAATTAAACGATTAAAACAAAGGCATAATAGGTCAAATAATATTAAGTATTATCAAAAACCAAACCCTTACCAAAAACATTTTAATAATAAAAATTCTTCAAACTATCCTAAACAAAAAGAATTTTCAAAAGAAACCATTCAATAAATACAATAAATTTAAATCTACTAATAATCTAGTTTGCTGGAATTGCAAGCGTCCCGGACATAGATCCACGGATTGCAAAATGAAGAAAAAAATAAGCGAAATATTCCAAGATCAACCTGATATCCAAGAAAAATTAACAAAATTATTAATATCAGAATCTGAATTATCAGAAAATGAGTCTTCTAATAATAATTCAATAAATGAGATAGAAAACTTAAGTGATTCTTCTACTGAATCACAAGAAATTTCTGATAATTTATGTAATTGTAACGTAATCAACGTAATAACCAAAGACAATAATAAACAATTCTTATTAGACATTATAGACAAAATAAATGATCCTAATATTAAAGGGAATATTTAACAAAATTAAAGGATATCATATATCAAGAAAATCAATTAGCTACTCCTCAACCATTTAGTCTAAATAAAATATTTGAAAAATATCCAACTCAAAGTTTATTTAAACAAGTAACAACTGGTGAATTGCAACATGAAGTTAAACAACTTAAAACTCAAATAAAAGATTTACAAATACTTGTTAATCAACAAGATTTGAAACAATTACAAATAGGCGGCTCGTTTATCTTTAATAGAGTCACCAAACCTTAATCAAGCATCTTCAAGCAATAAAAATTTAGAAGATAATGATACTCACTTAGACCAAAATGAAGAATATATAAACAACATTAATAAAATAAATTATCAAAAGTGGTATACTAAGATTACATTACATATAGGACATGATTTCAAAATAAATACAATAGCATTACTAGATTCATGGTGACTATAACTGCATACGAGAAGGTCTTATACCTACTAAATTTTATGAAAAAAAACCACTTGAGCATTAGCGGCGCCAATGGAAGTAATTTAAAAGTAAAATATAAATTACCATGCAAAAAATCTGTAATCAAGGATATTGTTTTAAAACCAATTTATCCTAGTTAAAGATTTAACACAAGAAGTAATATTAGGAACACCATTCTTTACTCAAATTTATCCTTTTAAAGTATCTGAATATGGTATAACAACAAAAGTTGTAGGGACAAAAATGTTATTCGAATTTTTATTACCTATAAAAACCAAAGAAATATTAGAACTCCAACAAAATACAATACAAAAAACAATTAACTTAATAAATGGAAAACATAAACATATTCAATATTTACAGGATGAAATTTCTTACAAAAAATAGATGAACAATTAAAATCCCTATATAATTAACAAAATAAAAACTATTGAAAACAAATTAATCGAACAAGTATGTTCTAATCTACCCAATGCATTTTGGGAGCGAAAACAACATACGGTTAGTCTACCTTATATAAAAAGATTTTCCTGAGAAACTTATACCAACTAAAGCAAGACCTATTCAAATGAATAAAGCATTGCTAGAACAATGTCAAAAAGAAATACAAGATTTATTAAACAAAAAATTAATTCGACCATCCAAGTCACCTTGGAGTTGTGCAGCATTTTATGTTAATAGCTTAGCAGAGAAAAGGCGTGGAGTACCACGATTAGTTATAAATTACAAACCATTAAATAATGTATTACAATGGATTAGATATCCAATACCCAATAAAGAGATCTATTAAAAAGATTATACAATGCAAAAATCTTTTCAAAATTTGATATGAAAAGCGGATTTTGGCAAATACAAATTAACGAAAAAGATAAATATAAAACAGCATTCACGGTACCTTTTTGGACATTACGAATGGAATGTAATGCCATTTGGACTTAAAATGCACCATCTGAATTCAACATATTATGAATGATATATTCAATAATTCTTCACCATTAGCTATAGTCTATATTGACGATGTCTTAATATATTCAACGTCGATAGACCAACACTTTAGCCATTTAAACACATTTTTAAATATAGTAAAAAATAACGGATTAGTCTTATCAAAACAAAAAATGAATTTATTTCAAACAAAAATTAGATTCTTAGGACATAATATATATCAAGGAACTATGACACCCATATCACGATCACTAGAATTTGCTGATAAATTCCCGAGATGAACTAAGGAAAAAACTCAATTACAAAGATTCCTAGGATGTACGAACTATGTTTCAGATTTTCTACCTAAGCTAAGAAAAACTATTCAACCATTATGTCAAAGTCTTCAAAAAAATTCTAAACTATGGACAAAACTACATACTATGTTTGTACAGCAGGTTAAATTGCAAGTAAAAAACCTTACCATGTCTATCTATTCCAAATCCCGAAGCTAATATGATAGTTGAAACTGATGCCTCGGAAATAGGTTATGGAGGAATTCTGAAACAAAAACTATCAGAGTTTAGCAAGAGTCTATATCGTTTTCATTCAGGAGTCTGGATAGGACCCCAACAAACTTATTAACAGTTAAAAAGGAAGTACTTTCCATAGTTAATTGTATTTCAAAATTTCAAGATGATTTAATCAACAAAAAATTCTTATTACGAGTTGGTAAGTCAGCAAAAGAAATATTACAAAAAGATGTTAAAAACCTAGTCTCTAAACAAATATT
Source organism: Cardamine occulta (assembly GCA_028015245.1). Classification (NCBI taxonomy): domain Eukaryota; kingdom Viridiplantae; phylum Streptophyta; class Magnoliopsida; order Brassicales; family Brassicaceae; genus Cardamine; species Cardamine occulta. The sequence goes on along the minus strand of CM051378.1, from coordinate 9,604,012 downwards.
TGCCGGATGGCAAGCTATTCTATCTGTTTTTGATTTGATATTCAATATATTAAAGGAGAAAATAATTCTTTGCCTGATTTTCTAACAAGAGAATATTTGCAGGGAAAAACAACAAATATTCAACAACAACCTATTCAAGATGACAGACCCTAAAAGCAAGAAACCGATGACCGCATCGGGACTATATCAAAACCAACCCCACCTTGAGGGTAAACCTCTGAGTAATCAAAATACTTTCTCGGCTCTTGCAATTTCCTCCTCTTTCTTATGTAAATGCATTAACCACCTTAAAAGGCCAAACCTCTTCTCAACCATCTTCTCCTATTCAAACCACTACCAAGTCAAATTACTTCCTCAAACCGTAAAAAACAACATACATTAACTACCCATTATACAAAACCTGTTACCCTCAAAGAACTCCAAACATTTACCAACCGAGTCTTTTATCTGAGACGGACTTTACCCTACTGATAATGTACTCAAAAATAGAACCTTCTATGAGTATATTCTAGTAGACTCTGGTTCTGTTGAAATTACTCATCCTTACCTTCCAAAAACGCGATCCTAATCTCATATCCTATTCAACTTGTAAAATTCTTCAGTATCCAATCTATTCAAGAGCTTGGTTTCATTCATACCCATACTACCAAACCTTTCTACCCCAGGCTACCATATTAACAGCTACTTCGTGACATTGATTATATCAATGCTTTTTCCCGAACCTTTTACCTACGACCTTATGATCATTCTGGTTTATTTCCTTTGATCGTAGCTACCTAAAAACTATCCCTGGCTGGTTCTCACGAATGGTGGCATTGGCTAAGGCCCTACCAATGACATCTACCCAACCGATCTTCTCAAAACTGCTTACCCCTATTACCTCAAATATATTAATCAACAACTTTGTTGGGTCATTCAAATTATTTCCTTCCATATTGACATGGGAATCCAGTGGATATGCTCATGGCATTTCAACATTGCTCTCTTTCTCCCGGGCATGCCATGTTCCTTACTTGAGAATTCCGCATCAAATGGTGGGACAAGTTTAATCTTGACCGTTATTCTCTCACCAATATCCAAAAATTCTTCCGGATAAGCAAAGAGTTCACCTGACTATAAAAAGCGTCTCTAAATCAATACCCTCCTTAAACGGATCAACTTCTTGCATCCTCTTCTTCTAAACCCAAGCCATCTACTCAACCACCAAACAAACCATCTACTCAAGCATCGACTCGAAGTCCAACTCACTTCATCCAGCTCTTCCAAATCCGCCTCTACGCCGCTCTTGCTAAGCAATGAGCTCCAAAAATTATTGCCACAATAAGTCAACAAATGGAATCCTCCGATGATGAAAGAGGAGATAACCAATCATTTGACACTATACAATCCGACGATCCATATGGTGGCCCTTAGGCCAAGATCCATTTGATATTTAAAAAAAAAAAAAAAAAAAAAAAAAAAAAAAACCTAATAATGAGGTTATCTTAACACTTGATAGCAATATCAAAGTTAAGGCTATTCGAAACAAGCGGCTCTCGATAAAGAATTATCAAATCCGTTTATAGTGATGCTTTGCTCCAAAGCATGTTGGATGTATAAACGTCGGGATAAGTTAATCAATGTATATTCAGTAGACTACGTATCTTATGTACCTTATTTACTCTTGTAATATCCCATGAAACTAATAATCTACGAGTATGGCTGTATGAAAAAACTATGTATCTAAGA
>CM051378.1:9579714-9602184 GCA_028015245.1 Cardamine occulta | reverse complement strand
CTGAAACAACACCTGATGTGATCCTGGGGGAGGATCACGTCCCTGAATGCTCTCCAAATGCTAGGTGAAGTCTTTGAAGCAAGGAAACCCTCCGATGTACCGGTTCAAATGGATGAGTAACCACGAAAATGGATTGAATGAAACTTCTAAGAGTTGCGGAATCACTCTTAGACTTTCAAGGGTGTTCGTAGTGCAAGGAGATTTCCGAATACACTAATCGAGCATGATCAAACAGTTTCAAAGATGATTGAGAATAAGAAAGGTTTGATAAATCTGAAGAGAAAGAGAATACAAGTACTTATAGAGTTTCAGATACTTAGAACTAAAATATAGAAAATAGCAATTACTTAATGAGTCAAAGCTGATCATTAAGTGTACAAAAGACTTAAGACAAGTAACTCTTCAGCTTCAAAGTGGCGAGAATGGAGTGAATGGAGTGGGCTTGGATTTCATCCAGAGGAAATGATAAAGAGTGTGTGGGCTGGCCTCATTAAAATCCTCTCTTGGAAAACCCATTGGGATAAAACCAAGAGGAGGGAAAAAGAGTACAAGTCCACACACCTCTCTTCGATGAATGCTTAGCGGCGTGAATCACAATCAAGGTGACTGGATTAGCAAACTCAAGTCGCCCCTGGATATGGTGTAAGAGAGTGTAGAATGCTTGATGGAATCTTGCTTGCTTGGATCGAGTCATCGGACCAAGGGCACATGTAGATCTTTGTCGTTGGCTTCCTCAAGTCCATGTTGCTTTGTGGCTTCTCCTTTAGCTTCATTAAGCTCTGGTTCAAGCTGCTCCTCCATCTCCTTAGCTCCCTTAAGCTCTGGTTCAAGCTGCTCCTGTATTTCCTTAGCTTCCTCAAATCGGCTGCTGGTTAGGATCTCATCATCCTCTCCCACTTGAAAAGGATTTGACCTCAAAATCCGTTTCATCTGCTAAAAAGGAACCAGATCAGTTATGTTGAAGCTTGAACTTACGTTGTACTTACCTTGGAGGTCCAGCTGGTAGGCATTGTCGTTAAGTTTCTTGATGACTTTGAAAGGACCGTCGATTAGGGGCATCAACTTGGACTTTCTTTTCGTTGGGAAATCTTTCCTTTCTCAAATGTATCCAAACCAAATCGCCTTCTTGAAAATCTTTTTTCTTTGGCCTTTGTTAGCATACTTGGCATAGAGTTTGGTCTTGCTCTCCAAATTGATCCGAGCTTTCTCATGAATCTGCTTGACAAGTTCTGCTTTCTTTCTTCCATCTAAGCTAACTCTTTCACTCACAGGAAAAGGCATTAGATCCAAAGGTGATATAGGATTAAAACCATAGACAATTTCAAATGGAGAAAACTTAGATGCAGAATGCCTAGCATGGTTATAAGCAAACTCTACATAAGGGGTAAACATTCTTCCCAAGTCTTTAGATTCTTTTTAATCAATGCACGCAACAAAGTAGATAAAGTCCTATTAACTACTTCGGTTTGACCATCAGATTGTGGGTGACAAGTCGTAGAGAAACAAAGCTTAGTTCCTAACTTAGACCAAAGCGTTTTCCAAAAATAGCTAAGGAACTTAGTGTCTCTATCCGATACAATGGTCCTAGGCATACCATGCAACCTAACAATTTCCCTAAAGAACAATCCGGCTATATTCATTGCATCATCAGTTTTATGACAAGGGATAAAATGTGCCATTTTCGATCTTAGTCCTAGGTAATCCAACAATAAAATCCATAGAGATGTCATGCCACGGATGCAAAGGAATGGGTAAAGGGGTATACAAACCGTGAGACTGGATTTTAGACTTAGCTTGTTTGCAAGTTGTACATCTTTCACAAGCTTTCTCTACATCTCTCCGCATGTGTGGCCAAAAGAAATGTGCTTGCATCACACTCAAGGTCTTAGCTACGCCAAAATGGCCCATGAGACCACCTTGTGAGCTTCCTTCACAAACAAATCTCTTAAAGAGGAGTTAGGTACACACAATCTATTTTCATAAAAAGAGAAAGCCATCACATTGAAAATATTTGCCATTACGAACTTCTCACAAGAAGCATAGATGTCCTTAAAATCAGGATCAGAAGCATATAAAGTCTTGATATGCTCGAACCCTAAGTAACTTAACTTCTAAAGAGTTCAAGAGAACATACCTCCGAGAAAGAGCATCGCTACTACATTCTCTTTACCTTTCTTGTATTTGATCACATACGGGAAAGTTTCAATGAATTCCACCCACCTTGCGTGTCTTTTTATTCAGCTTTTGTTGTCCTTTGAGATGCTTTAGAGACTCATGATCCGTGTGGATAACAAAGTCCTTGGGCCAAAGATAATGTTGCCATGTTTGCAAAGGCACGAACAAGCATAGAGCTCTTTATAAATGAGTGGGGTAATTGAGCGTGGATCCTCCAAGTTTTTCACTAAAAGTAGGCTATGGGCTTCATTTCCTGCATAAGTATAGCACCAATACCAAATCCTGAGGCATCACATTCAATTTCAAAGGTTTTATCAAAGTTAGGAAGAGATAGCAGGAGTGTGTGAGCTTGTCTTTCAAAGCTTGGAAAGCATCTTCTTGAGCTTGCTCCCACTTAAATCCAACATTCTTTTTGATAACTTCAGTGAGTGGAGCTGCTAGAGTGCTAAAGTCTTTGACGAATCTCCGATAAAAACTGGCAAGGCCATGAAAGCTTCTCACTTCGCCGACATTTCTAGGACTCGGCCATTCTTTGATCGCTTGGATCTTTTTCCTCATCAACCTTAATGCCATCTGTACTCAAACAAAACCTAAGAAGACAAGGTTATCTGTTCCAAAGGTACATTTCTTAAGATTAGCATACAAGGTTTCTTTCCTAAAGTACTTCCAAAACTTTTCTAAGATGCTCACATGATCATCCAAGCTACGCTATAGATTAGGATATCATCAAAGTATACAACCACAAAATGACCTATGAATGCTCTAAGAACATGATTCATTAGTCTCATGAAAGTACTAGGTGCGTTGGTTAGTCCAAAAGGCATGACTAACCATTCATATAGACCATGTTTAGTTTTAAATCGCGGTTTTCCATTCATCCCTTCTTTCATCCTAATTTGATGATATCCGCTTTTAAGATCTACCTTAGAAAAAATGCTAGAACCATGCAATTCATCAAGCATATCATCTAATCTAGGTATAGGATGTCGATACTTTACAGGTGATATTGTTGATCGCACGGAAATCGACACATCCTCCAGCTTCCATCTTTCTTAGGGACCGAGCAAAATGGGCACGGCACATGGGCTCATACTCTCTCGGATATGTCCTTTCTCCATGAGCTCGGTGACTTGCTGTTGAAGCTCCTTAGTCTCTAGAGGATTGGTTCTGTAGGCGGGTTTGTTGGGAAGAGAAGCTCGGGGTGAAATCGATCTGGTGTTCAATGCCACGGATTGGCGGTAGACCTTGTGGAGGTTCTTCCGGAAAACGTCTTGAAACTCCTGTAAAAAGAAACTGAATTTTGCTAGGGATTTCCTGCACCGTTTGGTTAGTTTTAAGACATTCTTTAAACACAAAAAGTAGGGATGGCGGATAACTTCCTTGTTGAGGCTTGATCATAAGATTGGTCGGTTGTTTGCGCTTGGATTCGGAAGTGATCTTGTTTTTTCTTCGAGAGCGATCTGGTCTAGATGAACCTCTTGCGGTGTTAACGATGCGAGAATGTTCCTCTTGCCTTTGAACTCAAAAGGTATATCGGTTGGTGAATCCATCATGCATGACTTTACGATCAGATTGCCAAGGTCTTCCAAGAAGTATATGCCCAGCATCCATCGGCAAGATATCACATAGGACTTCATCTTCATATTTTCCGATAGAAAAAAGGAACTAAGACTTGATGCTTAACTTCCAACTCTCCCTCATCATTAAGCCATTGTAGTTTGTAAGGCTTAGCTCTTTAATGACCGTTAGCCCAAGTTTTTCCACCATAGACTCACTCACGACGTTAGGTGCAACTTCCTCCATCGATCACTAAGCTACAAACCTTTTCTTTTACTAGACACGCCAGTATGGAATAGATTCTCCGTTGCTCATTTTTATCGAAAGTAGCATGCAGATTCAACGTCCTCCTTGTGACTAAGGGTTGTCCTACCGTTGGCATTGCAACATGCTCTTCTCTAGACTCAGCTGGAATGTTCTTCTTCCGATTCTAGCTCTCCATTGGCTCGAATGACTATGGTTCGTTTATTGGAGCAGGCGTTCGAATAATGACCAAAACCCTTACATTTGAAGCATTGTATTTCCCTGGTCTTGGTGCTTGAACCCTTATCAATGCCCTTAAGACGTGGCTCTTCTGTCCTAGGCTTGGAAATTGGCTGGTGGTCCTTGATAGGTTTGTCGTCTCGGGTTTGGCTGACTCTTGTGGAAACATAACCGGGTCTAGGGTTCCTTTTCTTAAGCTGTTTCTCAAACATGTTAGCTTTATGAAGAAGCTCTTCCTTTTCCACATAATGGGGGACTTCATGCCGATCCATAATTTCGCTATTAAGGCCGCCTATAAAGCTGGCCATAGTAGCTTCACCATCTTCTCGGGATATCAGCTCTAAGCAACAAGGTTTCCATCTCCTTGTAGTATTCTTCCACGGACTTACTTCCTTGAGATAGATTTCTCAGCCTTAGATGCAACTCTCTATGATAATGACTAGGTATAAACCTCTTCCTCATAATAATCTTCATTTGATTCCAAGTTTCAATAGGAAGATCTCCAACCCTTCTCCTTGAAGTTACTAGCTGATCCCACCAACTTAAGGCATAATCCTTGAATGCGGTTGGAGCTATCCGAACCATGTGGTCTTGAGCGCCTTCTGTGCAGTCAAAGACGATCTCAATCTTTTTCTCCACTCTAGATATTCTTCCGGATTATTGGTTCCATGGAAAGATGGAATCTCGATTTTTAGGCCGGCTAAAGGATCTCGGGTTTGAGTTTGATTGATCCTAAGGGGTTGTTCCTCTCTTGGCCGTCTTCTCCTTGAATGGTGTGTTCTAGAGGAGTGACTATAGTACTGCTCAGCCTCAGAAGGTTGTGATTGCCTCCTAAATCGGTCGTTGATGGATCTGTCAAATTCAGCTCTCATCTCTGCCCTCATGGTTGCTATACTCTCGTTCATCATTGCCTTACAGGAGTCCAGAAGTTGCTTGTTGGAGTTTGCTGGATTCTTCTTCACCATTGCTGCTTTCTGCCATGGTACCTGATCAGATTGAAACAAAATAACAAGTAAAATGCCCAACAGATAACACAACAACAATACAAGATAAGCTTGCTTGGAATTCCAAGAGACAGTTTGGTTTGATCGATTCGAATAAAATACCCAAATACGTTCAACAATTCTAGAAACAATTTTCTAAAATACCTGACTCGTTTTAAAGACAAATCCAACCGATCTCACTATTTTAGCAATTAAAACGGATTTATGAAAATTAAAACACTGAAAAGTCGCAGAAATTCTCTTTTCAAAATCACTTGAAGATGATCGGTCAGATTAAAATATCAAATCGTGTCCAAAAATTCCGAAATCAATTTTCACATAAACTAGACTCATAATATGTTCTTTGAAAACTGATTTGACGATTTTATCTATTACCAAAGATTTATGAAAATTCCGACAATCAACAGATAAATCAATTCAAAGGTTATGAAGAATATGAAAGGGTATAATCGGTTTGAAAAAGACACAACCTGAGATGGAGTCTGCTCTGATACCACTTGATGTGATCCTGGGGGAGGATCACGTCCCTGAATCTCTCCAAATGCTAGGTGAAGTCTTTGAAGCAAGGAAACCCTCCGATTTACGGGTTTGATGATGATTGGCGAGTGAGAAGGGAACAGATCGGTTCAAATGGATGAGTAACCACGAAAATGGATTGAATGAAACTTCTAAGAGTTGCGGAATCACTCTTAGACTTTCAAGGGCGTTACGTAGTGCAAGGAGATTTCGAATACACTAATCGAACATGATCAAACAGTTTCAAAGATGATTGAGAATAAGAAAGGTTTGATAAATCTGAAAGAGAAAGAGAATACAAGTACTTATAGAGTTTCAGATACTTAGAACTAAAATATAGAAAATAGCAATTACTTAATGAGTCAAAGCTGATCATTAAGTGTACAAAAGACTTAAGACAAGTAACTCTTCAGCTTCAAAGTGGCGAGAATGGAGTGAATGGAGTGGGCTTGGATTTCATCAAGAGGAAATGATAAAGAGTGTGTGGGCTGGCCTCATTAAAAACCTCTCTTGGAAAACCCATTGGGATAAAACCAAGAGGAGGGAAAAAGAGTACAAGTCCACACACTCTCTCGAATGAATGCTAAGCGGCGGGAACCACAATCGAGCTGACTGGATTGGCAAACGCGAGTCGGCCCTAGATATGGTGTAAGAGAGTGTAGAATGCTTGATGGAATCTTGCTTGCTTGGATCGAGTCATCGGACCAAGGGGCACATGTAGATCTTTGTCGTTGGCTTCCTCAAGTCCATGTTGCTTTGTGGCTTCTCCTTTAGCTTCCTTAAGCTCTGGTTCAAGCTGCTCCTCCATCTCCTTAGCTCCCTTAAGCTCTGGTTCAAGCTGCTCCTCTATTTCCTTAGCTTCCTCAAATCGGCTGCTGGTTAGGATCTCATCAACACCTATTGATGTGAATATGAAGAATCAATGCTTTCATTTCCATGGATTTGATCATATTCAAGCTGAGAATCCTAAAAAAAGAGTTATGCCTTTTCAAGATAGAAATGAGAGTGAATAGAAGTGTTGAAGTCTCAAAGTAGTTGAAGCATGATATTAAGGGGGAGAAGAAGTCAAAGTAAGAAACAAACATTATAGTTTATCCCACAGTTCTGTTAGTTCTTAGAATCTCATAAAAGGTTCTATTCGTGAATTTGGGAGTTGTAGAAAGAAGACTCATATGGAGGCTGAAACAACACCTATTGATGTGAATATGAAGAATCAATGCTTTGATTTCCAAGGATTTGACCATGTTCAAGCTGAGAACACCAAAAACAGAAATTTGACCCTTCAAGGTAAAAATGAGAGTGGATAGAAGTGTGGAAATCTCAAAGTAGTTAAAGCATGCTATTAACGTGGAGAAGCAAGTCAAAGTAAGAAACAAACATTATAGCTTATCCCACAGTTCTGTTAGTTATTTGAATCTCATAGGAGTTTCTATTGGTAAATTTGGGAGTTTTAGAAAGAATACACATATTGAAGCTGAAACAACACCTATTGATGTGAATATGAAGAATCAATGCTTTCATTTCCATGGATTTGATCATATTCAAGCTGAGAATCCTAAAAACAGAGTTATGACCTATCAAGATAGAAATGAGAGTGAATAGAAGTGTTGAAGTCTCAAATTAGTTGAAGCATGCTATTAAGGGGGAGAAGAAGTCAAAGTAAGAAACAAACATTATAGTTTATCTCACAGTTCATATAGTTCTTTGAATCTCATAGGAGTTTCTATTGGTGAATTTGGGAGTTGTAGAAAAAAGACACATATGGAGGCTGAAACAACACCTATTGATGTGAATATGAAGAATCAATGCTTTCATTTCCAAGGATTTGACCATTTTCAAGCTGAGAACACCAAAAACGGAGTTATGACCCTTCAAGATAGAAATGAGAGTAAATAGAAGTGTGGAAATGTCAAAGTAGTGGAAGCATGCTATTAAGGTAGAGAAGCAAGTCAAAGTAAGAAACAAACATTATAGCTTATCGCACAGTTCTATTAGTTCTTTGAATCTCATAGGAGTTTCTATTTTTAAATTTGGGAGTCTTAGAAAGAATACACATATTAAAGCTGAAACAACACCTATTGATGTGAATATGAAGAATCAATGCTTTCATTTCCATGGATTTGATCATATTCAAGCTGAGAATCCCAAAAACAGAGTTATGACCTATCAAGATAGAAATGAGAGTGAATAGAAGTGTTGAAGTCTCAAAGTATGTTAAGCATGCTATTAAGTGGGAGAAGAAGTCAAAGTAAGAAATTAACATTATAGTTTATCCCACAGTTCTGTTAGTTCTTAGAATCTCATAGGAGGTTCTATTGGTGAATTTGGGAGTTGTAGAAAGAAGACACATATGGAGACTGAAACAACACCTATTGATGTGAATATGAAGAATCAATGCTTTCATTTCCAAGGATTTGACCATTTTCATGCTGAGTACACCAAAAACGGAGTTATGTCCCTTCAAGATAGAAATGAGAGTGAATAGAAGTGTAGAAATCTCAAAGTAGTAAAAGCATGCTATTAAGGTGGAGAAGCAAGTCAAAGTAAGAAACAAACATTATAGCTTATCCCACAGTTCTGTTAGTTCTTAGAATCTCATAGGAGTTTCTATTGGTAAATTTGGGAGTTGTAGAAATAAGACACATATGGAGGCTGAAACAACACCTATTGATGTGAATATGAAGAATCAATGCTTTCATTTCCAAGGATTTGACCATTTTCAAGCTGAGAACACCAAAAACGGAGTTATGACCCTTCAAGATAGAAATGAGAGTGAATAGAAGAAGTGTAGAAATCTCAAAGTAGTTAAAGCATGCTATTAAGGTGGAGAAGCAAGTCAAAATAAGAAACAAACATTATAGCTTATCCCACAGTTCTGTTAGCTCTTTGAATCTTATAGGAGTTTTTATTGGTGAATTTAGGAGTTTTAGAAAGAAGACACATATGAAAGCTGAAACAACACCTATTGATGTGAATATGAAGAATCAATGCTTTCATTTCCAAGGATTTGACCATTTTCTAGCTGAGAACACCAAAAACGGAGTTATGACCCTTCAAGATAGAAATGAGAGTAAATAGAAGTGTGGAAATGTCAAAGTAGTGGAAGCATGCTATTAAGGTAGAGAAGCAAGTCAAAGTAAGAAACAAACATTATAGCTTATCCCACAGTTCTATTAGTTCTTTGAATCTCATAGGAGTTTCTATTGGTAAATTTGGGAGTCTTAGAAAGAATACACATATTAAATCTGAAACAACACCTATTGATGTGAATATGAAGAATCAATGCTTTCATTTCCATGGATTTGATCATATTCAAGCTGAGAATCCCAAAAACAGAGTTATGACCTATCAAGATATAAATGAGTGTGAATAGAAGTGTTGAAGTCTCAAAGTATGTTAAGCATGCTATTAAGGGGAAGAAGAAGTCAAAGTAAGAAACAAACATTATAGTTTATCCCACAGTTCTGTTAGTTCTTAGAATCCCATAGGAGGTTCTATTGGTGAATTTGGCAGTTGTAGAAAGAAGACACATATGGAGACTGAAACGACACCTATTGATGTGAATATGAAGAATCAATGCTTTCATTTCCAAGGATTTGACCATTTTCATGCTGAGTACACCAAAAATGGAGTTATGTCCCTTCAAGATAGAAATGAGAGTGAATAGAAGTGTAGAAATCTCAAAGTAGTAAAAGCATGCTATTAAGGTGGAGAAGCAAGTCAAAGTAAGAAAAAAACATTATAGGTTATCCCACAGTTCTGTTAGCTCTTTGAATCTTATATGAGTTTTTATTATTGAATTTGGGAGATTTAGAAAGAATACACATATGGAAGCTGAAACAACACCTATTGATGTGAATATGAAGAATCAATCCTTTCATTTCCTAGGATTTGACCATATTCAAGCTGGGAATCCTAAAAACAGAGTTATGACCTATCAAGATAGAAATGAGAATGAATAGAAGTGTTGAAGTCTCAAAGTAGGTTAAGCATGCTATGAAGGGGGGAAGAAGTCAAAGTAAGAAACAAACATTATAGTTTATCCCACAGTTCTGTTAGTTCTTAGAATCTCATAGAAGGTTTTATTGGTGAATTTGGGAGTTGTAGAAAGAAGACACATATGGAGGCTGAAACAACACCTATTGATGTGAATATGAAGAATCAATGCTTTCATTTCCATGGATTTGATCATATTCAAGCTGAGAATCCCAAAAACAAAGTTATGACCTATCAAGATAGAAATGAGAGTGAATAGAAGTGTTGAAGTGTCAAAAGTAGTATAAGCATGCTATTAAATTGGAGAAGAAGTCAAAGTAAGAAACAAACATTATAGTTTATCCCATAGTTCTGTTAGTTCTTAGAATCTCATAGGAGGTTCTATTGGTGAATTTGGGAGTTGTAGAAAGAAGACACATATGGAGACTGAAACGACACCTATTGATGTGAATATGAAGAATCACTGCTTTCATTTCCAAGGATTTGACCATTTTCATGCTGAGTACACCAAAAACGGAGTTATGTCCCTTCAAGATAGAAATGAGAGTGAATAGAAGTGTAGAAATCTCAAAGTAGTAAAAGCATGCTATTAAGGTGGAGAAGCAAGTCAAAGTAAGAAACAAACATTATAGCTTATCCCACAGTTCTGTTAGTTCTTAGAATCTCATAGGAGTTTCTATTGGTAAATTTGGGAGTTGTAGAAATAAGACACATATGGAGGCTGAAACAACACCTATTGATGTAAATAAAAAGAATCAATGCTTTCATTTCCAAGGATTTGACCATTTTCAAGCTGAGAACACCAAAAACGAAGTTATGACCCTTCAAGATTGAAATGAGAGTGAATAGAAGTGTGGAAATGTCAAAGTAGTGGAAGCATGCTATTAAGGTGGAGAAGCAAGTCAAAGTAAGAAACAAACATTATAGCTTATCCCACAGTTCTGTTAGCTCTTTGAATCTTATAAAAGTTTTTATTAGTGAATTTGGGAGTTTTAGAATGAATACACATATGGAAGCTGAAACAACACCGATTGATGTGAATATGAAGAATCAATGCTTTCATTTCCAGGGATTTGACCATTTTCAAGCTGAGAACACCAAAAATGGAGTTATGACCCTTGAAGATAGAAATGAGAGTGAATAGAAGAAGTGTAGAAATCTCAAAGTAGTTAAAGCATGCTATTAAGGTGGAGAAGCAAGTCAAAATAAGAAACAAACATTATAGCTTATCCCACAGTTCTGTTAGCTCTTTGAATCTTATAGGAGTTTTTATTGGTGAATTTAGGAGTTTTAGAAAGAAGACACATATGGAAGCTGAAACAACACCTATTGATGTGAATATGAAGAATCAAAGCTTTCATTTCCTAGAATTTGACAATTTTCAAGCTAAGAATCCCAAAACGCGGAGTTATGACCCTTCAAGATAGTAAATGAGAGTAAATAGAAGTGTGGAAATGTCAAAGTAGTGGAAGCATGCTATTAAGGTAGAGAAGCAAGTCAAAGTAAGAAACAAACATTATAGCTTATCCCACAGTTCTATTAGTTCTTTGAATCTTATAGGAGTTTCTATTGGTAAATTTGGGAGTCTTAGAAAGAATACACATATTCAAGCTGAAACAACACCTATTGATGTGAATATGAAGAATCAATCCTTTCATTTCCTAGGATTTGACCATATTCAAGCTGGGAATCCTAAAAACAGAGTTATGACCTATCAAGATAGAAATGAGAATGAATAGAAGTGTTGAAGTCTCAAAGTAGTTGAAGCATGCTATTAAAGGGGGGGAAGAAGTCAAAGTAAGAAACAAACATTATAGTTTATCCCACGGTTCTGTTAGTTCTTTGAATCTCATAGGAGTTTCTATTGGTAAATTTGGGAGTTTTAGAAAGAATACACATATTGAAGCTGAAACAACACCTATTGATGTGAATATGAAGAATCAATGCTTTCATTTCCATGGATTTGATCATATTCAAGCTGATAATCCCAAAAACAGAGTTATGACCTATCAAGATAGAAATGAGAGTAAATAGAAGTGTTGAAGTCTCAAAGTATGTTAAGCATGCTATTAAGGGGGAGAAGAAGTCAAAGTAAGAAACAAACATTATAGTTTATCCCACAGTTCTGTTAGTTCTTAGAATCTCATAGGAGGTTCTATTGGTGAATTTGGGAGTTGTAGAAAGAAGACACATATGGAAACTGAAACGACACCTATTGATGTGAATATGAAGAATCAATGCTTTCATTTCCAAGGATTTGACCATTTTCATGCTGAGTACACCAAAAACGGAGTTATGTCCCTTCAAGATAGAAATGAGAGTTAATAGAAGTGAAGAAATCTCAAAGTAGTAAAAGCATGCTATTAAGGTGGAGAAGCAAGTCAAAGTAAGAAACGAACATTATAGGTTATCCCAAGTTCTGTTAGCTCAAAGTATGTTAAGCATGCTATTAAGGGGGAGAAGAAGTCAAAGTAAGAAACAAACATTATAGGTTATCCCACAGTTCTTTTAGCTCTTTGAATCTTATAAGAATTTTTATTATTGAATTTGGGAGATTTAGAAAGAATACACATATGGAAGCTGAAACAACACCTATTGATGTGAATTTGAAGAATCAATCCTTTCATTTCCTAGGATTTGACCATATTCAAGCTGGGAATCCTAAAAACAGAGTTATGACCTATCAAGATAGAAATGAGAATGAATAGAAGTGTTGAAGTCTCAAAGTAGTTGAAGCATGCTATTAAGGGGGGGGAAGAAGTCAAAGTAAGAAACAAACATTATAGTTTATCCCACAGTTCTGTTAGTTCTTAGAATCTCATAGAAGGTTTTATTGGTGAATTTGGGAAATGTAGAAAGAAGACACATATGGAGGCTGAAACAACACCTATTGATTTGAATATGAAGAATCAATGCTTTCATTTCCATGGATTTGATCATATTCAAGCTGAGAATCCCAAAAACAAAGTTATGACCTATCAAGATAGAAATGAGAGTGAATAGAAGTGTTGAAGTCTCAAAGTATGTTAAGCATGCTATTAAGGGGGAGAAGAAGTCAAAGTAAGAAACAAACATTATAGTTTATCCCACAGTTCTGTTAGTTCTTAGAATCTCATAGGAGGTTCTATTGGTGAATTTGGGAGTTGTAGAAAGAAGACACATATGGAGACTGAAACGACACCTATTGATGTGAATATGAAGAATCAATGCTTTCATTTCCAAGGATTTGACCATTTTCATGCTGAGTACACCAAAAACGGAGTTATGTCCCTTCAACATAGAAATGAGAGTGAATAGAAGTGTAGAAATCTCAAAGTAGTAAAAGCAAGCTATTAAGGTGGAGAAGCAAGTCAAAGTAAGAAACAAACATTATAGCTTATCCCACAGTTCTGTTAGTTCTTAGAATCTCATAGGAGTTTCTATTGGTAAATTTGGGAGTTGTTGAAATAAGACACATATGGAGGCTGAAACAACACCTATTGATGTAAATAAAAAGAATCAATGCTTTCATTTCCAAGGATTTGACCATTTTCAAGCTGAGAACACCAAAAACGAAGTTATGACCCTTCAAGATTGAAATGAGAGTGAATAGAAGTGTGGAAATGTCAAAGTAGTGGAAGCATGCTATTAAGGTGGAGAAGCAAGTCAAAGTAAGAAACAAACATTATAGCTTATCCCACAGTTCTGTTAGCTCTTTGAATCTTATAAAAGTTTTTATTAGTGAATTTGGGAGTTTTAGAATGAATACACATATGGAAGCTGAAACAACACCGATTGATGTGAATATGAAGAATCAATGCTTTCATTTCCAAGGATTTGACCATTTTCAAGCTGAGAACACCAAAAACGGAGTTATGACCCTTCAAGATAGAAATGAGAGTGAATAGAAGAAGTGTAGAAATCTCAAAGTAGTTAAAGCATGCTATTAAGGTGGAGAAGCAAGTCAAAATAAGAAACAAACATTATAGCTTATCCCACAGTTCTGTTAGCTCTTTGAATCTTATAGGAGTTTTTATTGGTGAATTTAGGAGTTTTAGAAAGAAGACACATATGGAAGCTGAAACAACACTTATTGATGTGAATATGAAGAATCAATGCTTTCATTTTCAAGGATTTGACCATTTTCTAGCTGAGAACACCAAAAACGGAGTTATGACCCTTCAAGATAGAAATAAGAGTAAATAGAAGTGTGGAAATGTCAAAGTAGTGGAAGCATGCTATTAAGGTAGAGAAGCAAGTCAAAGTAAGAAACAAACATTATAGCTTATCCCACAGTTCTATTAGTTCTTTGAATCTTATAGGAGTTTCTATTGGTAAATTTGGGAGTCTTAGAAAGAATACACATATTAAAGCTGAAACAACACCTATTGATGTGAATATGAAGAATCAATCCTTTCATTTCCTAGGATTTGACCATATTCAAGCTGGGAATCCTAAAAAACAGAGTTATGACCTAGCAAGAGAGAAAGGAGAATGAGTAGAAGTGTTGAAGTCTCAAAGTAGTTGAAGCAGGCTATTAAGGGGGAGCAGAAGTCAAAGTAAGAAACAAACATTATAGTTTATCCCACGGTTCTGTTAGTTCTTTGAATCTCATAGGAGTTTCTATTGGTAAATTTGGGAGTTTTAGAAAGAATACACATATTGAAGCTGAAACAACACCTATTGATGTGAATATGAAGAATCAATGCTTTCATTTCCATGGATTTGATCATATTCAAGCTGATAATCCCAAAAACAGAGTTATGACCTATCAAGATAGAAATGAGAGTAAATAGAAGTGTTGAAGTCTCAAAGTAGTTGAAGCATGCTATTAAGGGGAAGAAGAAGTCAAAGTAAGAAACAAACATTATAGTTTATCCCATAGTTCTGTTAGTTCTTAGAATCTCATAGGAGGTTCTATTGGTGAATTTGGGAGTTGTAGAAAGAAGACACATATGGAGACTGAAACGACACCTATTGATGTGAATATGAAGAATCAATGCTTTCATTTCCAAGGATTTGACCATTTTCATGCTGAGTACACCAAAAACGGAGTTATGTCCCTTCAAGATAGAAATGAGAGTTAATAGAAGTGTAGAAATCTCAAAGTAGTAAAAGCATGCTATTAAGGTGGAGAAGCAAGTCAAAGTAAGAAACGAACATTATAGGTTATCCCAAGTTCTGTTAGCTCTTTGAATCTTATAAGAGTTTTTATTATTGAATTTGGGAGATTTAGAAAGAATACACATATGGAAGCTGAAACAACACCTATTGATGTGAATATGAAGAATCAATCCTTTTCATTTCCTAGGATTTGACCATATTCAATTGCGGAATCCTAAAACAGAGTTATGACCTATCAAGATAGAAATGAGAATGAATAGAAGTGTTGAAGTCTCAAAGTAGTTGAAGCATGCTATTAAGGGGGGGGGAAGAAGTCAAAGTAAGAAACAAACATTATAGTTTATCCCACAGTTCTGTTAGTTCTTAGAATCGCATAGAAGGTTTTATTGGTGAATTTGGGAGTTGTAGAAAGAAGACACATATGGAGGCTGAAACAACACCTATTGATGTGAATATGAAGAATCAATGCTTTCATTTCCATGGATTTGATCATATTCAAGCTGAGAATCCCAAAACCAAAGTTATGACCTATCAAGATAGAAATGAGAGTGAATAGAAGTGTTGAAGTCTCAAAGTATGTTAAGCATGCTATTAAGGGGAGAAGAAGTCAAAGTAAGAAACAAACATTATAGTTTATCCCACAGTTCTGTTAGTTCTTAGAATCTCATAGAAGGTTCTATTGGTGAATTTGGGAGTTGTAGAAACAAGACACATATGGAGACTGAAACGACACCTATTGATGTGAATATGAAGAATCAATGCTTTCATTTCCAAGGATTTGACCATTTTCATGCTGAGTACACCAAAAACGGAGTTATGTCCCTTCAAGATAGAAATGAGAGTGAATAGAAGTGTAGAAATCTCAAAGTAGTAAAAGCATGCTATTAAGGTGGAGAAGCAAGTCAAAGTAAGAAACAAACATTATAGGTTATCCCACAGTTCTGTTAGCTCTTTGAATCTTATAAGAGTTTTTATTATTGAATTTGGGAGATTTAGAAAGAATACACATATGGAAGCTGAAACAACACCTATTGATGTGAATATGAAGAATCAATCCTTTCATTTCCTAGGATTTGACCATATTCAAGCTGGGAATCCTAAAAACAGAGTTATGACCTATCAAGATAGAAATGAGAGTGAATAGAAGTGTTGAAATCTCAAAGTAGTTGAAGCATGCTATTAAGGGGGGGAAGAAGTCAAAGTAAGAAACAAACATTATAGTTTATCCCACAGTTACATTAGTTCTTAGAATCTCATAGAAGGTTTTATTGGTAAATTTGGGAGTTGTAGAAAGAAGACACATATGGAGGCTGAAACAACACCTATTGATGTGAATATGAAGAATCAATGCTTTCATTTCCAAGGATTTGACCATTTTCTAGCTGAGAACACCAAAAACGGAGTTATGACCCTGCAAGATAGAAATGAGAGTAAATAGAAGTGTGGAAATGTCAAAGTAGTGGAAGCATGCTATTAAGGTAGAGAAGCAAGTCAAAGTAAGAAACAAACATTATAGCTTATCCCACAGTTCTATTAGTTCTTTGAATCTCATAGGAGTTTCGATTGGTAAATTTGGGAGTCTTAGAAAGAATACACATATTAAAGCTGAAACAACACCTATTGATGTGAATATGAAGAATCAATGCTTTCATTTCCAAGGATTTGACCATTTTCATGCTGAGTACACCAAAAACGGAGTTATGTCCCTTCAAGATAGAAATGAGAGTTAATAGAAGTGTAGAAATCTCAAAGTAGTAAAAGCATGCTATTAAGGTGGAGAAGCAAGTCAAAGTAAGAAACGAACATTATAGGTTATCCCAAGTTCTGTTAGCTCTTTGAATCTTATAAGAGTTTTTATTATTGAATTTGGGAGATTTAGAAAGAATACACATATCGAAGCTGAAACAACACCTATTGATGTGAATATGAAGAATCAATCCTTTCATTTCCTAGGATTTGACCATATTCAAGCTGGGAATCCTAAAAACAGAGTTATGACCTATCAAGATAGAAATGAGAATGAATAGAAGTGTTGAAGTCTCAAAGTAGTTGAAGCATGCTATTAAGGGGGGGGGAAGAAGTCAAAGTAAGAAACAAACATTATAGTTTATCCCACAGTTCTGTTAGTTCTTAGAATCGCATAGAAGGTTTTATTGGTGAATTTGGGAGTTGTAGAAAGAAGACACATATGGAGGCTGAAACAACACCTATTGATGTGAATATGAAGAATCAATGCTTTCATTTCCATGGATTTGATCATATTCAAGCTGAGAATCCCAAAAACAAAGTTATGACCTATCAAGATAGAAATGAGAGTGAATAGAAGTGTTGAAGTCTCAAAGTATGTTAAGCATGCTATTAAGGGGGAGAAGAAGTCAAAGTAAGAAACAAACATTATAGTTTATCCCACAGTTCATTAGTTCTTAGAATCTCATAGAAGGTTCTCCATTGGTGAATTTGGGAGTTGTAGAAACAAGACACATATGGAGACTGAAAGCACACTATTGATGTGAATATGAAGAATCAATGCTTTCATTTCCAAGGATTTGACCATTTTCATGTTGAGAGTACACCAAAAGGGAGTTATGTCCTTCAAGATAGAAATGAGAGTGAATAGAAGTGTAGAAATCTCAAAGTAGTAAAAGTATGCTATTAAGGTGGAGAAGCAAGTCAAAGTAAGAAACAAACATTATAGGTTATCCCACAGTTCTGTTAGCTCTTTGAATCTTATAAGAGTTTTTATTATTGAATTTGGGAGATTTAGAAAGAAAACACATATGGAGGCTAAAACAACACTATTTATGTGAATATGAAGAATCAATGCTTTCATTTCTAAGGATTTGACCATTTTCAAGCTGGGAATCCTAAAAACAGAGTTATGACCTATCAAGATAGAAATGAGAGTGAATAGAAGTGTTGAAATCTCAAAGTAGTTGAAGCATGCTATTAAGGGGGGGAAGAAGTCAAAGTAAGAAACAAACATTATAGTTTATCCCACAGTTCTGTTAGTTCTTAGAATCTCATAGAAGGTTTTATTGGTAAATTTGGGAGTTGTAGAAAGAAGACACATATGGAGGCTGAAACAACACCTATTGATGTGAATATGAAGAATCAATGCTTTCATTTCCAAGGATTTGACCATTTTCTAGCTGAGAACACCAAAAACGGAGTTATGACCCTTCAAGATAGAAATGAGAGTAAATAGAAGTGTGGAAATGTCAAAGTAGTGGAAGCATGCTATTAAGGTAGAGAAGCAAGTCAAAGTAAGAAACAAACATTATAGCTTATCCCACAGTTCTATTAGTTCTTTGAATCTCATAGGAGTTTCGATTGGTAAATTTGGGAGTCTTAGAAAGAATACACATATTAAAGCTGAAACAACACCTATTGATGTGAATATGAAGAATCAATGCTTTCATTTCCATGGATTTGATCATATTCAAGCTGAGAATCCCAAAAACAGAGTTATGACCTATCAAGATAGAAATGAGAGTGAATAGAAGTGTTGAAGTCTCAAAGTATGTTAAGCATGCTATTAAGGGGAGAAAGAAGTCAAAGTAAGAAACAAACATTATAGGTTATCCCACAGTTCTTTTAGCTCTTTTGAATCTTATAAGAGTTTTTATTATTGAATTTGGGGAGATTTAGAAAAGAATACACTATGGAAGCTGAAACAACACCTATTGATGTGAATATGAAGAATCAATCCTTTCATTTCCTAGGATTTGACCATATTCAAGCTGGGAATCCTAAAAAAGAGTTATGACCTATCAAGATAGAAATGAGAATGAATAGAAGTGTTGAAGTCTCAAAGTAGTTGAAGCATGCTATTAAGGGGGAAGGGGAAAGTCAAAGTAAGAAACAAACATTATAGTTTATCCCGATTCTGTTAGTTCTTAGAATCTCATAGAAGGTTTTATTGGTGAATTTGGGAAATGTAGAAAGAAGACACATATGGAGGCTGAAACAACACCTATTGATTTGAATATGAAGAATCACTGCTTTCATTTCCATGGACTCGATCATATTCAAGCTGACAATCCTCAAAACAAAGTTATGACCTATCAAGATAGAAATGAGAGTGAATAGAAGTGTTGAAATCTCAAAGTATGTTAAGCATGCTATTAAGGGGAGAAGAAGTCAAAGTAAGAAACAAACATTATAGTTTATCCCACAGTTCTATTAGTTCTTAGAATCTCATAGAAGGTTCTATTGGTGAATTTGGGAGTTGTAGAAAGAAGACACATGTATGGAACGACACCTATTGATGTGAATATGAAGAATCAATGCTTTCATTTCCAAGGATTTGACCATTTTCATCTTGAGTACACCAAAACGGAGTTATGTCCCTTCAAGATAGAAATGAGAGTTAATAGAAGTGTAGAAATCTCAAAGTAGTAAAAAGCATGCTTATTAAGGTGGAGAAGCAAGTCAAAGTAAAAAGGCTAACATTATAGGTTATCCCAAAGTTCTTGTTAGCTCTTTGAATCTTATAAGAGTTTTTATTATTGAATTTGGGAGATTTAGAAAGAATACACATATGGAAGCTGAAACAACACCTATTGATGTGAATATGAAGAATCAATCCTTTTCATTTCCTAGGATTTGACCATATTCAAGCTGGAATCCTAAAAACAGAGTTATGACCTATCAAGATAGAAATGAGAATGAATAGAAGTGTTGAAGTCTCAAAGTAGTTGAAGCATGCTATTAAGGGGGGAAGAAGTCAAAGTAAGAAACAAACATTATAGTTTATCCCATAGTTCTCTTAGTTCTTAGACCCTCATAGAAGGTCTTCTTGGTGAACTTGGGAGTTGTAGACAGAAGACACATATGGAGGCTGAAACAACACCTATTGATGTGAATATGAAGACTCAATGCTTTCATTTCCATGGATTTGATCATATTCAAGCTGAGAATCCCAAACACAAAGTGATGACCTATCAAGATAGAAATTAGAGTGAATAGAAGTGTTGAAGTCTCAAAGTATGTTAAGCATGCTATTAAGGGGAGAAGAAGTCAAAGTAAGAAACAAACATTATAGTTTATCCCACGATTACATTAGTTCTTAGAATCTCATAGAAGGTTCTATTGGTGAATTTGGGAGTTGTAGAAACAAGACACATATGGAGACTGAAACGACACCTATTGATGTGAATATTGTTAGAAATACAAAGATCATTGCTTGAGATTTTGGAGAATTTTGGAAAAATGAAGAGTCCCACGAAAATGAAGAAGAAAGAAAGTGAGAGAGATTTTTTTCTTCTTATCTCATCTCCTTGATTTAGTGTAAGATCCTTTACAATCATATATCCCTCTAAGGAACCTAAACAAGTGGCTAAAATTAATTAACATGTGGGAAAAATGACAGCCACAAAATATAAAGAGTCAAGCAGACCCTCACTTCTTGTAAGACCAATTCAATCTTGACTTGAATAATTTCCCATCCGGTCTTCACTTCAATAATCAGTCCTCACTTCAACACTCCCCCCTCAAGATTGGTTGGTGGAGATCCAACAAACCCATCTTGCCATGAAGATCATTACACACCTTAGATGTTGTTGCTTTGGTGAAGACATCTGCTAATTGGTCCTTTACTCTCACAAATGTTGGCAAAATTATTCCAGCTTCAACCTTCTCTCTCACATAGTGACAATCCACCTCAATATGCTTCGTTCTCCTCATGGAACACAGAGTTAGAAGCAATATGGATGGCAGCCTGGTTGTCACAATGAAGAGTCATGGGCTCAGATGATCTCAATTCCTAGATCCTTGAGAAGGGCCTTTATCCAAACCAACTCACAGGTTGTTTTTGCCATTACTTCGGTACTCAGCCTCTGCACTTGATCTAGAAACTACCTTCTCTTTTACTTCTCCAAGTAACCAGGTTTCCACCAACAAATGTACAAAACCCAGTTGTTGACTTCCTATCAACCTTATCTCCCTTAATCAGCATCACAGTACCCAACAATACTCGGTGGAGTTATTAGCCCATCCAAATACCCTTGCTGGTGTGCCTTTCGGTATCTGAGGATGCGATCAACCATTCCCCAATGATGTTTGCTTGGAGCCTGCATGTGTTGACTTGCTTGATTTACTGCAAACGAAATGTCTAGTCTTGTGATAGTCAAGTATATCAACCTTCCCACCAGCTTTGATATTGCTTAACTTCCTAAGCTGGCTCCCCTCACGGGCATATTTTATAACCATCCTCAATGGGAGTCTTAGCTGGTTTTACTCCAAGCTTCCTGTTTCTTCAAGTAAATCAAGAGTATATTTCCTTTGGGATAAAAATAATCCCTTATCAAATTTGCATACCTCAATCCCCAAGGAAATACTTAAAGCTCACCTAGGTCTTTAATATCAAATGATGCCTTGAGTAAGCCTTTGGTTCTCTTGATTCCCTCAACATCATCACCTGTGACAATAATATCATCCACATACACCAGCACTGCCACAGTCCCATTCTCGCTCTTTGTTGTAAACAATGTATGGTCTAACTTCTGATTTTCTAAATCCATTCTCAAGAAGACATCCACTTAGCTTGTGGTACCAAGCCGAGGTGATTGCTTGAGACCATAAATTGCTTTCTTAAGCTTGCAGACCTTGTTGTCACCCATACTAACACCTTCTGGAGGAACCATGTACACTTCTTCCTTTAAATCTCCTTGAAGAAATGCATTTTTCACATCCATCGCCATGTGTTCCAACCACAGTTAGTAGCAATAATAGAGAAAGAACCCGTGCTAGATAGAAGCTTGGCTACTGGCGCAAAAGGTCTCTGTGTAATCCACTCCATGCTTTTGTGTGTAACCCTTGGCAACTAACCTCACCTTGTATCTCTCTATTTCCCCCAGTCTTGGTATACTTGATGGTATACACCCACCTGACCACCGACTTCTTCTTGTTGGGCTTGTCAACTTCATCCCATGTATCATTCTTAACCATGGATGCTATCTCTTCCAGCATAAGCTTGAACCCAAACATCATCCAAACAAGCCTCTTCATAGCTCTTTGGAATCCTATATTTGAGTCAATATTGGCGAAGAAAGCTTGGTGTTCTTGTGGAAATTGATCCATAGCACAATGATTCTGAATTGGATGAGCCCTTTGCTGATTATTGTAATATACTCTTGTGTTCTTCCAATTCTCAGGGAGGGAATCTCATCCTTGTACTTCTTCTCAATGGAGGTACAATTTCTTCTTCAGGATCTGATGCCTCGGTTCCTCCATGACGATTTCAGCTGATTCCGGATCAATCTCAACATTGGGTGATTCCCATCTCCAACATTACCCTCGGGTTCACCCACAGTTTCCACTTCAGTAGCACTACTGTTCTCACCTTCATCTACCACAACATCATCATGATCAATATGTTCATTTTCATTACCAACACCTGAGCTACTCCCTCAAGAATAACCCTTAATGTAGATGCATTTTCCACGAGATGAGGTTAAATCTGTCAGCTATCCCAACTCTTTGTACCAAAATATCCCCTATCTTCAATAAATTTAACCTCTCTTGATATATTATACCTCGTTGGTTGGATTGTAACACTTGTACCCTTTTTGTGTAGAAGAATACCCAATGAACATACACTTTATACTCTTTGGCTCTAACTTGTGCCTCTGAGTTT
>CM051378.1:9545970-9579614 GCA_028015245.1 Cardamine occulta | reverse complement strand
GTTACTATTCATACCGCTCTTGTATTTAGGGTTTTCCTTCTTCACTATAAAAGGAAGAAACCCTCCTTTATTGTTTCTTAACCTGATTTTCAGCCTCCATGGCTTAAGAGAAATGGATGTGCCTTCAGTTCTTGTTTTCCTTAGTTCTCTTGATTTATTCTTGTCTAAAGACCAAATCTATTCTCTAAATCTTACACATAACTCTGTTTTTGGTGTACTCAGCATGAAAATGGTCAAATCCTTGGAAATGAAAGCATTGATTCTTCATATTCACATCAATAGGTGTTCTTTCAGTCTCCATATGTGTCTTCTTTCTACAACTCCCAAATTCACCAATAGAACCTCCTATGAGATTCTAAGAACTAACAGAACTGTGGGATAAACTATAATGTTTGTTTCTTACTTTGACTTCTTCTCCCCCTTAATAGCATGCTTAACATACTTTGAGACTTCAACACTTCTATTCACTCTCATTTCTATCTTGATAGGTCATAACTTTGTTTTTGGGATTCTCAGCTTGAATATGATCAAATCCATGGAAATGAAAGCATTGATTCTTCATATTCACATCAATAGGTGTTGTTTCAGCCTCCATATGTGTCTTCTTTCTACAACTCCCAAATTCACCAATAAAACCTTCTATGCGATTCTAAGAACTAACAGAACGTGGGATAAACTATAATGTTTGTTTCTTACTTTGACTTCTTCCACCCCCCCTTAATAGCATGCATCAACTACTTTGAGACTTCAACACTTCTATTCACTCTCATTTCTATCTTGATAGGTCATAACATCTGTTTTTAGGATTCCCAGCTTGAATATGGTCAAATCCTAGGAAATGAAAGGATTGATTCTTCATATTCACATCAATAGGTGTTGTTTCAGCTTCCATATGTGTATTCTTTCTAAATCTCCCAAATTCAATAATAAAAACTCATATAAGATTCAAAGAGCTAACAGAACTGTGGGATAACCTATAATGTTTGTTTCTTACTTTGACTTGCTTCTCCACCTTAATAGCATGCTTTTAACTACTTTGAGATTTCTACTACTCTATTCACTCTCATTTCTATCTTGAAGGGACATAACTCCGTTTTTGGTGTACTCAGCATGAAAATGGTCAAATCCTTGGAAATGAAAGCATTGATTCTTCATATTCACATCAATAGGTGTCGTTTCAGTCTCCATATGTGTCTTCTTTCTACAACTCCCAAATTCACCAATAGAACCTCCTATGAGATTCTAAGAACTAACAGAACGGTGGGATAAACTATAATGTTTGTTTCTTACTTTGACTTCTTCTCCCCCTTAATAGCATCCTTAACATACTTTGAGACTTCAACACTTCTATTCACTCTCATTTCTATCTTGATAGGTCATAACTCTGTTTTTGGGATTCTCAGCTTGAATATGATCAAATCCATGGAAATGAAAGCATTGATTCTTCATATTCACATCAATAGGTGTTGTTTCAGCTTTAATATGTGTATTCTTTCTAAGACTCCCAAATTTACCAATAGAAACTCCTATGAGATTCAAAGAACTAATAGAACTGTGGGATAAGCTATAATGTTTGTTTCTTACTTTGACTTGCTTCTCTACCTTAATAGCATGCTTCCACTACTTTGACATTTCCACACTTCTATTTACTCTCATTTCTATCTTGAAGGGTCATAACTCCGTTTTTGGTGTTCTCAGCTAGAAAATGGTCAAATCCTTGGAAATGAAAGCATTGATTCTTCATATTCACATCAATAGGTGTTGTTTCAGCCTCCATATGTGTCTTCTTTCTACAACTCCCAAATTTACCAATAAAACCTTCTATGAGATTCTAAGAACTAACAGAACTGTGGGATAAACTATAATGTTTGTTTCTTACTTTGACTTCTTCCCTCCCTTAATAGCATGCTTCAACTACTTTGAGACTTCAACACTTCTATTCACTCTCATTTCTATCTTGATAGGTCATAACTCTGTTTTTAGGATTCCCAGCTAGAATATGGTCAAATCCTAGGAAATGAAAGCATTGATTCTTCATATTCACATCAATAGGTGTTGTTTCAGCTTCCATATGTGTATTCTTTCTAAATCTCCCAAATTCAATAATAAAAACTCTTATAAGATTCAAAGAGCTAACAGAACTGTGGGATAAGCTATAATGTTTGTTTCTTACTTTGACTTGCTTCTCCACCTTAATAGCATGGTTTTACTACTTTGAGATTTCTACACTTCCATTCACTCTCATTTCTATCTTGAAGGGACATAACTCCGTTTTTGGTGTACTCAGCATGAAAATGGTCAAATCCTTGGAAATGAAAGCATTGATTCTTCATATTCACATCAATAGGTGTCGTTTCCATCTCCATATGTGTCTTCTTTCTACAACTCCCAAATTCACCAATAGAACCTCCTATGAGATTCTAAGAACTAACAAAACTGTGGGATAAACTATAATGTTTGTTTCTTACTTTGACTTCTTCTCCCCCTTAATAGCATGCTTAACATACTTTGAGACTTCAACACTTCTATTCACTCTCATTTCTATCTTGATAGGTCATAACTTTGTTTTTGGGATTCTCAGCTTGAATATGATCAAATCCATGGAAATGAAAGCATTGATTCTTCATATTCACATCAATAGGTGTTGTTTCAGCTTTAATATGTGTATTCTTTCTAAGACTCCCAAATTTACCAATAGAAACTCCTATGAGATTCAAAGAACTAATAGAACTGTGGGATAAGCTATAATGTTTGTTTCTTGCTTTGACTTGCTTCTCTACCTTAATAGCATGCTTCCACTACTTTGACATTTCCACACTTCTATTTACTCTCATTTCTATCTTGAAGGGTCAAAACTCTGTTTTTGGTGTTCTCAGCTAAAAAATGGTCAAATCCTTGGAAATGAAAGCATTGATTCTTCATATTCACATCAATAGGTGTTGTTTCAGCTTCCATATGTGTCTTCTTTCTAAAACTCCTAAATTCACCAATAAAAACTCCTATAAGATTCAAAGAGCTAACAGAACTGTGGGATAAGCTATAATGTTTGTTTCTTATTTTGACTTGCTTCTCCACCTTAATAGCATGCTTTAACTACTTTGAGATTTCTACACTTCTTCTATTCACTCTCATTTCTATCTTGATAGGTCATAACTCTGTTTTTAGGATTCCCAGCTTGAATATGGTCAAATGCTAGGAAATGAAAGGATTGATTCTTCATATTCACATCAATAGGTGTTGTTTCAGCTTCCATATGTGTATTCTTTCTAAATCTCCCAAATTCAATAATAAAAACTCTTGTAAGATTCAAAGAGCTAACAGAACTGTGGGATAACCTATAATGTTTGTTTCTTACTTTGACTTGCTTCTCCACCTTAATAGCATGCTTTTACTACTTTGAGATTTCTACACTTCTATTCACTCTCATTTCTATCTTGAAGGGACATAACTCCGTTTTTGGTGTACTCAGCATGAAAATGGTCAAATCCTTGGAAATGAAAGCATTGATTCTTCATATTCACATCAATAGGTGTCGTTTCAGTCTCCATATGTGTCTTCTTTCTACAACTCCCAAATTCACCAATAGAACCTTCTATGAGATTCTAAGAACTAACAGAACTGTGGGATAAACTATAACGTTTGTTTTTTACTTTGACTTCTTCTCCCCCTTAATAGCATGCTTAACATACTTTGAGACTTCAACACTTCTATTCACTCTCATTTCTATCTTGATAGGTCATAACTTTGTTTTTGGGATTCTCAGCTTGAATATGATCAAATCCATTGAAATGAAAGCATTGATTCTTCATATTCACATCAATAGGTGTTGTTTCAGCCTCCATATGTGTCTTCTTTCTACAACTCCCAAATTCACCAATAAAACCTTCTATGCGATTCTAAGAACTAACAGAACTGTGGGATAAACTATAATGTTTGTTTCTTACTTTGACTTCTTCCCACCCCATTAATAGCATGCTTCAACTAACTTGACGCTCCCACACTTCTATTCATTCTCATTTCTATCTTGATAGGTCATAACTCTGTTTTTAGGATTCCCAGCTTGAATATGGTCAAATCCTAGGAAATGAAAGGATTGATTCTTCATATTCACATCAATAGGTGTTGTTTCAGCTTCCATATGTGTATTCTTTCTAAATCTCCCAAATTCAATAATAAAAACTCTTATAAGATTCAAAGAGCTAACAGAACTGTGGGATAAGCTATAATGTTTGTTTCTTACTTTGACTTGCTTCTCTACCTTAATAGCATGCTTGCACTACTTTGACATTTCCACACTTCTATTTACTCTCATTTCTATCTTGAAGGGTCATAACTCCGTTTTTGGTGTTCTCAGCTAGAAAATGGTCAAATCCTTGGAAATGAAAGCATTGATTCTTCATATTCACATCAATAGGTGTTGTTTCAGCCTCCATATGTGTCTTCTTTCTACAACTCCCAAATTTACCAATAAAACCTTCTATGAGATTCTAAGAACTAACAGAACTGTGGGATAAACTATAATGTTTGTTTCTTACTTTGACTTCTTCCCCCCCTTAATAGCATGCTTCAACTACTTTCAGACTTCAACACTTCTATTCACTCTCATTTCTATCTTGATAGGTCATAACTCTGTTTTTGGGATTCTCAGCTTGAATATGATCAAATCCATGGAAATGAAAGCATTGATTCTTCATATTCACATCAATAGGTGTTGTTTCAGCTTTAATATGTGTATTCTTTCTAAGACTCCCAAATTTACCAATAGAAACTCCTATGAGATTCAAAGAACTAATAGAACTGTGGGCTAAGCTATAATGTTTGTTCCTTACTTTGACTTGCTTCTCTACCTTAATAGCATGCTTCCACTACTTTGACATTTCCACACTTCTATTTACTCTCATTTCTATCTTGAAGGGTCATAACTCCGTTTTTGGTGTTCTCAGCTAGAAAATGGTCAAATCCTTGGAAATGAAAGCATTGATTCTTCATATTCACATCAATAGGTGTTGTTTCAGCTTCCATATGTGTCTTCTTTCTAAAACTCCTAAATTCACTAATAAAAACTCCTATAAGATTCAAAGAGCTAACAGAACTGTGGGATAAGCTATAATGTTTGTTTCTTATTTTGACTTGCGTCTCGACCTTAATAGCATGCTTTAACTACTTTGAGATTTCTACACTTCTTCTATTCACTCTCATTTCTATGTTGAAGGGTCATAACTCCGTTTTTGGTGTTCTCAGCTTGAAAATGGTCAAATCCTTGGAAATGAAAGCATTGATTCTTCATATTCACATCAATCGGTGTTGTTTCAGCTTCCATATGTGTATTCATTCTAAAACTCCCAAATTCACTAATAAAAACTTTTATAAGATTCAAAGAGCTAACAGAACTGTGGGATAAGCTATAATGTTTGTTTCTTACTTTGACTTGCTTCTCCACCTTAAAAGCATGCTTCCACTACTTTGACATTTCCACACTTCTATTCACTCTCATTTCAATCTTGAAGGGTCATAACTTCGTTTTTGGTGTTCTCAGCTTGAAAATGGTCAAATCTTTGGAAATGAAAGCATGAATTCTTTTTATT
This sequence comes from Cardamine occulta, assembly GCA_028015245.1. Classification (NCBI taxonomy): domain Eukaryota; kingdom Viridiplantae; phylum Streptophyta; class Magnoliopsida; order Brassicales; family Brassicaceae; genus Cardamine; species Cardamine occulta. The sequence goes on along the minus strand of CM051378.1, from coordinate 9,574,029 downwards.
TACATCAATAGGTGTTGTTTCAGCCTCCATATGTGTCTTATTTCTACAACTCCCAAATTTACCAATAGAAACTCCTATGAGATTCAAAGAACTAATAGAACTGTGGGATAAGCTATAATGTTTGTTTCTTACTTTGACTTGCTTCTCCACCTTAATAGCATGCTTTTACTACTTTAAGATTTCTACACTTCTATTCACTCTCATTTCTATCTTGAAGGGATATAACTCTGTTTTTGGTGTACTCAGCATGAAAATAGTCAAATCCTTGGAAATGAAAGCATTGATTCTTCATATTCACATCAATAGGTGTTCTTTCAGTCTCCATATGTGTCTTCTTTCTACAACTCCCAAATTCACCAATAGAACCTCCTATGAGATTCTAAGAACTAACAGAACTGTGGGATAAACTATAATGTTTGTTTCTTACTTTGACTTCTTCTCCCCCTTAATAGCATGCTTAACATACTTTGAGACTTCAACACTTCTATTCACTCTCATTTCTATCTTGATAGGTCATAACTTTGTTTTTGGGATTCTCAGCTTGAATATGATCAAATCCATGGAAATGAAAGCATTGATTCTTCATATTCACATCAATAGGTGTTGTTTCAGCCTCCATATGTGTCTTCTTTCTACAACTCCCAAATTCACCAATAAAACCTTCTATGAGATTCTAAGAACTAACAGAACTGTGGGATAAACTATAATGTTTGTTTCTTACTTTGACTTCTTCCACCCCCCCTTAATAGCATGCTTCAACTACTTTGAGACTTCAACACTTCTATTCACTCTCATTTCTATCTTGATAGGTCATAACTCTGTTTTTAGGATTCCCAGCTTGAATATGGTCAAATCCTAGGAAATGAAAGGATTGATTCTTCATATTCACATCAATAGGTGTTGTTTCAGCTTCCATATGTGTATTCTTTCTAAATCTCCCAAATTCAATAATAAAAACTCATATAAGATTCAAAGAGCTAACAGAACTGTGGGATAACCTATAATGTTTGTTTCTTACTTTGACTTGCTTCTCCACCTTAATAGCATGCTTTTACTACTTTGAGATTTTTACACTTCTATTCACTCTCATTTCTATCTTGAAGGGACATAACTCCGTTTTTGGTGTACTCAGCATGAAAATGGTCAAATCCTTAAAAATGAAAGCATTGATTCTTCATATTCACATCAATAGCTGTCGTTTCAGTCTCCATATGTGTCTTCTTTCTACAACTCCCAAATTCACCAATAGAACCTCCTATGAGATTCTAAGAACTAACAGAACTGTGGGATAAACTATAATGTTTGTTTCTTACTTTGACTTGCTTCTCTACCTTAATAGCATGCTTCCACTACTTTGACATTTGCACACTTCTATTTACTCTCATTTCTATCTTGAAGGGTCATAACTCCGTTTTTGGTGTTCTCAGCTAGAAAATGGTCAAATCCTTGGAAATGAAAGCATTGATTCTTCATATTCACATCAATAGGTGTTGTTTCAGCCTCCATATGTGTCTTCTTTCTACAACTCCCAAATTTACCAATAAAACCTTCTATGAGATTCTAAGAACTAACAGAACTGTGGGATAAACTATAATGTTTGAATCTTACTTTGACTTCTTCCCCCCCTTAATAGCATGCTTCAACTACTTTGAGACTTCAACACTTCTATTCACTCTCATTTCTATCTTGATAGGTCATAACTCTGTTTTTAGGATTCCCAGCTTGAATATGGTCAAATCCTAGGAAATGAAAGCATTGATTCTTCATATTCACATCAATAGGTGTTGTTTCAGCTTCCATTTGTGTATTCTTTCTAAATCTCCCAAATTCAATAATAAAAACTCTTATAAGATTCAAAGAGCTAACAGAACTGTGGGATAAGCTATAATGTTTGTTTCTTACTTTGACTTGCTTCTCTACCTTAATAGCATGCTTCCACTACTTTGACATTTCCACACTTCTATTTACTCTCATTTCTATCTTGAAGGGTCATAACTCCGTTTTTGGTGTTCTCAGCTAGAAAATGGTCAAATCCTTGGAAATGAAAGCATTGATTCTTCATATTCACATCAATAGGTGTTGTTTCAGCCTCCATATGTGTCTTCTTTCTACAACTCCCAAATTTACCAATAAAACCTTCTATGAGATTCTAAGAACTAACAGAACTGTGGGATAAACTATAATGTTTGAATCTTACTTTGACTTCTTCCCCCCCTTAATAGCATGCTTCAACTACTTTGAGACTTCAACACTTCTATTCACTCTCATTTCTATCTTGATAGGTCATAACTCTGTTTTTAGGATTCCCAGCTTGAATATGGTCAAATCCTAGGAAATGAAAGCATTGATTCTTCATATTCACATCAATAGGTGTTGTTTCAGCTTCCATTTGTGTATTCTTTCTAAATCTCCCAAATTCAATAATAAAAACTCTTATAAGATTCAAAGAGCTAAAAGAACTGTGGGATAACCTATAATGTTTGTTTCTTACTTTGACTTCTTCTCCCCCTTAATAGCATGCTTAACATACTTTGAGACTTCAACACTTCTATTCACTCTCTTTTCTATCTTGATAGGTCATAACTCTATTTTTGGGATTCTCAGCTTGAATATGATCAAATCCATGGAAATGAAAGCATTGATTCTTCATATTCACATCAATAGGTGTTGTTTCAGCTTTAATATGTGTATTCTTTCTAAGACTCCCAAATTTACCAATAGAAACTCCTATGAGATTCAAAGAACTAATAGAACTGTGGGATAAGCTATAATGTTTGTTTCTTACTTTGACTTGCTTCTCTACCTTAATAGCATGCTTCCACTACTTTGACATTTCCACACTTCTATTTACTCTCATTTCTATCTTGAAGGGTCATAACTCCGTTTTTGGTGTTCTCAGCTAGAAAATGGTCAAATCCTTGGAAATGAAAGCATTGATTCTTCATATTCACATCAATAGGTGTTGTTTCAGCCTTTATATGTGTCTTCTTTCTACAACTCCCAAATTTACCAATAAAATCTTCTATGAGATTCTAAGAACTAACAGAACTGTGGGATAAACTATAATGTTTGTTTCTTACTTTGACTTCTTCCCCCCCCCCCTTAATAGCATGCTTCAACTACTTTGAGACTTCAACACTTCTATTCATTCTCATTTCTATCTTGATAGGTCATAACTCTGTTTTTAGGATTCCCAGCTTGAATATGGTCAAATCCTAGGAAATGAAAGGATTGATTCTTCATATTCACATCAATAGGTGTTGTTTCAGCTTCCATATGTGTATTCTTTCTAAATCTCCCAAATTCAATAATAAAAACTCTTATAAGATTCAAAGAGAACTATAAATGTTAATGTTTTCTTACTTTGACTTCTTCTCCCCTTAATAGCATGCTTAACATACTTTGAGACTTCAACACTTCTATTCACTCTCATTTCTATCTTGATAGGTCATAACTCTGTTTTTGGGATTCTCAGCTTGAATATGATCAAATCCATGGAAATGAAAGCATTGATTCTTCATATTCACATCAATAGGTGTTGTTTCAGCTTTAATATGTGTATTCTTTCTAAGACTCCCCAAATTTACCAATAGAAACTCCTATGAGATTCAAAGAACTAATAGAACTGTGGGATAAGCTATAATGTTTGTTTCTTACTTTGACTTGCTTCTCCACCTTAATAGCATGCTTCCACTACTTTGACATTTCCACCCTTCTATTTACTCTCATTTCTATCTTGAAGGGTCATAACTCCGTTTTTGGTGTTCTCAGCTAGAAAATGGTCAAATCCTTGGAAATGAAAGCATTGATTCTTCATATTCACATCAATAGGTGTTGTTTCAGCCTCCATATGTGTCTTCTTTCTACAACTCCCAAATTTACCAATAAAACCTTCTATGAGATTCTAAGAACTAACAGAACTGTGGGATAAACTATAATGTTTGTTTCTTACTTTGACTTCTTCCCCCCCTTAATAGCATGCTTCAACTACTTTGAGACTTCAACACTTCTATTCACTCTCATTTCTATCTTGATAGGTCATAACTCTGTTTTTAGGATTCCCAGCTTGAATATGGTCAAATCCTTGGAAATGAAAGCATTGATTCTTCATATTCACATCAATAGGTGTCGTTTCCATCTCCATATGTGTCTTCTTTCTAAATCTCCCAAATTCAATAATAAAAACTCTTATAAGATTCAAAGAGCTAACAGAACTGTGGGATAAGCTATAATGTTTGTTTCTTACTTTGACTTGCTTCTCCACCTTAATAGCATGCTTTTACTACTTTGAGATTTCTACACTTCCATTCACTCTCATTTCTATCTTGAAGGGACATAACTCCGTTTTTGGTGTACTCAGCATGAAAATGGTCAAATCCTTGGAAATAAAAGCATTGATTCTTCATATTCACATCAATAGGTGTCGTTTCCATCTCCATATGTGTCTTCTTTCTACAACTCCCAAATTCACCAATAGAACCTCCTATGAGATTCTAAGAACTAACAGAACTGTGGGATAAACTATAATGTTTGTTTCTTACTTTGACTTCTTCTCCCCCTTAATAGCATGCTTAACATACTTTCAGACTTCAACACTTCTATTCACTCTCATTTCTATCTTGATAGGTCATAACTTTGTTTTTGGGATTCTCAGCTTGAATATGATCAAATCCATGGAAATGAAAGCATTGATTCTTCATATTCACATCAATAGGTGTTGTGTCAGCTTTAATATGTGTATTCTTTCTAAGACTCCCAAATTTACCAATAGAAACTCCTACGAGATTCAAAGAACTAACAGAACCGTGGGATAAACTATAATGTTTGTTTCTTACTTTGACTTCTTCCCCCCCCCCCTTAATAGCATGCTTCAACTACTTTGAGACTTCAACACTTCTATTCATTCTCATTTCTATCTTGATAGGTCATAACTCTGTTTTTAGGATTCCCAGCTTGAATATGGTCAAATCCTAGGAAATGAAAGGATTGATTCTTCATATTCACATCAATAGGTGTTGTTTCAGCTTTAATATGTGTATTCTTTCTAAGACTCCCAAATTTACCAATAGAAACTCCTATAAGATTCAAAGAACTAATAGAACTGTGGGATAAGCTATAATGTTTGTTTCTTACTTTGACTTGCTTCTCTACCTTAATAGCATGCTTCCACTACTTTGACATTTCCACACTTCTATTTACTCTCATTTCTATCTTGAAGGGTCATAACTCCGTTTTTGGTGTTCTCAGCTAAAAAATGGTCAAATCCTTGGAAATGAAAGCATTGATTCTTCATATTCACATCAATAGGTGTTGTTTTAGCTTCCATATGTGTCTTCTTTCTTAAACTCCTAAATTCACCAATAAAAACTCCTATAAGATTCAAAGAGCTAACAGACTGTGGGATAAGCTATAATGTTTGTTTCTTATTTTGACTTGCTGCTCCAACTTAATATCATGCTTTTAACTACTTTGAGATTTCTACACTTCTTCTATTCACTCTCATTTCTATCTTGAAGGGTCATAACTCCGTTTTTGGTGTTCTCGACTTGAAAATGGTAAACTTCTTGGAAATGAAAGCATTGATTCTTCATATTCACATCAATCGGTGTTGTTTCAGCTTCCATATGTGTATTCATTCTAAAACTCCTAAATTTACTAATAAAAACTTTTATAAGATTCAAAGGAGCTAACAGAACTGTGGGATAAGCTATAATGTTTGTTTCTTACTTTGACTTACTTCTCCACCTCTATAGCATGCTTCCACTACTTTGACATTTCCACACTTCTATTCACTCTCATTTCAATCTTGAAGGGTCATAACTTCGTTTTTGGTGTTCTCGAGCTTGAAAATGGTCAAATCCTTGGAAATGAAAGCATTGATTCTTTTTATTTACATCAATAGGTGTTGTTTCAGCCTCCATATGTGTCTTATTTCTACAACTCCCAAATTTACCAATAGAAACTCCTATGAGATTCTAAGAACTAACAGAACTGTGGGATAAGCTATAGTGTTTGTTTCTTACTTTGACTTGCTTCTCCACCTTAATAGCATGCTTTTACTACTTTGAGATTTCTACACTTCTATTCACTCTCATTTCTATCTTGAAGGGACATAACTCCGTTTTTGGGATTCTTAGCTTGAAAATGGTCAAATCCTTGGAAATGAAAGCATTGATTCTTCATATTCACATCAATAGGTGTCGTTTCAGTCTCCATATGTGTCTTCTTTCTACAACTCCCAAATTCACCAATAGAACCTCCTATGAGATTCTAAGAACTAACAGAACTGTGGGATAAACTATAATGTTTGTTTCTTACTTTGACTTCTTCTCCCCCTTAATAGCATGCTTAACATACTTTGAGACTTCAACACTTCTATTCACTCTCATTTCTATCTTGATAGGTCATAACTTTGTTTTTGGGATTCTCAGCTTGAATATGATCAAATCCATGGAAATGAAAGCATTGATTCTTCATATTCAAATCAATAGGTGTTGTTTCAGCCTCCATATGTGTCTTCTTTCTACATTTCCCAAATTCACCAATAAAACCTTCTATGAGATTCTAAGAACTAACAGAACTGTGGGATAAACTATAATGTTTGTTTCTTACTTTGACTTCTTCCCCCCCCCCCTTAATAGCATGCTTCAACTACTTTGAGACTTCAACACTTCTATTCATTCTCATTTCTATCTTGATAGGTCATAACTCTGTTTTTAGGATTCCCAGCTTGAATATGGTCAAATCCTAGGAAATGAAAGGATTGATTCTTCATATTCACATCAATAGGTGTTGTTTCAGCTTTAATATGTGTATTCTTTCTAAGACTCCCAAATTTACCAATAGAAACTCCTATGAGATTCAAATAACTAATAGAACTGTGGGATAAGCTATAATGTTTGTTTCTTACTTTGACTTGCTTCTCTACCTTAATAGCATGCTTCCAGTACTTTGACATTTCCACACTTCTATTTACTCTCATTTCTATCTTGAAGGGTCATAACTCCGTTTTTGGTGTTCTCAGCTCGAAAATGGTCAAATCCTTGGAAATGAAAGCATTGATTCTTCATATTCACATCAATAGGTGTTGTTTCAGCCTCCATATGTGTCTTCTTTCTACAACTCCCAAATTTACCAATAAAACCCACTATGAGATTCTAAGAACTAACAGAACTGTGGGATAAACTATAATGTTTGTTTTTACTTTGACTTCTTCTCCCCCTTAATAGCATGCTTAACATACTTTGAGACTTCAACACTTCTATTCACTCTCATTCCTATCTTGATAGGTCATAACTTTGTTTTTGGGATTCTCAGCTTGAATATGATCAAATCCATGGAAATGAAAGCATTGATTCTTCATATTCAAATCAATAGGTGTTGTTTCAGCCTCCATATGTGTCTTCTTTCTACATTTCCCAAATTCACCATTAGAAACTCTTTCAAGATTCAAAGAACTAACAGAACTGTGGGATAAACTATAATGTTTGTTTCTTACTTTGACTTCTTCCCCCCCCCCCCCTTAATAGCATGCTTCAACTACTTTGAGACTTCAACACTTCTATTCATTCTCATTTCTATCTTGATAGGTCATAACTCTGTTTTTAGGATTCCCAGCTTGAATATGGTCAAATCCTAGGAAATGAAAGGATTGATTCTTCATATTCACATCAATAGGTGTTGTTTCAGCTTCCATATGTGTATTCTTTCTAAATCTCCCAAATTCAATAATAAAAACTCTTATAAGATTCAAAGAGCTAAAAGAACTGTGGGATAACCTATAATGTTTGTTTCTTACTTTGACTTCTTCTCGCCCTTAATAGCATGCTTAACATACTTTGAGACTTCAACACTTCTATTCACTCTCATTTCTATCTTGATAGGTCATAACTCTGTTTTTGGGATTCTCAGCTTGAATATGATCAAATCCATGGAAATGAAAGCATTGATTCTTCATATTCACATCAATAGGTGTTGTTTCAGCTTTAATATGTGTATTCTTTCTAAGACTCCCCAAATTTACCAATAGAAACTCCTATGAGATTCAAAGAGCTAATAGAACTGTGGGATAAGCTATAATGTTTGTTTCTTACTTTGACTTGCTTCTCTACCTTAATAGCATGCTTCCTTACTTTGACATTTCCACACTTCTATTTACTCTCATTTCTATCTTGAAGGGTCATAACTCCGTTTTTGGTGTTCTCAGCTAGAAAATGGTCAAATCCTTGGAAATGAAAGCATTGATTCTTCATATTCACATCAATAGGTGTTGTTTCAGCCTCCATATGTGTCTTCTTTCTACAACTCCCAAATTTACCAATAAAACCCACTATGAGATTCTAAGAACTAATGAGCTGTGGGATAAACTATAATGTTTGTTTCTTACTTTGACTTCTTCCCCCCCTTAATAGCATGCTTCAACTACTTTGAGACTTCAACACTTCTATTCACTCTCATTTCTATCTTGATAGGTCATAACTCTGTTTTTAGGATTCTCAGCTTGAATATGATCAAATCCATGGAAATGAAAGCATTGATTCTTCATATTCACATCAATAGGTGTTGTGTCAGCTTTAATATGTGTATTCTTTCTAAGACTCCCAAATTTACCAATAGAAACTCCTATGAGATTCAAAGAACTAACAGAACCGTGGGATAAACTATAATGTTTGTTTCTTACTTTGACTTCTTCCCCCCCCCCCTTAATAGCATGCTTCAACTACTTTGAGACTTCAACACTTCTATTCATTCTCATTTCTATCTTGATAGGTCATAACTCTGTTTTTAGGATTCCCAGCTTGAATATGGTCAAATCCTAGGAAATGAAAGGATTGATTCTTCATATTCACATCAATAGGTGTTGTTTCAGCTTTAATATGTGTATTCTTTCTAAGACTCCCAAATTTACCAATAGAAACTCCTATAAGATTCAAAAGAACTAATAGAACTGTGGGATAAGCTATAATGTTTGTTTCTTACTTTGACTTGCTTCCCTACCTGAATCGCATGCTTCCACTACTTTGACATTTCCACACTTCTATTTACTCTCATTTCTATCTTGAAGGGTCATAACTCCGTTTTTGGTGTTCTCAGCTAAAAATGGTCAAATTCTGTAAATGAAAGCATTGATTCTTCATATTCACATCAATAGGTGTTGTTTCAGCCTCCATATGTGTCTTCTTTCTAAAACTCCTAAATTCACCAATAAAAACTCCTATAAGATTCAAAGAGCTAACAGAACTGTGGGATAAGCTATAATGTTTGTTTCTTATTTTGACTTGCTTCTCCACCTTAATATCATGCTTTAACTACTTTGAGATTTCTACACTTCTTCTATTCACTCTCATTTCTATCTTGAAGGGTCATAACTCCGTTTTTGGTGTTCTCAGCTTGAAAATGGTAAACTTCTTGGAAATGAAAGCATTGATTCTTCATATTCACATCAATCGGTGTTGTTTCAGCTTCCATATGTGTATTCATTCTAAAACTCCTAAATTTACTAATAAAAACTTTTATAAGATTCAAAGAGCTAACAGAACTGTGGGATAAGCTATAATGTTTGTTTCTTACTTTGACTCTTCTCCACCTCTATAGCATGCTTCCACTACTTTGACATTTCCACACCTCCTATTCACTCTCATTTCAATCTTGAAGGGTCATAACTTCGTTTTTGGTGTTCTCAGCTTGAAAATGGTCAAATCCTTGGAAATGAAAGCATTGATTCTTTTTATTTACATCAATAGGTGTTGTTTCAGCCTCCATATGTGTCTTATTTCTACAACTCCCAAATTTACCAATAGAAACTCCTATGAGATTCTAAGAACTAACAGAACTGTGGGATAAGCTATAGTGTTTGTTTCTTACTTTGACTTGCTTCTCCACCTTAATAGCATGCTTTTACTACTTTCAGATTTCTACACTTCTATTCACTCTCATTTCTATCTTGAAGGGACATAACTCCGTTTTGGTGTACTCAGCATGAAAATGGTCAAATCCTTGGAAATGAAAGCATTGATTCTTCATATTCACATCAATAGGTGTCGCTTCAGTCTGCATATGTGTGTTCTTTCTGCAACTCCCAGATTCACCAATAGAACCTCCTATGAGATTCTAAGAACTAATGAACTGTGGGATAAACTATAATGTTTGTTTCTTACTTTGACTTCTTCTCCCCTTAATAGCATGCTTAACATACTTTGAGACTTCAACACTTCTACTCACTCTCATTTCTATCTTGATAGGTCATAACTTTGTTTTTGGGATTCTCAGCTTGAATATGATCAAATCCATGGAAATGAAAGCATTGATTCTTCATATTCACATCAATAGGTGTTGTTTCAGCCTCCATATGTGTCTTCTTTCTACAACTCCCAAATTTACCAATAAAACCCACTATGAGATTCTAAGAACTAACAGAACTGTGGGATAAACTATAATGTTTGTTTCTTACTTTGACTTCTTCTCCCCTTAATAGCATGCTTAACATACTTTGAGACTTCAACACTTCTATTCACTCTCATTTCTATCTTGATAGGTCATAACTTTGTTTTTGGGATTCTCAGCTTGAATATGATCAAATCCATGGAAATGAAAGCATTGATTCTTCATATTCAAATCAATAGGTGTTGTTTCAGCCTCCATATGTGTCTTCTTTCTACATTTCCCAAATTCACCAATAAAACCTTCTATGAGATTCTAAGAACTAACAAAACCGTGGGATAAACTATAATGTTTGTTTCTTACTTTGACTTCTTCCCCCCCCTTAATAGCATGCTTCAACTACTTTGAGACTTCAACACTTCTATTCATTCTCATTTCTATCTTGATAGGTCATAACTCTGTTTTTTAGGATTCCCATCTTGAATATGGTCAAATCCTAGGAAATGAAAGGATTGATTCTTCATATTCACATCAATAGGTGTTGTTTCAGCTTTAATATGTGTATTCTTTCTAAGACTCCCAAATTTACCAATAGAAACTCCTATAAGATTCAAAGAACTAATAGAACTGTGGGATAAGCTATAATGTTTGTTTCTTACTTTGACTTGCTTCTCTACCTTAATAGCATGCTTCCCCTACTTTGACATTTCCACACTTCTATTTACTCTCATTTCTATCTTGAAGGGTCATAACTCCGTTTTTGGTGTTCTCAGCTAAAAAATGGTCAAATCCTTGGAAATGAAAGCATTGATTCTTCATATTCACATCAATAGGTGTTGTTTTAGCTTCCATATGTGTCTTCTTTCTAAAACTCTTAAATTCACCAATAAAAACTCCTATAAGATTCAAAGAGCTATGATGTGGGATAAGCTATAATGTTTGTTTCTTATTTTGACTTGCTTCTCCACCTTAATATCATGCTTTAACTACTTTGAGATTTCTACACTTCTTCTATTCACTCTCATTTCTATCTTGAAGGGTCATAACTCCGTTTTTGGTGTTCTCAGCTTGAAAATGGTAAACTTCTTGGAAATGAAAGCATTGATTCTTCATATTCACATCAATCGGTGTTGTTTCAGCTTCCATATGTGTATTCATTCTAAAACTCCTAAATTTACTAATAAAATACTAAATCAAGCACTTCTCAGTATTGATTTAGGCCAAGATCCATTTGATATTTAAAAAAAAAAAAAAAAAAAAAAAAAAAAAAAAAAAAAACCAAAAAATGAGGTTATCTTAACACCTGATAGCAATATCAAAGTTAAGGCTATTCCGAAGCAAACGGCTCTCGGTAAAGAATTATCAAATCCGTTTATAGCTGATGCTTTGCTCAAAAGCATGTTGGATGTATAGACATCCAGATAAGTTAATCAATGTATATTCTAGTAGACTCTGTATCTTATGTACCTTATTTACTACTTGTAATATCCCAACGAAACTAATAATCTACAGAGTATAGCTGTATGAAAAAACTATGTATCTAAGAAGTCAAGATCGCAACACCAAGAAAATGGGACCCACCTCCGACATATGGGACCCACTTATACCTGCAAACTCACTCAAAACGTAAGCAATAGCGTAAGCAAAATGTCGGCACCACTACGGAGCGACACGTATCAACACACTAGCAAAGCAATGACATAAGCAAGCACCCAACTTCCCCTATAAATACTCAACTCTACCATCGGAGGAAGCCATGGCGATTTCTCGCCTAACTTTCTCTCTACAAATCTCTCTACAAATCTCTCTACTCTTTGTAATCTCTTACTTAGCTCTTGTAATCAAAGTTTTAATAAAATTACTTTTTTCAAAACCCACGTCTACGCTAGTAAGTAAATCTAGTACGGACAACGAGAACCCTGAGTCTTGGACAATATTGGCACCTTCGACTTATTGTGTGGTTGCACTTCTCGATATTTGTACCCTCGTTAAGTCGATAGTATCTCGGTTTTATTAAGCGATAATTTTTTTTTTATGGTATCGAGCCAAAGCGTTTTAAAGTTTTTTGCACAAATTTTCATTTGAAACGTTTCCCTAAAACAAAGGCACCACCACTCAAATCAACCTAAACTCTCCTAGCCAGATCCTCACCCTTCTATCAAGCCACTTCTTTGAGGTGTTCCAGGCCGCAAGTCCTAAAAGCAGTATAAGACCGTTGGCAAGCCCCGGTTAATGTCAATATAGAATTGGTAAGTCTCTCTCTAGTATGTGTTTAAGTAAAATTTAAGTCATGGCGTCCTCATTTAGAAAGCTTTTCAAACCGAAATATGCTGCATCCACATCTCATACTACAATTAACTCAAGAGAGTTTATGACAAAATAATAACAAACTTTAATCATGAATTATCAAAAAATAAACTACCACATGTAAACCCAGAAAATATTTATCAAATTGGAACTTTTGATTTCAGAACAGCTTATGCAATAAAAGAACATGAACAGACCTTATCTTTTACAAAATGAATTGAAGAAATCAAATTATTATCCTCAATAAGCCCTTGATAAATATAAACAAAAAGGATTTAATTATCTCCATTTTGGACTAGTTCAAATAGCAATCAAACCCTTATCAAGGAATGGTATTGATTCACCAATACTTATGCTATTAAGAGATAAAACTTTATTAAAATTTGAAGATTCGCTCCTTGGAGCAGTTCAATCAAACTTATGCAACGGAGCAATTTATTTCAATTAAGCTTCTAATTTTCAAGTAAGTTTACATGATCCAACGATACTAAATACGCTGGTATTAAATGTTCACTTACCTGAAATTAAATTTGAAAATAATAGACACGGATATCTATTGCTATACAGAGTCTATTTTAAGCAATCACCCTCAGAATTTAACCCAAGATGTCTATTACAAGATAATAAAGGAGAAACTACCATATTAGCAGTTATCGGTAAAGACATTCCAAGTGCTACCTATGCACCTAAACAATTAAAATGGGATGAAATAACCATTCCAGATCAATGGAAAATTGAGATTACTCAACCAATAAGGAATTTTGAACAAAGGAAATATTTCAAGAATAATTGAACAAAGAGCGGAAAAATAATATTACAATTTGGTTCATTTAGAGAACCAGCACCTCCAAGAATAAGTTAAGTATTATTCCGGCCTTCTTGTTCTGAGTTTCGATCTAAAAAATCAAGTACAGACTCAGAAGTTGAAAGTGTCAATCAAAAGCGATAATCAAGACATTAAATTTAAAGCACCTATTGCTGAACCAAATAACGACCTATATACGACATCTCCCTACGCATTCAGATTTTAAATCTATTAATGTAATTACAAAAGAATATGCAATCAATAAACAATATATCAAAGAAGATTTCTATTCAAAAGAAAATAATGATAAGAGAAACTGGTATTTCAATCGTTTTCTAAAAACAAACAATAGAATATAGAGAAAAATGGTATAATTGTATGCTATTAAAAGAAATAGACATTCCATTTTTTATATGGTTTGAAACATATTCAATAGCATATAACATAGATTACCCGTTTAAAACAATTAATACAAGCTCATCTTTAGGACAATTATGGGAACAAGTAGATGGATCTAAAACTAAATCAATACATCCCCCGTTAAAAGATTTAAAAATAAATACACCAAATAGACAAATTATAGCCACACCATTTAAAACTGGTGCAAATAAAAACGATAAAGAACCCGTCTTATTACAAGATATTAAATCTATTTATCAACAAAATAACTATCAAAGTCAAATATTACATACAATATCAAAACAAGTAGATCAAATAGATCATAAATTAAATATGAATGAATATAATAAATTAGAACAAAGTATGCAACATCCTTTTTCATCTACATCTACACCTATATTTAAACCTATAAATAGACAAGTAATATTTCCTGAAAATGAAATATTAAAATCAATCGCATCTAGATTAGCAAATTTAGACAAAGGTAAAGGAATCAACAATATTGATGAAAAGCGATAATGAATCAATTCAATCCTCTACTCAATCTGATAATGATGATCAAGAAATAAATCGTATAAGAAATAAAATAAGATCAAATAAACCCTATTATAAAAGACATACTCCACCCGATTTACTATATGAAGAACAATATAACCAAAATAGAAATGTATACACTGGAGATGGTATTTATGAATGGAATATAGATGGCAAATCAGAATACCAAATTATGTCGTATTACAAGAAATGGGTATGGCTTCCATATCCTATAAAGCTAGAGGTAATTCTGATAAACAAGCATCGTATTACTAATAACTGGTTTCTTTGGAGCTTTAAAATATTGGTGGGATAACCCACCAGACACACCTACCCAAGATTCACTGATTAATCACGTAGAAATAAAAAAGGTAGAAGATGATGATGGTTTTATTGAAGATATAGAACATCAAAATGCAGTAGAAGTCTTAATTTATACAATAACTATGCATTTTGTGGAAATCCCAATGAGGAATCCGAAAGCAAGAAAATAATTTTAACCAATTTAAGCTGTCCCACTTTAGGAGATCCTAAATCGTATAAAGATATTCCTGTCACCAATATACTCAAAAGAAAAGCTCGTAACCAACCTTTTTGGAAAGAACGATTTATTTCAGGATTACCATCTTTTTTTGAAAAAGTAATCAATAAATTAAAAGAATATTCTGGTGGACAACCTGTCCTTGGAATACAATAACATATGGCCAATTATTCGCATTTGTTAAAAAAGAAGGATTAGCTTTATGTCAAGAACATAAAGATAAAAAACGAAATGATAAATTCAAATTTAAACAAACAATGGGTTCGTTTTGCGAACAATATGGATATTCAAGACTTAATCCACCATCAAGAATGAAACGATTAAAACACAGGCATAATAGGTCAAATAATATTAAGTATTATCAAAAACCAAAACATTACCAAAAACCTTTTAATAATAAAAATTCTTCAAACTATCCTAAACAAAAGAATTTTCAAAAGAAACCATTCAATAAATACAATAAATTTAAATCTACTAATAATCTAGTTTGTTGGAATTGCAAGCGTCCGGACATAGATCCACGGATTGCAAAATGAAGAAAAAAAAATGAAATATTCCAAGATCAACCTGATATCCAAGAAAAATTAACAAAATTATTAATATCAGAATCTGAATTATCAGAAAATGAGTCTTCTAATAATAATTCAATAAATGAGATAGAAAACTTAAGTGATTCTTCTACTTGAATCACAAGAAGTTTCTGATAATTTATGTAATTGTAACGTAATCAACGTAATAACCAAAGACAATAATAAACAATTCTTATTAGACATTATAGACAAAATAAATGATCCTAATATTAAAAGGGAATATTTAACAAAATTAAAGGATATCATATATCAAGAAAATCAATTAGCTACTCCTCAACCATTTAGTCTAAATAAAATATTTGAAAAATATCCAACTCAAAGTTTATTTAAACAAGTAACAACTGGTGAATTGCAACATGAAGTTAAACAACTTAAAACTCAAATAAAAGATTTACAAATACTTGTTAATCAACAAGATTTGAAACAATTACAAATAGACGCTCGTTTATCTTTAATAGAGTCACCAAACCTTAATCAAGCATCTTCAAGCAATAAAAATTTAGAAGATAATGATACTCACTTAGACCAAAATGAAGAATATATAAACAACATTAATAAAATAAATTATCAAAAGTGGTATACTAAGATTACATTACATATAGGACATGATTTCAAAATAAATACAATAGCATTACTAGATTCTGGTGCAGACTATAACTGCATACGAGAAGGTCTTATACCTACTAAATTTTATGAAAAAACCACTGAACGCCTTAGCGGCGCCAATGGAAGTAATTTAAAAGTAAAATATAAATTACCATGCGCAAAAATCTGTAATCAAGGATATTGTTTTAAAAACCAATTTATCCTAGTTAAAGATTTAACACAAGAAGTAATATTAGGAACACCATTCTTTACTCAAATTTATCCTTTTAAAGTATCTGAATATGGTATAACAACAAAAGTTGTAGGGACAAAAATGTTATTCGAATTTTTATTACCTATAAAAACCAAAGAAATATTAGAACTCCAACAAAATACAATACAAAAAACAATTAACTTAATAAATGGAAAACATAAACATATTCAATATTTACAGGATGAAATTTCTTACAAAAAAATAGATGAACAATTAAAATCCCCCTATATAATTAACAAAATAAAAACTATTGAAAACAAATTAATCGAACAAGTATGTTCTAATCTACCCAATGCATTTTGGGAACGAAAACAACATACGGTTAGTCTACCTTATATAAAAGATTTTAATGAGAAACTTATACCAACTAAAGCAAGACCTATTCAAATGAATAAAGCATTGCTAGAACAATGTCAAAAAGAAATACAAGATTTATTAAACAAAAAATTAATTCGACCATCCAAGTCACCTTGGAGTTGTGCAGCATTTTATGTTAATAGCATGGCAGAAAAGGCGTGGAGTACCACGATTAGTTATAAATTACAAACCATTAAATAATGTATTACAATGGATTAGATATCCAATACCCAATAAAAGAGATCTATTAAAAAGATTATACAATGCAAAAATCTTTTTCAAAATTTGATATGAAAAGCGGTTTTGGCAAATACAAATTAACGAAAAGATAAATATAAAACAGCATTCACGGTACCTTTTTGGACATTACGAATGGAATGTAATGCCATTTGGACTTAAAATGCACCATCTGAATTCCAACATATTATGAATGATATATTCAATAATTCTTCACCATTCGCTATAGTCTATATTGACGATGTCTTAATATATTCAACGTCAATAGACCAACACTTTAGCCATTTAAACACATTTTTAAATATAGTAAAAAATAACGGATTAGTCTTATCAAAACAAAAAATGAATTTATTTCAAACAAAAATTAGATTCTTAGGACATAATATATATCAAGGAACTATGACACCCATATCAAGATCAATAGAATTTGCTGATAAATTCCCAGATGAACTAAGGGAAAAAACTCAATTACAAAGATTCCTAGGATGTCTGAACTATGTTTCAGATTTTCTACCTAATCTAAGAAAAACTATTCAACCATTATTTCAAAGACTACAAATAAACCTTAAACCATGGACAAATGAACCTACTTAGTTAGTACAGCAGTTTATATTGCAAGTAAAATCCTTACCATGTCTGTCTATTCCAAATCCTGAAGCTAATATGATAGTTGAAACTGATGCCTCGGAAATAGGTTATGGAGGAATTCTAAAACAAAAACTATCAGAGTTTAGCCAAGAGTCTATATCGTTTTCATTCGGGAGTCTGGATAGGACCCCAACAAACTTATTCAACAGTTAAAAAGGAAGTACTTTCCATAGTTAATTGTATTTCAAAATTTCAAGATGATTTAATCAACAAAAAATTCTTATTACGAGTTGATTGTAAGTCAGCAAAAGAAATATTACAAAAGATGTTAAAACCTAGTCTCTAAACAAATATTTGCCGGATGGCAAGCTATTCTATCTGTTTTTTGATTTCGATATTCAATATATTAAAGGAGAAAATAATTCTTTGCCTGATTTTCTAACAAGAGAATATTTGCGGGAAAAACAACAAATATTCAACAACAACCTATTCAAGATGACAGACCCTAAAAGCAAGAAACCGATGACCGCTCGGACTATATCAAAAACCAACCCCACCTTGGGGGTAAACCTCCGAGTAATCAAAATACTTTCTCGGCTCTTCCGAATTTCCTCCCTCTTTCTTATGTAAATGCAGTAACCACCTTAAAAGGCCAAACCTCTTCTCAACCATCTTCTCCTATTCAAACCACTACCAAGTCAAATTACTTCCTCAAACCGCAAAAAACAACATCGTTAACTACCCATTATACAAAACCTGTTACCCTCAAAGAACTCCAAACATTTACCAACGAGTCTTTTTATCGAGGCGGACTTTACCCTCCTGATAATGTACTCAAAAATAGAACCTTCTATGAGTATATTCTAGTAGACTCTGGTTCTGTTGAAATTACTCATCACCGCCAAAAACGATCCTAATCTCATATCCTATTCAACTTGTAAAATTCTTAGTATCCAATCTATTCAAGAGCTTGGTTTCATTCATACCCATACTACCAAACCTTTCTACCCCCAGGCTACCATATTAAGCTTCTTTCGTGCATTGATTATATCAATGCTTTTTCCCGAACCTTTTACCTACGACCTTATGATCATTCCTGGTTTATTTCCTTTGATCGTAGCTGCCCAAAAACTATCCTGGCTGGTTCTCTGAATGGTGGCATTGGCTAGGCCCTACCAATGACATCTACCCAACCGATCTTCTCAAACTGCTTACCCTATTACCTCAAATATATTAATCAACAACTCTGTTGGGTCATTCAACATTATTTCCTTCCATATTGACATGGGAATCCCGGTGGATATGCTCATGGCATTTCAACATTGCTCTCTTTCTCCCGGGCATGCCATGTTCCTTACTTGAGAATTCCGCATCAAATGGTGGGACAAGTTTAATCTTGACCGTTATTCTCTCACCAATATCCAAAAATTCTTCCGGATAAGCAAAAAGTTCACAACTATAAAAGTCGTCTCTAAATCAATACCCTCCTTAAACCAGATCAGCTTCTTGCATCCTCTTCTTCTAAACCCAAGCCATCTACTCAACCACCAAACAAACCATCTACTCAAGCATCGACTCGAAGTCCAACTCACTCATCCAGCTCTTCCAAATCCGCCTTCTACTGGCTCTCTGCTAAGCAAGAAGCTCCAAAACTTATTGCCACAATAAGTCAACAAATGGAATCCTCCGATGATGAAGAGGACGATAACCAATCATTTGACACTATACAATCCGACGATCCATATGGTGGCCCCTTAGGCCAAGATCCATTTGATATTTAAAAAAAAAAAAAAAAAAAAAAAAAAAAAAAAAGAGGTTATCTTAACACCGATAGCAATATCAAAGTTAAAGGCTATTAAAGCAAACGGCTCTCGGTAAAGAATAATCAAATCCGTTTATAGCTGATGCTTTGCTCAAAAGCATGTTGGATGTATAGACATCCAGATAAGTTAATCAATGTATATTCTAGTAGACTCTGTATCTTATGTACCTTATTTACTACTTGTAATATCCCAACGAAACTAATAATCTACAGAGTATAGCTGTATGAAAAAACTATGTATCTAAGAAGTCAAGACCGCACCACCAAGAAAATGGGACCCCCCTCCGCCATATGGGACCCACTTTATACACTGACAAGCACTCAAAACGTAAGCAATGGCGTAAGCAAAATGTCGGCACCACTACGGAACGACACGTATCAACTACTCGCGCAAGCAATGACATAAGCAAGCACACTTCCCTATAAATACTCGACTCTACCATCGGGAGGAAGCCAAGCGATTTCTCGCCTAACTTTCTCTCTCTACAAATCTCTCTACAAATCTCTCTACTCTTTGTAATCTCTTACTTAGCTCTTGTAATCAAAGTTTTAATAAAAATTACTTTTTCAAAACCACGTCTACGCTAGTAAGTAAATCTAGTACGGACAACGAGAACCCTGAGTCTTCGGACAATATTGGCACCTTCGACTTATTGTGTGGTTGCACTTCTCAGTATTTGTACCCTCATTCGTCGATAGTATCTCGGTTTTATTAAGCCAAAATCAATACTAAATCAAGCACTTATTAGAGATCTTATTGGAGATTTTCATAGATACATAGTTTTATTAGTTTTCTTGGAGAAAATGGAGATTTTCGAAACCATTACTTTTTAATGGAGAAAATGGAGATTTTCTTGTAATCAAAGTTTTAATAAAAATTACTTTTTCAAAACCACGTCTACGCTAGTAAGTAAATCTAGTACGGACAACGAGAACCCTGAGTCTTCGGACAATATTGGCACCTTCGACTTATTGTGTGGTTGCACTTCTCAGTATTTGTACCCTCGTTAAATCGATAGTATCTCGGTTTTATTAAGCAGTAATTTTTTTTTATGGTATCGAGCCAAAGCGTTTTAAAGTTTTTTGCACAAATTTTCATTTGAAGCGTTTCCTAAAACAAAGGCACCACCACTCAAATCAACCCTAAACTCTCCTAGCCAGATCCTCACCCTTCTATCAAGCCCTTTATTCTTTGAGGTGTTCCGAGCCTTAAGTCCTAAAAGGCGGTAAGACCGTTGGCAAGCCCCGTTATGTCAATATAGAATTGGTAAGTCTCTCTCTAGTATGTGTTTAAGTAAAATTTAAGTCATGGCGTCCTCATTTAGAAAGCTTTTCAAACCGAAATATGCTGCATCCACATCTCATACTACAATTAACTCAAGAGAGATTATGACAAAAATAACAAACTTTAATCATGAATTATCAAAAAATAAACTACCACATGTAAACCCAGAAAATATTTATCAAATTGGAACTTTTGATTTCAGAACAGCTTATGCAATAAAAAGAACATGAACAGACCTTATCTTTACAAAATGAATTGAAGAAATCAAATTATTATCCTCAATACCTTGATAAATATAAACAAAAAGGATTTAATTATCTCCATTTTGGACTAGTTCAAATAGCAATCAAACCCTTATCAAGGAATGGTATTGATTCACCAATACTTATGCTATTAAGAGATAAAACTTTATTAAAATTTGAAGATTAGCTCCTTGGAGCAGTTCAATCAAACTTATGCAACGGAGCAATTTATTTCAATTAGCCCTAATTTTCAAGTAAGTTTACATGATCCAACGATACTAAATAGCTGGCATTAAATGTTCACTTACCTGAAATTAAATTTGAAAATAATAGACACGGATATCTATTGCTATATAGAATCTATTTTAAGCAATCAACCTCTGAATTTAACTCAAGATGTCTATTACAAGATAATAAAGGAGAAACTACCATATTAGCGGTTAACGATAAAGACATTCCAAGTGCTACCTATGCACCTAAACAATTAAAATGGGATGAAATAACCATTCCAGATCAATGGAAAATTGAGATTACTCAACCAATAAGGAATTTTGAACAAAGAAATATTTCAAGAATAATTGAACAAAGAGGCGGAAAAATAATATTACAATTTGGTTCATTTAGAGAACCAGCACCTCCAAGAATAAGTTAGTATTATTCCGGCCTTCTTGTTCTGAGTTTTGATCTAAAAAATCAAGTACAGACTCAGAAGTTGAAAGTGTCAATCAAAAGCGATAATCAAGACATTAAATTTAAAGCACCTATTGCTGAACCAAATAACGACCTATATCGACATCTCCTCGCATTCAGATTTTAAATCTATTAATGTAATTACAAAAGAATATGCAATCAATAAACAATATATCAAAGAAGATTTCTATTCAAAAGAAAATAATGATAAGAGAAACTGGTATTTCAATCGTTTTCTAAAAAACAAACAATAGAATATAGAGAAAAATGGTATAATTGTATGCTATTAAAAGAAATAGACATTCCATTTTTTATATGGTTTGAAACATATTCAATAGCATATAACATAGATTACCCGTTTAAAACAATTAATACAAGCTCATCTTTAGGACAATTATGGGAACAAGTAGATGGATCTAAAACTAAATCAATACATCCCCCGTTAAAAGATTTAAAAATAAATACACCAAATAGACAAATTATAGCCACACCATTTAAAACTGGTGCAAATAAAGACGATAAAGAACCGTCTTATTACAAGATATTAAATCTATTTATCAACAAAATAACTATCAAAGTCAAATATTACATACAATATCAAAACAAGTAGATCAAATAGATCATAAATTAAATATGAATGAATATAATAAATTAGAACAAAGTATGCAACATCCTTTTTCATCTACATCTACACCTATATTTAAACCTATAAATAGACAAGTAATATTTCCTGAAAATGAAATATTAAAATCAATCGCATCTAGATTAGCAAATTTAGACAAAGGTAAAGGAATCAACAATATTGATGAAAGCGATAATGAATCAATTCAATCCTCTACTCAATCTGATAATGATGATCAAGAAATAAATCAGTATAAGAAATAAAATAAGATCAAATAAACCTATTATAAAAGACATACTCCACCCGATTTACTATATGAAGAACAATATAACCAAAATAGAAATGTATACACTGGAGATGGTATTTATGAATGGAATATAGATGGCAAATCAGAATACCAAATTATGTCCGTATTACAAGAAATGGGTATGGCTTCCATATCCTATAAAGCTAGAGGTAATTCTGATAAACAAGCATCGTATTACTAATAACTGGTTTTTTTGGAGCTTTAAAATATTGGTGGGATAACTCACTAGACACACCTACTCAAGATTCAATAATTAATCACGTAGAAATAAAAAAGGTAGAAGATGATGATGGTTTTATTGAAGATATAGAACATCAAAATGCAGTAGAAGTCTTAATTTATACAATAACTATGCATTTTGCTGGAAATCCCAATGAGGAATCCGAAAGCAAGAAAATAATTTTAACCAATTTAAGATGTCCAACTTTAGGCGATTTTAAATGGTATAAAGATATTTTTGTCACAAATATATTTCAAAGAAAAGATTGTAACCAACCTTTTTTGGAAAGAAGCGATTTATTTCAGGATTACCATCTTTTTTAATTGAAAAAAGTAATCAATAAATTAAAAGAATATTCTGGTGGACAACCTGTCCTTGGAATACAATAACATATGGCCAATTATTGGCATTTGTTAAAAAGAAGGATTAGCTTTATGTCAAGAACATAAAGATAAAAAAGCGAAATGATAAATTCAAATTTAAACAAACAATGGGTTCGTTTTTGCGAACAATATGGATATTCAAGACTTAATCCACCATCAAGAATGAAAGCGATTAAAACACAGGCATAATAGGTCAAATAATATTAAGTATTATCAAAAACAAAACATTACCAAAAACCTTTTAATAATAAAAATTCTTCAAACTATCCTAAAACAAAAGAATTTTCAAAAGAAACCATTCAATAAATACAATAAATTTAAATCTACTAATAATCTAGTTTGCTGGAATTGCAAGCGTCCCGGACATAGATCCACGGATTGCAAAATGAAGAAAAAAAAATAAAGCGAAATATTCCAAGATCAACCTGATATCCAAGAAAAATTAACAAAATTATTAATATCAGAATCTGAATTATCAGAAAATGAGTCTTCTAATAATAATTCAATAAATGAGATAGAAAACTTAAGTGATTCTTCTACTGAATCACAAGAAATTTCTGATAATTTATGTAATTGTAACGTAATCAACGTAATAACCAAAGACAATAATAAACAATTCTTATTAGACATTATAGACAAAATAAATGATCCTAATATTAAAAGGGAATATTTAACAAAATTAAAGGATATCATATATCAAGAAAATCAATTAGCTACTCCTCAACCATTTAGTCTAAATAAAATATTTGAAAAATATCCAACTCAAAGTTTATTTAAACAAGTAACAACTGGTGAATTGCAACATGAAGTTAAACAACTTAAAACTCAAATAAAGATTTACAAATACTTGTTAATCAACAAGATTTGAAACAATTACAAATAGGCGCTCGTTTATCTTTAATAGAGTCACCAAACCTTAATCAAGCATCTTCAAGCAATAAAAATTTAGAAGATAATGATACTCACTTAGACCAAAATGAAGAATATATAAACAACATTAATAAAATAAATTATCAAAAGTGGTATACTAAGATTACATTACATATAGGACATGATTTCAAAATAAATACAATAGCATTACTAGATTCTGGTGCAGACTATAATTGCATACGAGAAGGTCTTATACCTACTAAATTTTATGAAAAAAACCCTTTGAGCATATGGTAGCCAATGGAAGTAATTTAAAAAGTAAAATATAAATTACCATGCTTAAAAATCTGTAATCAAGGATATTGTTTTAAAACCAATTTATCCTAGTTAAAGATTTAACACAAAGTAATATTAGGAACACCATTCTTTACTCAAATTTATCCTTTTAAAGTATCTGAATATGGTATAACAACAAAAGTTGTAGGGACAAAAATGTTATTCGAATTTTATTACCTATAAAAACCAAAAGAAATATTAGAACTCCAACAAAATACAATACAAAAACAATTAACTTAATAAATGGAAAACATAAACATATTCAATATTTACGGGATGAAATTTCTTACAAAAAAATAGATGAACAATTAAAATCCCTATATAATTAACAAAATAAAAACTATTGAAAACAAATTAATCGAACAAGTATGTTCTAATCTACCCAATGCATTTTTGGGAGCGAAAACAACATACGGTTAGTCTACCTTATATAAAAGATTTTAATGAGAAACTTATACCAACTAAAAGCAAGACCTATTCAAATGAATAAAGCATTGCTAGAACAATGTCAAAAAGAAATACAAGATTTATTAAACAAAAAATTAATTCGACCATCCAAGTCACCTTGGGTTGTGCGAGCATTTTATGTTAATAGCCATGAAAAAAGGCATGGAGTACCACGATTAGTTATAAATTACAAACCATTAAATAATGTATTACAATGGATTAGATATCCAATACCCAATAAAAGAGATCTATTAAAAAGATTATACAATGCAAAAATCTTTTCAAAATTTGATATGAAAAGGGATTTTGGCAAATACAAATTAACGAAAAGATAAATATAAAACAGCATTCCGGTACCTTTTTGGACATTACGAATGGAATGTAATGCCATTTGGACTTAAAAATGCACCATCTGAATTCCAACATATTATGAATGATATATTCAATAATTCTTCACCATTAGCTATAGTCTATATTGACGATGTCTTAATATATTCAACGTCAATAGACCAACACTTTAGCCATTTAAACACATTTTTAAATATAGTAAAAAATAACGGATTAGTCTTATCAAAACAAAAAATGAATTTATTTCAAACAAAAATTAGATTCTTAGGACATAATATATATCAAGGAACTATGACACCCATATCAAGATCAATAGAATTTGCTGATAAATTCCCAGATGAACTAAGGGAAAAAACTCAATTACAAAGATTCCTAGGATGTCTGAACTATGTTTCAGATTTTCTACCTAATCTAAGAAAAACTATTCAACCATTATTTCAAAGACTACAAAAAAATCCTAAACCATGGACAAATCAACATACTAAGTTAGTACAGCAGGTTAAATTGCAAGTAAAAAACCTTACCATGTCATCTATTCCAAATCCTGAAGCTAATATGATAGTTGAAACGATGCCTCGGAAATAGGTTATGGAGGAATTCTGAAACAAAAACTATCAGAGTTTAGCCAAGAGTCTATATCGTTTTCATTGCAGGGTGCGGGATAGGACCCCAACAAACTTATTCAGCGGTTAAAAAGGAAGTACTTTCCATAGTTAATTGTATTTCAAAATTTCAAGATGATTTAATCAACAAAAATTCTTATTCTGAGTTGGTGTAAATCAGCAAAAGAAATATTACAAAAGATGTTAAAAACCTAGTCTCTAAACAAATATTTGCGGATGGCAAGCTTTCTATCTGTTTTTGATTTCGATATTCAATATATTAAAGGGAAAATAATTCTTTGCCTGATTTTCTAACAAGAGAATATTTGGGGAAAAACAACAAATATTCAACAACAACCTATTCAAGATGACAGACCTAAAAGCAAAAACCGATGACCGCATCGGACTATATCAAAACCAACCCCACCTGGGGTAAACCTCCGAGTAATCAAAATACTTTCTCGGCTCTTGCGAATTTCCTCCTCTTTCTTATGTAAATGCATTAACCACCTTAAAAGGCCAAACCTCTTCTCAACCATCTTCTCCTATTCAAACCACTACCAAGTCAAATTACTTCCTCAAACCTTAAAAACAACATCATTAACTACCCATTATACAAAACCTGTTACCCTCAAAGAACTCCAAACATTTTACCGGAGTCTTTTTATCTGAGACGGACTTTACCCTACTGATAATGTACTCAAAAATAGATACCTTTTGAGTATATTCTAGTAGACTCTGATTCTGTTGAAATTACTCATCCCTTACAAAAGCGATCCTAATCTCATATCCTATTCAACTTGTAAAATTCTTACGTATCCAATCTATTCAAGAGCTTGGTTTCATTCATACCCATACTACCAAACCTTTCTCTCCGGGGCTACCATATTACGGCTACTCATTACATTGATTATATCAATGCTTTTCCCCCGAACCTTTTACCTCGACCTTATGATCATTCCTGGTTTTATTTCCTTTGATCGTAGCTGCCCAAAAACTATCCACTGGCTGGTTCTCTGAATGGTGGCATTGGCTGAAACCTACCAATGACATCTACCCCACCGATCTTCTCAAAACTGCTTTACCCTATTACCTCAAATATATTAATCAACAACCTGTTGGGTCATTCAACATTATTTCCTTCCCGTATTGACATGGGAATCCGAGTGGATATGCTCATGGCATTTCAACATTGCTCTCTTTCTCCCGGGCATGCCATGTTCCTTACTGAGAATTCCGCATCAAATGGTGGGACAAGTTTAATCTTGACCGTTATTCTCTCACCAATATCCAAAAATTCTTCGGATAAGCAAAGAAGTTCACCACGATTTATAAAAGTGTCTCTAAATCAATACCCTCCTTAAACGGATCGACTTCTTGCATCCTCTTCTTCTAAACCCAAGCCATCTACTCAACCACCAAACAAACCATCTACTCAAGCATCGACTTCGAAGTCAACTTCACTCATCCAGCTCTTCCAAATCCGCTTTCACCTTTCTGCTTCAAGCAAGCTCAAAATTATTGCCCCGATAAGTCAACAAATGGAATCCTCCGATGATGAAAGGGCGATAACCAATCATTTGACACTATCTAATCCGACGATCCTATGGTGGCGCCTTAGGCCAAGATCCATTTGATATTTAAAAAAAAAAAAAAAAAAAAAAAAACAAAAAACCTAATAATGAGGTTATCTTACACTTGATAGCAATATCAAAGTTAAAGGCTATTAAAACAAGCGGCTCTCGATAAAATTATCAAATCCGTTTATAGCTGATGCTTTGCTCAAAAGCATGTTGGATGTATAGACATCCGGATAAGTTAATCGATGTATATTCTAGTAGACTCTTGTATCTTATGTACCTTATTTACTACTTGTAATATCCCATGAAACTAATAATCTACAGAGTATGGCTGTATGAAAAAACTATGTATCTAAGAAGTCAAGATCATAACACCAGAAAATGGGACCCCTCCAGGCATATGGGACCCCTGACACTGCAATGAGCTTTTCAGCGTGCGATAGCGTAAGCAAAATGTCGGCACCACTACGGGCGACGCGTATCAACCTGAGCGCGAAGCAATGACGCCAAGCAAGCACGACTTCCCTATAAATACTCGACTCTACCATCGCCGGAGGAAGCACTGGCGATTTCTCGCGCAACTTTCTCTCTCTGCAAATCTCTCTACAAATCTCTCTACTCTTTTGTAATCTCTTGCTTAGCTCTTGTAATCAAAGTTTTAATAAAATTACTTTTTCAAAACCCGTCTCGCTAGTAAGTAAATCTAAA
>CM051378.1:9519803-9544770 GCA_028015245.1 Cardamine occulta | reverse complement strand
AATCCATGGAAATGAAAGCATTGATTCTTCATATTGACATCAATAGGTATTGTTTCTGCTTCAATATGTGTATTCTTTCTAAAACTCCCAAATTTACCAATAGAAACTCCTATGAGATTCAAAGAACTAACAAAAATTTTGGGATAAGCTATATTGTTTGTTTCTTACGTTGACTTGCTTCTCCACCTTAATAGCATGCTTTAACTACTTTGAGATTTCCACAATTCTATTCACTCTCATTTTTATCTTGAAGGGTCATAACTCCGTTTTTTGTGTTCTCAGCTTAAAAATGGTCAAATCCTAGGAAATGAAAGCATTGATTCTTCATATTCACATCAATAGGTGTTGTTTCAGCTTCCATATGTGTATTCTTTCTAAAACTCCCAAATTCACTAATAAAAACTTCTATAAGATTCAAAGAGCTAACAGAACTGTGGGATAAGCTATAATGTTTGTTTTTTACATTGACTTGCTTCTCCACCTTAATAGCATGCTTCCACTACTTTGACATTTCCACACTTCTATTCACTCTCATTTCAATCTTGAAGGGTCATAACTTCGTTTTTGGTGTTCTCAGCTTGAAAATGGTCAAATCCTTGGAAATGAAAGCATTGATTCTTCATATTCACATCAATAGGTGTTGTTTCAGCCTCCATATGTGTCTTATTTCTACAACTCCCAAATTTACCAATAGAAACTCTTATGAGATTCTAAGAACTAACACAACTGTGGGATAAACTATAATGTTTGTTTCTTACTTTGACTTCTTCTCCCCCTTAATAGCATGCTTCAACTACTTTGAGACTTCAACACTTCTATTCACTCTCATTTCTATCTTGATAGGTCATAACTCTGTTTTTGGGATTCTCAAGTTGAATATGATCAAATCCATGGAAATGAAAGCATTGATTCTTCATATTGACATCAATAGGTGTTGTTTCTGCTTCAATATGTGTATTCTTTCTAAAACTCCCAAATTTGCGAATAGAAACTCCTATGAGATTCAAAGAACTAACAGAAATGTGGGATAAGCTATATTGTTTGTTTCTTACTTTGGCTTGCTTCTCCACCTTAATAGCATGCTTTAACTACTTTGAGATTTCCACAATTCTATTCACTCTCATTTTTATCTTGAAGGGTCATAACTCCGTTTTTGGTGTTCTCAGCTTGAAAATGGTCAAATCCTTGGAAATGGAAGCATTGATTCTTCATATTCACATCAATAGGTGTTGTTTCAGCTTCCATATGTATATTCTTTCTAAAACTCCCAAATTCACTAATAAAAACTTCTATAAGATTCAAAGAGCTAACAGAATCGGGATAAGCTATAATGTTTGTTTATTACATTGACTTGCTTCTCCACCGTAATAGCATGCTTCCACTACTTTGACACTTCCACACTTCTATGCACCCGCATTTCAATGTTGAAGGGTCATGACTTCGTTTTGGTGTTCTCATCTTGAAAATGGTCAAATCCTTGGAAATGAAAGCATTGATTCTTCATATTCACATCAATAGGTGTTGTTTCAGCCTCCATATGTGTCTTCTTTCTACAACTCCCAAATTTACCAATAGAAACTCCTATGAGATTCTAAGAACTAACAGAACTGTGGGATAAACTATAATGTTTGTTTCTTACTGTGACTTCTTCTCCCCCTTAATAGCATGCTTCAACTACTTTGAGACTTCAACACTTCTATTCACTCTCATTTCTATCTTGATAGGTCATAACTCTGTTTTTAGGATTCTCAACTTGAATATGATCAAATCCATAGAAATGAAAGCATTGATTCTTCAACTTCACATTAATAGGTGTTGTTTCTGCTTCAATATGTGTATTCTTTCTAAAACTCCCAAATTTACCAATAGAAACTCCTATGAGATTCAAAGAACTAACAGAAATTTGGGATAAGCTATATTGTTTGTTTCTTACTTTGACTTTCTTCTCCACCTTAATAGCATGCTTTAACTTCTTTGAGATTTCCACAATTCTATTCACTCTCATTTTTATCTTGAAGGGTCATAACTCCATTTTTGGTGTTCTCAGCTTGAAAATGGTCAAATCCTTGGAAATGAAAGCATTGATTCTTCATATTCACATCTATTGGTGTTGTTTCAGCTTCCATATGTGTATTCTTTCTAAAACTCCCAAATTCACTAATAAAAACTTCTATAAGATTCAAAGAGCTAACAGAACTGTGGGATAAGCTATAATGTTTGTTTCTTACATTGACTTGCTTCTCCACCTTAATAGCATGCTTCCACTACTTTGACATTTCCACATTTCTATTCACTCTCATTTCAATCTTGAAGGGTCATAACTTCGTTTTTGGTGTTCTCAGCTTGAAAATGGTCAAATCCTTGGAAATGAAAGCATTGATTCTTCATATTCACATCAATAGGTGTGGTTTCAGCCTCCATATGTGTCTTCTTTCTACAACTCCCAAATTTACCAATAGAAACTCCTATGAGATTCTAAGAACCAACAGAACTGTGGGATAAACTATAATGTTTGTTTCTTACTGTGACTTCTTCTCCCCCTTAATAGCATGCTTCAACTACTTTGAGACTTCAACACTTCTATTCACTCTCATTTCTATCTTGATAGGTCATAACTCTGTTTTTAGGATTCTCAACTTGAATATGATCAAATCCATAGAAATGAAAGCATTGATTCTTCATATTCACATTAATAGGTGTTGTTTCTGCTTCAATATGTGTATTCTTTCTAAAACTCCCAAATTTACCAATAGAAACTCCTATGAGATTCAAAGAACTAACAGAAATGTGGGATAAGCTATATTGTTTGTTTCTTACTTTGACTTGCTTCTCCACCTTAATAGCATGCTTTAACTACTTTGAGATTTCGACAATTCTATTCACTCTCATTTTTATCTTGAAGGGTCATAACTCCGTTTTTGGTGTTCTCAGCTTGAAAATGGTCAAATCCTAGGAAATGAAAGCATTGATTCTTCATATTCACATCAATAGGTGTTGTTTCAGCTTCCATATGTGTATTCTTTCTAAAACTCCCAAATTCACTAATAAAAACTTCTATAAGATTCAAAGAGCTAACAGAACTGTGGGATAAGCTATAATGTTTGTTTCTTACATTGACTTGCTTCTCCACCTTAATAGCATGCTTCCACTACTTTGACATTTCCACACTTCTATTCACTCTCATTTCAATCTTGAAGGGTCATA
Source organism: Cardamine occulta (assembly GCA_028015245.1). Classification (NCBI taxonomy): domain Eukaryota; kingdom Viridiplantae; phylum Streptophyta; class Magnoliopsida; order Brassicales; family Brassicaceae; genus Cardamine; species Cardamine occulta. The sequence continues at coordinate 9,541,566 of CM051378.1, read as the reverse complement.
ACTTCGTTTTTGGTGTTCTCAGCTTGAAAATGGTCAAATCCTTGGAAATGAAAGCATTGATTCTTCATATTCACATCAATAGGTGTTGTTTCAGCTTCCATATGTGTATTCTTTCTAAAACTCCCAAATTCACTAATAAAAACTTCTATAAGATTCAAAGAGCTAACAGAACTGTGGGATAAGCTATAATGTTTGTTTCTTACATTGACTTGCTTCTCCACCTTAATAGCATGCTTCCACTACTTTGACATTTCCACACTTCTATTCACTCTCATTTCAATCTTGAAGGGTCATAACTTCGTTTTTGGTGTTCTCAGTTTGAAAATGGTCAAATCCTTGGAAATGAAAGCATTGATTCTTCATATTGACATCAATAGGTGTTGTTTCTGCTTCAATATGTGTATTCTTTCTAAAACTCCCAAATTTACGAATAGAAACTCCTATGAGATTCAAAGAACTAACAGAAATGTGGAATAAGCTTTATATTTGTTTCTTACTTTGGCTTGCTTCTCCACCTTAATAGCATGCTTTAACTACTTTGAGATTTCCACAATTCTATTCACTCTCATTTTTATCTTGAAGGGTCATAACTCCGTTTTTGGTGTTCTCAGCTTGAAAATGGTCAAATCCTTGGAAATGAAAGCATTGATTCTTCATATTCACATCAATAGGTGTTGTTTCAGCTTCCATATGTATATTCTTTCTAAAACTCCCAAATTCACTAATAAAAACTTCTATAAGATTCAAAGAGCTAACAGAACTGTGGGATAAGCTATAATGTTTGTTTTTTACATTGACTTGCTTCTCCACCTTAATAGCATGCTTCCACTACTTTGACATTTCCACACTTCTATTCACTCTCATTTCAATCTTGAAGGGTCATAACTTCGTTTTTGGTGTTCTCAGCTTGAAAATGGTCAAATCCTTGGAAATGAAAGCATTGATTCTTCATATTCACATCAATAGGTGTTGTTTCAGCCTCCATATGTGTCTTCTTTCTACAACTCCCAAATTTACCAATAGAAACTCCTATGAGATTCTAAGAACTAACACAACTGTGGGATAAACTATAATGTTTGTTTCTTACTGTGACTTCTTCTCCCCCTTAATAGCATGCTTCAACTACTTTGAGACTTCAACACTTCTATTCACTCTCATTTCTATCTTGATAGGTCATAACTCTGTTTTTAGGATTCTCAACTTGAATATGATCAAATCCATAGAAATGAAAGCATTGATTCTTCAAATTCACATTAATAGGTGTTGTTTCTGCTTCAATATGTGTATTCTTTCTAAAACTCCCAAATTTACCAATAGAAACTCCTATGAGATTCAAAGAACTAACAGAAATGTGGGATAAGCTATATTGTTTGTTTCTTACTTTGACTTGCTTCTCCACCTTAATAGCATGCTTTAACTACTTTGAGATTTCGACAATTCTATTCACTCTCATTTTTATCTTGAAGGGTCATAACTCCGTTTTTGGTGTTCTCAGCTTGAAAATGGTCAAATCCTAGGAAATGAAAGCATTGATTCTTCATATTCACATCAATAGGTGTTGTTTCAGCTTCCATATGTGTATTCTTTCTAAAACTCCCAAATTCACTAATAAAAACTTCTATAAGATTCAAAGAGCTAACAGAACTGTGGGATAAGCTATAATGTTTGTTTCTTACATTGACTTGCTTCTCCACCTTAATAGCATGCTTCCACTACTTTGACATTTCCACACTTCTATTCACTCTCATTTCAATCTTGAAGGGTCATAACTTCGCTTTTTGATGTTCTCAGCTTGAAAATGGTCAAATCCTTGGAAATGAAAGCATTGATTCTTCATATTCACATCAATAGGTGTTGTTTCAGCCTCCATATGTGTCTTCTTTCTACAACTCCCAAATTTACCAATAGAAACTCCTATGAGATTCTAAGAACTAACAGAACTGTGGGATAAACTATAATGTTTGTTTCTTACTTTGGACTTCTTCCCCCCTTAATAGCATGCTTCAACTACTTTGAGACTTCAACACTTCTATTCACTCTCATTTCTATCTTGATAGGTCATAACTCTGTTTTTAGGATTCTCAACTTGAATATGATCAAATCCATAGAAATGAAAGCATTGATTCTTCAAATTCACATTAATAGGTGTTGTTTCTGCTTCAATATGTGTATTCTTTCTAAAACTCCCAAATTTACCAATAGAAACTCCTATGAGATTCAAAGAACTAAAAGAAATGTGGGATAAGCTATATTGTTTGTTTCTTACTTTGACTTGCTTCTCCACCTTAATAGCATGCTTTAACTACTTTGAGATTTCCACAATTCTATTCACTCTCATTTTTATCTTGAAGGGTCATAACTCCGTTTTTGGTGTTCTCAGCTTGAAAATGGTCAAATCCTAGGAAATGAAAGCATTGATTCTTCATATTCACATCAATAGGTGTTGTTTCAGCTTCCATATGTGTATTCTTTCTAAAACTCCCAAATTCACTAATAAAAACTTCTATAAGATTCAAAGAGCTAACAGAACTGTGGGATAAGCTATAATGTTTGTTTCTTACATTGACTTGCTTCTCCACCTTAATAGCATGCTTCCACTACTTTGACATTTCCACACTTCTATTCACTCTCATTTCAATCTTGAAGGGTCATAACTTCGTTTTTGGTGTTCTCAGCTTGAAAATGGTCAAATCCTTGGAAATGAAAGCATTGATTCTTCATATTCACATCAATAGGTGTTGTTTCAGCTTCCATATGTGTATTCTTTTTAAAACTCCCAAATTCACTAATAAAAACTTCTATAAGATTCAAAGAGCTAACGGAACTGTGGGATAAGCTATAATGTTTGTTTCTTACATTGACTTGCTTCTCCACCTTAATAGCATGCTTCCACTACTTTGACATTTCCACACTTCTATTCACTCTCATTTCAATCTTGAAGGGTCATAACTTCGTTTTTGGTGTTCTCAGCTTGAAAATGGTCAAATCCTTGGAAATGAAAGCATTGATTCTTCATATTGACATCAATAGGTGTTGTTTCTGCTTCAATATGTGTATTCTTTCTAAAACTCCCAAATTTACGAATAGAAACTCCTATGAGATTCAAAGAACTAACAGAAATGTGGGATAAGCTATATTGTTTGTTTCTTTACTTTTGCTTCTCCACCTTAATAGCATGCTTTAACTACTTTGAGATTTCCACAATTCTATTCACTCTCATTTTTTATCTTGAAGGGTCATAACTCCGTTTTTTGGTGTTCTCAGCTTGAAAATGGTCAAATCCTTGGAAATGAAAGCATTGATTCTTCATATTCACATCAATAGGTGTTGTTTCAGCTTCCATATGTATATTCTTTCTAAAACTCCCAAATTCAATAATAAAATCTTCTATAAGATTCAAAGAGCTATGAGAACTGTGGGATAAGCTATAATGTTTGTTTTTTACATTGACTTGCTTCTCCACCTTAATAGCATGCTTCCACTACTTTGACATTTCCACACTTCTATTCACTCTCATTTCAATCTTGAAGGGTCATAACTTCGTTTTTGGTGTTCTCATCTTGAAAATGGTCAAATCCTTGGAAATAAAAGCATTGATTCTTCATATTCACAGCAATAGGTGTTGTTTCAGGTTCCATATGTGTCTTCTTTCTACAACTCCCAAATTTACCAATAGAACCTCCTATGAGATTCTAAGAACTAACAGAACTGTGGGATAAACTATAATGTTTGTTTCTTACTTTGACTTCTTCTCCCCCTTAATAGCATGCTTAAACTTCTTTGAGACTTCAATATTTCTATTCACTCTCATTTCTATCTTGATAGGTCATAACTCTGTTTTTAGGATTCTCAACTTGAATATGATCAAATCCATAGAAATGAAAGCATTGATTCTTCATATTCACATCAATAGGTGTTGTTTCTGCTTCAATATGTGTATTCTTTCTAAAACTCCCAAATTTACCAATAGAAACTCCTATGAGATTCAAAGAACTAACAGAAATGTGGGATAAGCTATATTGTTTGTTTCTTACTTTGACTTGCTTCTCCACCTTAATAGCATGCTTTAACTACTTTGAGATTTCGACAATTCTATTCACTCTCATTTTTATCTTGAAGGGTCATAACTCCGTTTTTGGTGTTCTCAGCTTGAAAATGGTCAAATCCTAGGAAATGAAAGCATTGATTCTTCATATTCACATCAATAGGTGTTGTTTCAGCTTCCATATGTGTATTCTTTCTAAAACTCCCAAATTCACTAATAAAAACTTCTATAAGATTCAAAGAGCTAACAGAACTGTGGGATAAGCTATAATGTTTGTTTCTTACATTGACATGCTTCTCCACCTTAATAGCATGCTTCCACTACTTTGACATTTCCACACTTCTATTCACTCTCATTTCAATCTTGAAGGGTCATAACTTCGTTTTTGGTGTTCTCAGCTTGAAAATGGTCAAATCCTTGGAAATGAAAGCATTGATTCTTCATATTCACATCAATAGGTGTTGTTTCAGCCTCCATATGTGTCTTCTTTCTACAACTCCCAAATTTACCAATAGAAACTCCTATGAGATTCTAAGAACTAACACAACTGTGGGATAAACTATAATGTTTGTTTCTTACTGTGACTTCTTCTCCCCCTTAATAGCATGCTTCAACTACTTTGAGACTTCAACACTTCTATTCACTCTCATTTCTATCTTGATATGTCATAACTCTGTTTTTGGGATTCTCAAGTTGAATATGATCAAATCCATGGAAATGAAAGCATTGATTCTTCATATTGACATCAATAGGTGTTGTTTCTGCTTCAATATGTGTATTCTTTCTAAAACTCCCAAATTTACGAATAGAAACTCCTATGAGATTCAAAGAACTAACAGAAATGTGGGATAAGCTATATTGTTTGTTTCTTACTTTGGCTTGCTTCTCCACCTTAATAGCATGCTTTAACTACTTTGAGATTTCCACAATTCTATTCACTCTCATTTTTTATCTTGAAGGGTCATAACTCCGTTTGGGTGTTCTCAGCTTGAAAATGGTCAAATCCTTGGAAATGAAAGCATTGATTCTTCATATTCACATCAATAGGTGTTGTTTCAGCTTCCATATGTATATTCTTTCTAAAACTCCCAAATTCACTAATAAAAACTTCTATAAGATTCAAAGAGCTAACAGAACTGTGGGATAAGCTATAATGTTTGTTTTTTACATTGACTTGCTTCTCCACCTTAATAGCATGCTTCCACTACTTTGACATTTCCACACTTCTATTCACTCTCATTTCAATCTTGAAGGGTCATAACATCGTTTTTGGTGTTCTCAGCTTGAAAATGGTCAAATCCTTGGAAATGAAAGCATTGATTCTTCATATTCACATCAATAGGTGTTGTTTCAGCCTCCATATGTGATATGATCCTGGAAAGAATCAAATATAATCAAGATCATACATTTTTCAAACATTGGAGAAGTCACAAGATCAAGAGCTAAACATTGATTCGGACCGATCGATCCGAAAGTAGCGAGAAAACCCATGTGTCTTGTTCAGTGAAAGGACGTCCAAGCTCAAATGCTCCAGCCCAAAGACCACTTGGAATATATTCTCACCTCATCTAGAGCACACCTCGAAGTTGAAGCGGTCCAATCCGAGTTCAGGTAAAGAAGTTATTCAACTTCCAAGTCAAGTGATTCCCAGCTTACGCGATTCAGACATGCGTGCGTTGAATAATTATTTCCGGAGCAAACCAGAAGGAGTTAAGCTACGAACTAAATTTTCCTGGAATCTTGATCCATTCCAGAATCACGTCGAATTGAATTTCCATCAAAATGAGTTCAGACTTGGGAGATATGAATTTTACAATTCCATGGATCTGCTTCAGGCCCTATTGCGCGACTGAGCCAAAGATCATGATGCACAGCCCAACTCAGGTACGATCTCGACGTAAAACCAATTGGATAATCTTACCCGATCTCTTAGCTTTCCAAGAAGCCCAAAAACAGAAGCAATGGATATCGGACCACAAAGTTACAGCCCATTTACCAAAACGGGTTAATCTGGTTCTAAACATGAAGAGTTCAAGGCCTAATTGGTTTGCAAGCTTGTAGGCTTATGTTTGGCATCTAGGAGGTATTTCTACAAAATCCAGCAAGCCCAATAAGCTCCAGCAAATGAATATCTCGGCCAAAGAAGCATGGAGAAGTCCAAGGATCATTTCAAGGTGCATGCATGAGGAGTCCAAGGGTTGAATTCACATTCAACACACTATCTTTATTTCTTTTCTTTTATTTCTCTTTATTTCAAGACAATAATGACTTAGCTTAGTTTCTAAGTTTTCTTTTCTTTATATTCATGTAAACTCATATGAATAAAGTATCCAACTTTTTATTTTCAAACCTTGAGAGTGATTCTCTTTAGTTCTTTTAGAACTTTTCGATTGTTTGGTGTGTAATATCCAACAATCAAATCGATTCATCTCGGTGTGTCATATCCGAGGAATCAAACCTTGTCTTGTCTAGGTGTGTCATATCCTAGGAGGCATTGAGGTATATCAGGAGCTATTCCGCATCTCCTGTGCGACCATTCGATCCACCACTTCGAGTCCCTCGAAGATTATCCATCGTTTCATCTTTCTACCAATCCGAAAGTGCCGATTCTTGGGAAGGATCATATCAAGTGGTATCAGAGCACACTTTCGGGATCGGTATTTGTATCTATCATCTTTTGATCTTAGATTTTTCATTTCTCTCTTGTCCTTCTAATCTAGTTGATCGGATTAATCAATTAGGGGATTTAAACAAATTAATTTTGTTTTTTTAGCATTGGTCATATTTTTTCTGTTTGATCTTTCGATTGTTCTAGTTTTCTTTATGCGTTTTGAAAAAAAAAAAAAAAGAGAATTTGATCGGACCAAAAGAAAAAAAAAAAGAGAAAAAAAAAAAAAAAGGGGTTCATCCGATCTGTTCTTCCTTAGATCGAAAAAAAAAAGAGAGTGATGTCTTTCGGTTTATTGAAAAAGAGCAGACCAGAAAAGTTCAAAGGAGATCACAAGAGAGTCCCCTAAGAAGAGTTCAACCACGCCCAGAAATGAATGAAGAGGAGCTGGATTGTTATAGTAGAGGCATTCTTGCTTCAGATCAAAGTCGGAGAAGGCCAAGATGTGACCAAGAAGCAAGGAGACGAGATGAAAATATTCTCAGTGTTCTTAAGTTGAAGATACCACCATTTCATGGGACAAATGATCCGGATGTTTACTTGGAGGGGAGAAAAAGACTGAGCTAGTTTTTGATAGCAACAACTATTCTGAGCTTAAGAAGGTACAAAAGCAACCTATGAGTTTTATGGTTATGCTAATACTTGGTGGGATCAGTTGGTGACAATGAGGAGACGAAATGGCAAGAATCCGGCGTCAAAACATGGGCTGAGGTGAAGTCTGTTATGAGGGAACGTTTTCTTGCCCTGTGGCTATCACCAAGAGCAACATTATGTGGACACTTTTCGGAAGTTAGAGGACTTGATGCTTGAGTATCTTCAGGGTGAGCAGCAGCAGCCCAAGAAGAGAAACACAAAACCAAAAGTCGGGCCAAACCGCCCACGGAAGTTGCAAAAGTTTGTGGAACAATCTGATCATGAAGAAGTGATAGCAGTTCAAGAGAATTTACAATCTGCTCTTACAGCGGAAGAGGAGAATCAGGGTCAGAATGTACAGGGAGAAGAAGCCGAAGTGGTTTTTGATTCATTGTCTCTCGCCGGAGAAAAAAGGAGGAAGCCTTGAAGCAAAGTCTAGGGAGCATAGATGATTCAGCTGATGAATTCACAGAGAGGTATAGCTTGTCTCCTACACTTGATCCTTATATTTTGGATTTTGAGTTGCTGGAAGAAGTCGATGGAGATAAGATGCTATTGTCGGTTCAATATGAATGTGAGATTCAAGAAGTCGAACATGTTGATTTTGTTTTTGGCGATGCAGCATTTTTCAAACCCGAGAGCAAAGCTATGATATTTGATTTTGTGATTCAAGGCAATGGTGAGCAAACTCAAGGTTTTGATCTACTTGTCAACAAGGGAGATTTTCTTGATTTTAGCCGCAACAAGAGTTCTAAAATAAGAGTAAGAGGAAGCATGGAAGTTTCGAGCTGGTCTTGGAAAATGGAGTTTCAAAACTGTTTTCTCTTTATCATTATATGATTCTTAAGGGTCTTAACTTGCGGGATTTCAGGAAGAAACATCTACACTCACCGAGGAAAGGTATTGGAGTAGAGGTTCGACGCCAAGGTCCTATAGTGGACAAAGTGAAAGATGGTCAAAAAGCTATAGAGCTTGGAATTCTAGATGATTATGGAGTAATGTCTGAGCCGAGGATGCACAAGGCAAGGCGTGCTATACAATTTTTGATATCTAGCGGAGTGATTAAGCTACCAAAGCTTAGGTGTCTTAAACTCATGAAATGTTTGAGCCATCCATTTGATCCCGGAATCAAGATTTGAGGACAAATCTTTTTCAAGTGGAGGGGATTGATATGATCCTGGAAAGAATCAAATATAATCAAGATCATACATTTTTCAAACATTGGAGAAGTCACAAGATCAAGAGCTAAACATTGATTCGGACCGATCGATCCGAGTGCTAGGCGAGAAAACCCATGTGTCTTGTTCAGTGAAAGGACGTCCAAGCTCAAATGCTCCAGCCCAAAGACCACTTGGAATATATTCTCACCTCATCTAGAGCACACCTCGAAGTTGAAGCGGTCCAATCCGAGTTCAGGTAAAGAAGTTATTCAACTTCCAAGTCAAGTGATTCCCAGCTTACGCGATTCAGACATGCGTGCGTTGAATAATTATTTCCGAGCAAACCAGAAGGAGTTAAGCTACGAACTAAATTTTCCTGGAATCTTGATCCATTCCAGAATCACGTCGAATTGAATTTCCATCAAAATGAGTTCAGACTTGGGAGATATGAATTTTACAATTCCATGGATCTGCTTCAGGCCCTATTGCGCGACTGAGCCAAAGATCATGATGCACAGCCCAACTCAGGTACGATCTCGACGTAAAACCAATTGGATAATCTTACTCGATCTCTTAGCTTTCCAAGAAGCCCAAAAACAGAAGCAATGGATATCGGACCACAAAGTTACAGCCCATTTACCAAAACGGGTTAATCTGGTTCTAAACATGAAGAGTTCAAGGCCTAATTGGTTTGCAAGCTTGTAGGCTTATGTTTGGCATCTAGGAGGTATTTCTACAAAATCCAGCAAGCCCAATAAGCTCCAGCAAATGAATATCTCGGCCAAAGAAGCATGGAGAAGTCCAAGGATCATTTCAAGGTGCATGCATGAGGAGTCCAAGGGTTGAATTCACATTCAACACACTATCTTTATTTCTTTTCTTTTATTTCTCTTTATTTCAAGACAATAATGACTTAGCTTAGTTTCTAAGTTTTCTTTTCTTTATATTCATGTAAACTCATATGAATAAAGTATCCAACTTTTTATTTTCAAACCTTGAGAGTGATTCTCTTTAGTTCTTTTAGAACTTTTCGATTGTTTGGTGTGTAATATCCAACAATCAAATCGATTCATCTCGGTGTGTCATATCCGAGGAATCAAACCTTGTCTTGTCTAGGTGTGTCATATCCTAGGAGGCATTGAGGTATATCAGGAGCTATTCCGCATCTCCTGTGCGACCATTCGATCCACCACTTCGAGTCCCTCGAAGATTATCCATCGTTTCATCTTTCTACCAATCCGAAAGTGCCGATTCTTGGGAAGGATCATATCAATATGTGTCTTCTTTCTACAACTCCCAAATTTACCAATAGAAACTCCTATGAGATTCTAAGAACTAACAGAACTGTGGGATAAACTATAATGTTTGTTTCTTACTTTGACTTCTTCTCCCCCTTAATAGCATGCTTCAACTACTTTGAGACTTCAACACTTCTATTCACTCTCATTTCTATCTTGATAGGTCATAACTCTGTTTTTAGGATTCTCAGCTTGAAAATGATCAAATCCATGGAAATGAAAGCATTGATTCTTCATATTCACATCAATAGGTGTTGTTTCTGGTTCAATATGTGTATTCTTTCTAAAACTCCCAAATTTACCATTAGAAACTCCTATGAGATTCAAAGAACTAACAGAAATGTGGGATGAGCTATATTGTTTGTTTCTTACTTTGGCTTGCTTCTCCACCTTAATAGCATGCTTTAACTACTTTGAGATTTCCACAATTCTATTCACTCTCATTTTTATCTTGAAGGGTCATAACTCCGTTTTTGGTGTTCTCAGCTTGAAAATGGTCAAATCCTTGGAAATGAAAGCATTGATTCTTCATATTCACATCAATAGGTGTTGTTTCAGCTTCCATATGTATATTCATTCTAAAACTCCCAAATTCACTAATAAAAACTTCTATAAGATTCAAAGAGCTAACAGAACTGTGGGATAAGCTATAATGTTTGTTTTTTACATTGACTTGCTTCTCCACCTTAATAGCATGCTTCCACTACTTTGACATTTCCACACTTCTATTCACTCTCATTTCAATCTTGAAGGGTCATAACTTCGTTTTTGGTGTTCTCAGCTTGAAAATGGTCAAATCCTTGGAAATGAAAGCATTGATTCTTCATATTCACATCAATAGGTGTTGTTTCAGCCTCCATATGTGTCTTCTTTCTACAACTCCCAAATTTACCAATAGAAACTCCTATGAGATTCTAAGAACTAACAGAACTGTGGGATAAACTATAATGTTTGTTTCTTACTTTGACTTCTTCTCCCCCTTAATAGCATGCTTCAACTACTTTGAGACTTCAACACTTCTATTCACTCTCATTTCTATCTTGATAGGTCATAACTCTGTTTTTAGGATTCTCAGCTTGAAAATGGTCAAATCCTTGGAAATGAAAGCATTGATTCTTCATATTCACATCAATAGGTGTTGTTTCTGGTTCAATATGTGTATTCTTTCTAAAACTCCCAAATTTACCATTAGAAACTCCTATGAGATTCAAAGAACTAACAGAAATGTGGGATGAGCTATATTGTTTGTTTCTTACTTTGGCTTGCTTCTCCACCTTAATAGCATGCTTTAACTACTTTGAGATTTCCACAATTCTATTCACTCTCATTTTTATCTTGAAGGGTCATAACTCCGTTTTTGGTGTTCTCAGCTTGAAAATGGTCAAATCCTTGGAAATGAAAGCATTGATTCTTCATATTCACATCAATAGGTGTTGTTTCAGCTTCCATATGTATATTCATTCTAAAACTCCCAAATTCACTAATAAAAACTTCTATAAGATTCAAAGAGCTAACAGAACTGTGGGATAAGTTATAATGTTTGTTTTTTACATTGACTTGCTTCTCCACCTTAATAGCATGCTTCCACTACTTTGACATTTCCACACTTCTATTCACTCTCATTTCAATCTTGAAGGGTCATAACTTCGTTTTTGGTGTTCTCAGCTTGAAAATGGTCAAATCCTTGGAAATGAAAGCATTGATTCTTCATATTCACATCAATAGGTGTTGTTTCAGCCTCCATATGTGTCTTCTTTCTACAACTCCCAAATTTACCAATAGAAACTCCTATGAGATTCTAAGAACTAACAGAACTGTGGGATAAACTATAATGTTTGTTTCTTACTTTGACTTCTTCTCCCCCTTAATAGCATGCTTCAACTACTTTGAGACTTCAACACTTCTATTCACTCTCATTTCTATCTTGATAGGTCATAACTCTGTTTTTAGGATTCTCAGCTTGAAAATGATCAAATCCATGGAAATGAAAGCATTGATTCTTCATATTCACATCAATAGGTGTTGTTTCTGCTTCAATATGTGTATTCTTTCTAAAACTCCCAAATTTACCATTAGAAACTCCTATGAGATTCAAAGAACTAACAGAAATGTGGGATGAGCTATATTGTTTGTTTCTTACTTTGGCTTGCTTCTCCACCTTAATAGCATGCTTTAACTACTTTGAGATTTCCACAATTCTATTCACTCTCATTTTTATCTTGAAGGGTCATAACTCCGTTTTTGGTGTTCTCAGCTTGAAAATGGTCAAATCCTTGGAAATGAAAGCATTGATTCTTCATATTCACATCAATAGGTGTTGTTTCAGCTTCCATATGTATATTCTTTCTAAAACTCCCAAATTCACTAATAAAAACTTCTATAAGATTCAAAGAGCTAACAGAACTGGATGAAGCTATAATGTTTGTTTTTTCCATTGACTTGCTTCTCCACCTTAATAGCATGCTTCCACCACTTTGACATTTCACCACTTCTATTCACTCTCTTTTCTATCTTGCAGGGACATAACTCCGTTTTTGGTGTACTCAGCATGAAAATGGTCAAATCCTTGGAAATGAAAGCATTGATTCTTCATATTCACATCAATAGGTGTTGTTTCAGCCTCCATATGTGTCTTCTTTCTACAACTCCCAAATTTACCAATAGATTCTCCTATGAGATTCTAAGAACTAAGAGAACTGTGGGATAAACTAGAATGTTTGTTTCTTACTTGTGACTTCTTCTCCCCCTTAATAGCATGCTTCAACTACTTTGAGACTTCAACACTTCTATTCACTCTCATTTCTATCTTGATAGGTCATAACTCTGTTTTTAGGATTCTCAACTTGAATATGATCAAATCCATAGAAATGAAAGCATTGATTCTTCATATTCACATCAATAGGTGTTGTTTCTGCTTCAATATGTGTATTCTTTCTAAAACTCCCAAATTTACCAATAGAAACTCCTATGAGATTCAAAGAACTAACAGAAATGTGGGATAAGCTATATTGTTTGTTTCTTACTTTGACTTGCTTCTCCACCTTAATAGCATGCTTTAACAACTTTGAGATTTCCACAATTCTATTCACTCTCATTTTTATATTGAAGGGTCATAACTCCATTTTTGGTGTTCTCAGCTTGAAAATGGTCAAATCCTTGGAAATGAAAGCATTGATTCTTCATATTCACATCAATAGGTGTTGTTTAAGCTTCCATATGTGTATTCTTTCTAAAACTTCCAAATTCACTAATAAATACTTCTATAAGATTCAAAGAGCTAACAAAACTGTGGGATAAGCTATAATGTTTGTTTCTTACATTGACTTGCTTCTCCACCTTAATAGCATGCTTCCACTACTTTGACATTTCCACACTTCTATTCACTCTCATTTCAATCTTGAAGGGTCATAACTTCGTTTTTGGTGTTCTCAGCTTGAAAATGGTCAAATCCTTGGAAATGAAAGCATTGATTCTTCATATTCACATCAATAGGTGTTGTTTCAGCCTCCATATGTGTCTTCTTTCTACAACTCCCAAATTTACCAATAGAAACTCCTATGAGATTCTAAGAACTAACACAACTGTGGGATAAACTATAATGTTTGTTTCTTACTGTGACTTCTTCTCCCCCTTAATAGCATGCTTCAACTACTTTGAGACTTCAACACTTCTATTCACTCTCATTTCTATCTTGATATGTCATAACTCTGTTTTTGGGATTCTCAAGTTGAATATGATCAAATCCATGGAAATGAAAGCATTGATTCTTCATATTGACATCAATAGGTGTTGTTTCTGCTTCAATATGTGTATTCTTTCTAAAACTCCCAAATTTACGAATAGAAACTCCTATGAGATTCAAAGAACTAACAGAAATGTGGGATAAGCTATATTGTTTGTTTCTTACTTTGGCTTGCTTCTCCACCTTAGTAGCATGCTTTAACTACTTTGAGATTTCCACAATTCTATTCACTCTCATTTTTATCTTGAAGGGTCATAACTCCGTTTTTGGTGTTCTCAGCTTGAAAATGGTCAAATCCTTGGAAATGAAAGCATTGATTCTTCATATTCACATCAATAGGTGTTGTTTCAGCTTCCATATGTATATTCTTTCTAAAACTCCCAAATTCACTAATAAAAACTTCTATAAGATTCAAAGAGCTAACAGAACTGTGGGATAAGCTATAATGTTTGTTTTTTACATTGACTTGCTTCTCCACCTTAATAGCATGCTTCCACTACTTTGACATTTCCACACTTCTATTCACTCTCATTTCAATCTTGAAGGGTCATAACTTCGTTTTTGGTGTTCTCAGCTTGAAAATGGTCAAATCCTTGGAAATGAAAGCATTGATTCTTCATATTCACATCAATAGGTGTTGTTTCAGCCTCCATATGTGTCTTCTTTCTACAACTCCCAAATTTACCAATAGAAACTCCTATGAGATTCTAAGAACTAACAGAACTGTGGGATAAACTATAATGTTTGTTTCTTACTTTGACTTCTTCTCCCCCTTAATAGCATGCTTCAACTACTTTGAGACTTCAACACTTCTATTCACTCTCATTTCTATCTTGATAGGTCATAACTCTGTTTTTAGGATTCTCAACTTGAATATGATCAAATCCATAGAAATGAAAGCATTGATTCTTCATATTCACATCAATAGGTGTTGTTTCTGCTTCAATATGTGTATTCTTTCTAAAACTCCCAAATTTACCAATAGAAACTCCTATGAGATTCAAAGAACTAACAGAACTGTTGGATAAGCTATAATGTTTGTTTCTTACTTTGACTTGCTTCTCCACCTTAATAGCATGCTTCCACTACTTTGACATTTCCACACTTCTATTCACTCTCATTTCTATCTTGATAGGTCATAACTCTATTTTTAGGATTCTCAGCTTGAATATGATCAAATCCATGGAATTGAAAGCATTGATTCTTCATATTCACATCAATAGGTGTTGTTGCAGCTTCCATATGTATATTCTTTCTAAAACTCCCAAATTCACTAATAAAAACTTCTATAAGATTCAAAGAGCTAACAGAACGGTGGGATAAGCTATAATGTTTGTTTTTTACATTGACTTGCTTTTCCACCTTAATAGCATGCTTCCACTACTTTGACATTTCCACACTTCTATTCACTCTCATTTCAATCTTCAAGGGTCATAACTTCATTTTTGGTGTTCTCAGCTTGAAAATGGTCAAATCCTTGGAAATGAAAGCATTGATTCTTCATATTCACATCAATAGGTGTTGTTTCAGCCTCCATATGTGTCTTCTTTCTACAACTCCCAAATTTACCAATAGAAACTCCTATCAGATTCTAAGAACTAACAGAACTGTGGGATAAACTATAATGTTTGTTTCTTACTTTGACTTCTTCTCCCCCTTAATAGCATGCTTCAACTACTTTGAGACTTCAACACTTCTATTCACTCTCATTTCTATCTTGATAGGTCATAACTCTGTTTTTAGGATTCTCAACTTGAATATGATCAAATCCATAGAAATGAAAGCATTGATTCTTCATATTCACATCAATAGGTGTTGTTTCTGCTTCAATATGTGTATTCTTTCTAAAACTCCCAAATTTACCAATAGAAACTCCTATGAGATTCAAAGAACTAACAGAAATGTGGGATAAGCTATATTGTTTGTTTCTTACTTTGACTTGCTTCTCCACCTTAATAGCATGCTTTAACTACTTTGAGATTTCCACAATTCTATTCACTCTCATTTTTATCTTGAAGGGTCATAACTCCGTTTTTGGTGTTCTCAGCTTGAAAATGGTCAAATCCTTTGAAATGAAAGCATTGATTCTTCATATTCACATCAATAGGTGTTGTTTCAGCTTCCATATGTGTATTCTTTCTAAAACTCCCAAATTCACTAATAAAAACTTCTATAAGATTCAAAGAGCTAACAGAACGGTGGGATAAGCTATAATGTTTGTTTTTTACATTGACTTGCTTCTCCACCTTAATAGCATGCTTCCACTACTTTGACATTTCCACACTTCTATTCACTCTCATTTCAATCTTGAAGGGTCATAACTTCGTTTTTGGTGTTCTCAGCTTGAAAATGGTCAAATCCTTGGAAATGAAAGCATTGATTCTTCATATTCACATCAATAGGTGTTGTTTCAGCCTCCATATGTGTCTTCTTTCTACAACTCCCAAATTTACCAATAGAAACTCCTATGAGATTCTAAGAACTAACAGAACTGTGGGATAAACTATAATGTTTGTTTCTTACTTTGACTTCTTCTCCCCCTTAATAGCATGCTTCAACTACTTTGAGACTTCAACACTTCTATTCACTCTCATTTCTATCTTGATAGGTCATAACTCTGTTTTTAGGATTCTCAACTTGAATATGATCAAATCCATAGAAATGAAAGCATTGATTCTTCATATTCACATCAATAGGTGTTGTTTCAGCTTCAATATGTGTATTCTTTCTAAAACTCCCAAATTTACCAATAGAAACTCCTATGAGATTCAAAGAACTAACAGAAATGTGGGATAAGCTATATTGTTTGTTTCTTACTTTGGCTTGCTTCTCCACCTTAATAGCATGCTTTAACTACTTTGAGATTTCCACAATTCTATTCACTCTCATTTTTATCTTGAAGGGTCATAACTCCGTTTTTGGTGTTCTCAGCTTGAAAATGGTCAAATCCTTGGAAATGAAAGCATTGATTCTTCATATTCACATCAATAGGTGTTGTTTCAGCTTCCATATGTATATTCTTTCTAAAACTCCCAAATTCACTAATAAAAACTTCTATAAGATTCAAAGAGCTAACAGAACTGTGGGATAAGCTATAATGTTTGTTTTTTACATTGACTTGCTTCTCCACCTTAATAGCATGCTTCCACTACTTTGACATTTCCACACTTCTATTCACTCTCATTTCAATCTTGAAGGGTCATAACTTCGTTTTTGGTGTTCTCAGCTTGAAAATGGTCAAATCCTTAAAAATGAAAGCATTGATTCTTCATATTCACATCAATAGGTGTTGTTTCAGCCTCCATATGTGTCTTCTTTCTACAACTCCCAAATTTACCAATAGAAACTCCTATCAGATTCTAAGAACTAACAGAACTGTGGGATAAACTATAATGTTTGTTTCTTACTTTGACTTCTTCTCCCCCTTAATAGCATGCTTCAACTACTTTGAGACTTCAACACTTCTATTCACTCTCATTTCTATCTTGATAGGTCATAACTCTGTTTTTAGGATTCTCAACTTGAATATGATCAAATCCATAGAAATGAAAGCATTGATTCTTCATATTCACATCAATAGGTGTTGTTTCTGCTTCAATATGTGTATTCTTTCTAAAACTCCCAAATTTACCAATAGAAACTCCTATGAGATTCAAAGAACTAACAGAAATGTGGGATAAGCTATATTGTTTGTTTCTTACTTTGACTTGCTTCTCCACCTTAATAGCATGCTTTAACTACTTTGAGATTTCCACAATTCTATTCACTCTCATTTTTATCTTGAAGGGTCATAACTCCGTTTTTGGTGTTCTCAGCTTGAAAATGGTCAAATCCTTTGAAATGAAAGCATTGATTCTTCATATTCACATCAATAGGTGTTGTTTCAGCTTCCATATGTGTATTCTTTCTAAAACTCCCAAATTCACTAATAAAAACTTCTATAAGATTCAAAGAGCTAACAGAACTGTGGGATAAGCTATAATGTTTGTTTCTTACATTGACTTGCTTCTCCACCTTAATAGCATGCTTCCACTACTTTGACATTTCCACACTTCTATTCACTCTCATTTCAATCTTGAAGGGTCATAACCTTTTTTGGTGTTCTCAGCTTGAAAATGGTCAAATCCTTGGAAATGAAAGCATTGATTCTTCATATTCACATCAATAGGTGTTGTTTCAGCCTCCATATGTGTCTTCTTTCTACAACTCCCAAATTTACCAATAGAAACTCCTATCAGATTCTAAGAACTAACAGAACTGTGGGATAAACTATAATGTTTGTTTTTTACTTTGACTTCTTCTCCCCCTTAATAGCATGCTTCAACTACTTTGAGACTTCAACACTTCTATTCACTCTCATTTCTATGTTGATAGGTCATAACTCTGTTTTTAGGATTCTCAACTTGAATATGATCAAATCCATAGAAATGAAAGCATTGATTCTTCATATTCACATCAATAGGTGTTGTTTCTGCTTCAATATGTGTATTCTTTCTAAAACTCCCAAATTTACCAATAGAAACTCCTATGAGATTCAAAGAACTAACAGAAATGTGGGATAAGCTATATTGTTTGTTTCTTACTTTGACTTGCTTCTCCACCTTAATAGCATGCTTTAACTACTTTGAGATTTCCACAATTCTATTCACTCTCATTTTTATCTTGAAGGGTCATAACCCCGCTTTTGGTGTTCTCAGTTTGAAAATGGACACAGCCTTTGAGATGACAGCATTGATCCTTCATATTCACATCCATAGGTGTTGTTTCAGCTTCCATATGTGTATTCTTTCTAAAACTCCCAAATTCACTAATAAAACCTTCTATAAGATTCAAAGAGCTAATAGAACTATGGGATAAGCTATAATGTTTGTTTCTTACATTGACTTGCTTCTCCACCTTAATAGCATGCTTCCACTACTTTGACATTTCCACACTTCTATTCACTCTCATTTCAATCTTGACGGGTCATACCTTCGTTTTTGGTGTTCGAAACTTGAAAATGGTCAAATCCTTGGCAATGAAAGCATTGATTCTTCATATTCACATCAATAGGTGTTGTTTCAGCCTCCATATGTGTCTTCTTTCTACAACTCCCAAATTTACCAATAGAAACTCCTATCAGATTCTAAGAACTAACAGAACTGTGGGATAAACTATAATGTTTGTTTTTTACTTTGACTTCTTCTCCCCTTAATAGCATGCTTCAACTACTTTGAGACTTCAACACTTCTATTCACTCTCATTTCTATCTTGATAGGTCATAACTCTGTTTTTAGGATTCTCAACTTGAATATGATCAAATCCATAGAAATGAAAGCATTGATTCTTCATATTCACATCAATAGGTGTTGTTTAAGCCTCAATATGTGTATTCTTTCTAAAACTTCCAATTTTTCCAATAGCAACTCCTATGAGATTCAAAGATCTAACAGAAATGTGGGATGAGCTATATTGTTTGTTTCTTACTTTGACTTGCTTCTCCACCTTAATAGCATGCTTTAACTACTTTGAGATTTCCACAATTCTATTCACTCTCATTTTTTATCTTGAAGGGTCATAACTCCGTTTTTGGTGTTCTCAGCTTTGAAAATGGTCAAATCCTTTGAAATGAAAGCATTGATTCTTCATATTCACATCAATAGGTGTTGTTTCAGCTTCCATATGTGTATTCTTTCTAAAACTCCCAAATTCACTAATAAAAACTTCTATAAGATTCAAAGAGGTACAGAATCAGGATAAGCTATAATCTTTGTTTCTTACATTGATTTGCTTCTCCACCTTAATAGCATGCTTCCACTACTTTGACATTTCCACACTTCTATTCACTCTCATTTCAATCTTGAAGGGTCATAACTTCGTTTTTGGTGTTCTCAGCTTGAAAATGGTCAAATCCTTGGAAATGAAAGCATTGATTCTTCATATTCACATCAATAGGTGTTGTTTCAGCCTCCATATGTGTCTTCTTTCTACAACTCCCAAATTTACCAATAGAAACTCCTATGAGATTCTAAGAACTAACAGAACTGTGGGATAAACTATAATGTTTGTTTCTTACATTGACTTCTTCTCCCCCTTAATAGCATGCTTCAACTACTTTGAGACCTCAACACTTTTATTCACTCTCATTTCTATTTTGATAGGTCATAACTCTGTTTTTAGGATTCTCAATTTGAATATGATCAAATCCATGGAAATGAATGCATTGATTCTTCATATTCACATCAATAGGTGTTGTTTCTGCTTCAATATGTGTATTCTTTCTAAAACTCCCAAATTTACCAATAGAAACTCCTATGAGATTCAAAGAACTAACAGAAATGTGGGATAAGCTATATTGTTTGTTTCTTACTTTGACTTACTTCTCCACCTTAATAGCATGCTTTAACTACTTTGAGATTTCCACAATTCTATTCACTCTCATTTTTATCTTGAAGGGTCATAACTCCGTTTTTGGTGTTCTCAGCTTGAAAATGGTCAAATCCTTTGAAATGAAAGCATTGATTCTTCATATTCACATCAATAGGTGTTGTTTCAGCCTCCATATGTGTCTTCTTTCTACAACTCCCAAATTCACCAATAAAACCTCCTATGAAATTCTAAGAACTAACAGAACTGTGGGATAAGCTATAATGTTTGTTTCTTACATTGACTTGCTTCTCCACCTTAATAGCATGCTTCCACTACTTTGACATTTCCACACTTCTATTCACTCTCATTTCAATCTTGAAGGGTCATAACTTCGTTTTTGGTGTTCTCAGCTTGAAAATGGTCAAATCCTTGGAAATGAAAGCATTGATTCTTCATATTCACATCAATAGGTGTTGTTTCAGCCTCCATATGTGTCTTCTTTCTACAACTCCCAAATTTACCAATAGAAACTCCTATGAGATTCTAAGAACTAACAGAACTGTGGGATAAACTATAATGTTTGTTTCTTACTTTGACTTCTTCTCCCCCTTAATAGCATGCTTCAACTACTTTGAGACTTCAACACTTCTATTCACTCTCATTTTTATCTTGATAGGTCATAACTCTGTTTTTAGGATTCTTAGCTTGAATATGATCAAATCCATGGAAATGAAAGCATTGATTCTTCAGATTGACATCAATAGGTGTTGTTTCTGCTTGAATATGTGTATTCTTTCTAAAACTCCCAAATTTACCAATAGAAACTCCTATGAGATTCAAAGAACTAACAGAAATTTTGGGATAAGCTATATTGTTTGTTTCTTACTTTGACTTGCTTCTCCACCTTAATAGCATGCTTTAACTACTTTGAGATTTCGACAATTCTATTCACTCTCATTTTTATCTTGAAGGGTCATAACTCCGTTTTTGGTGTTCTCAGCTTGAAAATGGTCAAATCCTAGGAAATGAAAGCATTGATTCTTCATATTCACATCAATAGGTGTTGTTTCAGCTTCCATATGTGTATTCTTTCTAAAACTCCCAAATTCACTAATAAAAACTTCTATAAGATTCAAAGAGCTAACAGAACTGTGGGATAAGCTATAATGTTTGTTTCTTACATTGACTTGCTTCTCCACCTTAATAGCATGCTTCCACTACTTTGACATTTCCACACTTCTATTCACTCTCATTTCAATCTTGAAGGGTCATAACTTCGTTTTTGGTGTTCTCAGCTTGAAAATGGTCAAATCCTTGGAAATGAAAGCATTGATTCTTCATATTCACATCAATAGGTGTTGTTTCAGCCTCCATATGTGTCTTCTTTCTACAACTCCCAAATTTTCCAATAGAAACTCCTATGAGATTCTAAGAACTAACACAACTGTGGGATAAACTATAATGTTTGTTTCTTACTGTGACTTCTTCTCCCCCTTAATAGCATGCTTCCACTACTTTGAGACTTCAACACTTCTATTCACTCTCATTTTTATCTTGATAGGTCATAACTCTGTTTTTAGGATTCTTAGCTTGAATATGATCAAATCCATGGAAATGAAAGCATTGATTCTTCATATTGACATCAATAGGTGTTGTTTCTGCTTCAATATGTGTATTCTTTCTAAAACTCCCAAATTTACCAATAGAAACTCCTATGAGATTCTAAGAACTAACAGAACTGTGGGATAAACTATAATGTTTGTTTCTTACTTTGACTTCTTCTCCCCCTTCATAGCATGCTTCAACTACTTTGAGACTTCAACACTTCTATTCACTCTCATTTTTATCTTGATAGGTCATAACTCTGTT
>CM051378.1:9475387-9500387 GCA_028015245.1 Cardamine occulta | reverse complement strand
ATAATGTTTGTTTTTTACTTTGACTTCCTCCCCCCCTTAACAGCACGCCTCACCTACGTTGACACTTCAACACTTCTATTCACTCTCATTTCTATCTTGATAGGTCATAACTCTGTTTTTAGGATTCTCAGCTTGAATATGATCAAATCCATGGAAATGAAAGCATTGATTCTTCATATTGACATCAATAGGTGTTGTTTCGCTTCAATATGTGTATTCTTTCTAAAACTCCCAAATTTACCAATAGAAACTCCTATGAGATTCAAAGAACTAATAGAAATGTGGGATAAGCTATATTGTTTGTTTCTTACTTTGACTTTCTTCTCCACCTTAATAGCATGCTTTAACTACTTTGAGATTTCCACAATTCTATTCACTCTCATTTTTATCTTGAAGGGTCATAACTCCGTTTTGGTGTTCTCAGCTTGAAAAGGGTCAGATCCTTGGAAATGAAAGCATTGATTCTTCATATTCACATCAATAGGTGTTGTTTCAGCTTCCATATGTATATTCTTTCTAAAACTCCCAAATTCACTAATAAAAACTTCTATAAGATTCAAAGAGCTAACAGAACTGTGGGATAAGCCTATAATGTTTGTTTCTTACATTGACTTGCTTCTCCACCTTAATACCATGCTTCAACTACTTTGACATTTCCACACTTCTATTCACTCTCATTTCAATCTTGAAGGGCCATAACTTCGCTTTTGGTGTTCTCAGCTTGAAAATGGTCAAATCCTTGGAAATGAAAGCATTGATTCTTCATATTCACATCAATAGGTGTTGTTTCAGCCTCCATATGTGTCTTCTTGCTACAACTCCCAAATTTACCAATAGAAACTCCTATGAGATTCAAAGAACTAACAGAACCGTGGGATAAACTATAATGTTTGTTTCTTACTTTGACTTCTTCTCCCCCTTAATAGCATGCTTCAACTAATTTGAGACTTCAACACTTCTATTCACTCTCATTTCTATCTTGATAGGTCATAACTCTGTTTTTGGGATTCTCAGCTTGAAAATGGTCAAATCCTTGGAAATGAAAGCATTGATTCTTCATATTGACATCAATAGGTGTTGTTTCTGCTTCAATATGTGTATTCTTTCTAAAACTCCCAAATTTACCAATAGAAACTCCTATGAGATTCAAAGAACTAACAGAAATTTGGGATAAGCTATATTGTTTGTTTCTTACTTTGACTTTCTTCTCCACCTTAATAGCATGCTTTAACTTCTTTGAGATTTCCACAATTCTATTCACTCTCATTTTTATCTTGAAGGGTCATAACTCCATTTTTGGTGTTCTCAGCTTGAAAATGGTCAAATCCTTGGAAATGAAAGCATTGATTCTTCATATTCACATCTATTGGTGTTGTTTCAGCTTCCATATGTGTATTCTTTCTAAAACTCCCAAATTCACTAATAAAAACTTCTATAAGATTCAAAGAGCTTACAGAACTGTGGGATAAGCTTATAATGTTTGTTTCTTAATTGACTTGCTTCTCCACCTTAATAGCATGCTTCTACTACTTTGACATTTCCACACTTCTATTCACTCTCATTTCAATCTTGAAGGGTCATAACTTGCTTTTGGTGTTCTCAGCTTGAAAATGGTCAAATCCTTGGAAATGAAAGCATTGATTCTTCATATTCACATCAATAGGTGTTGTTTCAGCCTCCATATGTGTCTTCTTTCTACAACTCCCAAATTTACCAATAGAAACTCCTATGAGATTCTAAGAACTAACAGAACTGTGGGATAAACTATAATGTTTGTTTCTTACTTTGACTTCTTCTCCCCCTTAATAGCATGCTTCAACTACTTTGAGACTTCAACACTTCTATTCACTCTCATTTCTATCTTGATAGGTCATAACTCTGTTTTTGGGATTCTCAAGTTGAATATGATCAAATCCATGGAAATGAAAGCTTTGATTCTTCATATTGACATCAATAGGTGTTGTTTCTGCTTCAATATGTGTATTCTTTCTAAAACTCCCAAATTTACGAATAGAAACTCCTATGAGATTCAAAGAACTAACAGAAATGTGGGATAAGCTATATTGTTTGTTTCTTACTTTGGCTTGCTTCTCCACCTTAATAGCATGCTTTAACTACTTTGAGATTTCCACAATTCTATTCACTCTCATTTTTATCTTGAAGGGTCATAACTCCGTTTTTGGTGTTCTCAGCTTGAAAATGGTCAAATCCTTGGAAATGAAAGCATTGATTCTTCATATTCACATCAATAGGTGTTGTTTCAGCTTCCATATGTATATTCTTTCTAAAACTCCCAAATTCACTAATAAAAAACTTCTATAAGATTCAAAGAGCTAAGAGAACTGTGGGATAAGCTTATAATGTTTGTTTTTTACATTGACTTGCTTCTCCACCTTACTAGCCTGCTTCCACTACTTTGACATTTCCACCCTTCTATTCACTCTCATTTCAATCTTGAAGGGTCATACCTTCGCTTTTGGTGTTCTCAGCTTGAAGATGGTCAAATCCTTTGACATGAAAGCATTGATTCTTCATATTCACATCAATAGGTGTTGTTTCAGCCTCCATATGTGTCTTCTTTCTACAACTCCCAAGTTTACCAATAGAAACTCCTATGAGATTCTAAGAACTAACAGAACTGTGGGATAAACTATAATGTTTGTTTCTTACTTTGACTTCTTCTCCCCCTTAATCGCATGCTTCAACTTCGTTGCGACTTCAACACTTCTATTCACTCTCCTTTCTCTCTTGATAGGTCATAACTCTGTTTTTCGGATTCTCAGCTTGAATATGATCAAATCCATGGAAATGAAAGCATTGATTCTTCATATTGACATCAATAGGTGTTGTTTCTGCTTCAATATGTGTATTCTTTCTAAAACTCCCAAATTTACCAATAGAAACTCCTATGAGATTCAAAGAACTAACAGAAATTTTGGGATAAGCTATATTGTTTGTTTCTTACTTTGACTTGCTTCTCCACCTTAATAGCATGCTTTAACTACTTTGAGATTTCCACAATTCTATTCACTCTCATTTTTATCTTGAAGGGTCATAACTCCGTTTTTGGTGTTCTCAGCTTGAAAATGGTCAAATCCTTGGAAATGAAAGCATTGATTCTTCATATTCACATCAATAGGTGTTGTTTCAGCTTCCATATGTGTATTCTTTCTAAAACTCCCAAATTCACTAATAAAAACTTCTATAAGATTCAAAGAGCTAACAGAACTGTGGGATAAGCTATAATGTTTGTTTCTTACATTGACTTGCTTCTCCACCTTAATAGGATGCTTCCACTACTTTGACATTTCCACACTTCTATTCACTCTCATTTCAATCTTGAAGGGTCATAACTTCGTTTTTGGTGTTCTCAGCTTGAAAATGGTCAAATCCTTGGAAATGAAAGCATTGATTCTTCATATTCACATCAATAGGTGTTGTTTCAGCCTCCATATGTGTCTTCTTTCTAGAACTCCCAAATTTACCAATAGAAACTCCTATGAGATTCTAAGAACTAACACAACTGTGGGATAAACTATAATGTTTGTTTCTTACTGTGACTTCTTCTCCCCCTTAATAGCATGCTTCAACTACTTTGAGACTTCAACACTTCTATTCACTCTCATTTCTATTTTCATATGTCATAACTCCGTTTTTAGGATTCTCAGTTGAATATGATCAAATCCATGGAAATGAAAGCATTGATTCTTCATATTGACATCAATAGGTGTTGTTTCAGCTTCAATATGTGTATTCTTTCTAAAACTCCCAAATTCACTATTAGAATCTCCTATAAGATTTAAAGAACTAACAGAACTGTGGGATAACCTTTAATACTTGTTTCATACTTTGACTTGCTTCTCCACCTTAATAGCATGCTTCCACTACTTTGACATTTCCACACTTCTATTCACTCTCATTTCTATCATGAAGGTTCAAAACTCCGTTTTGGTGTTCTCAGCTTGAAAATGGTCAAATCCTTGGAAATGAAAGCATTGATTCTTCATATTCACATCAATAGGTGTTGTTTCAGCTTCCATATGTGTATTCTTTCTAAAACTCCCAAATTCACTAATAAAAACTTCTATAAGATTCAAAGAGCTAACAGAACTGTGGGATAAGCTATAATGTTTGTTTCTTACATTGACTTGCTTCTCCACCTTAATAGCATGCTTCCACTACTTTGACATTTCCACACTTCTATTCACTCTCATTTCAATCTTGAAGGGTCATAACTTCGTTTTTGGTGTTCTCAGCTTGAAAATGGTCAAATCCTTGGAAATGAAAGCATTGATTCTTCATATTCACATCAATAGGTGTTGTTTCAGCCTCCATATGTGTCTTCTTTCTACAACTCCCAAATTTACCAATAGAAACTCCTATGAGATTCTAAGAACTAACAGAACTGTGGGATAAACTATAATGTTTGTTTTTTACTTTGACTTCTTCTCCCCCTTAATAGCATGCTTCAACTACTTTGAGACTTCAACACTTCTATTCACTCTCATTTCTATCTTGATAGGTCATAACTCTGTTTTTAGGATTCTCAGCTTGAATATGATCAAATCCATGGAAATGAAAGCATTGATTCTTCATATTGACATCAATAGGTGTTGTTTCTGCTTCAATATGTGTATTCTTTCTAAAACTCCCAAATTTACCAATAGAAACTCCTATGAGATTCAAAGAACTAACAGAAATGTGGGATAAGCTATATTGTTTGTTTCTTACTTTGACTTGCTTCTCCACCTTAATAGCATGCTTTAACTACTTTGAGATTTCCACAATTCTATTCACTCTCATTTTTATCTTGAAGGGTCATAACTCCATTTTTGGTGTTCTCAGCTTGAAAATGGTCAAATCCTTGGAAATGAAAGCATTGATTCTTCATATTCACATCTATTGGTGTTGTTTCAGCTTCCATATGTGTATTCTTTCTAAAACTCCCAAATTCACTAATAAAAACTTCTATAAGATTCAAAGAGCTTACAGAACTGTGGGATAAGCTATAATGTTTGTTTCTTACATTGACTTGCTTCTCCACCTTAATAGCATGCTTCTACTACTTTGACATTTCCACATTTCTATTCACTCTCATTTCAATCTTGAAGGGTCATAACTTCGTTTTTGGTGTTCTCAGCTTGAAAATGGTCAAATCCTTGGAAATGAAAGCATTGATTCTTCATATTCACATCAATAGGTGTTGTTTCAGCCTCCATATGTGTCTTCTTTCTACAACTCCCAAATTTACCAATAGAAACTCCTATGAGATTCTAAGAACTAACAGAACTGTGGGATAAACTATAATGTTTGTTTCTTACTTTGACTTCTTCTCCCCCTTAATAGCATGCTTCAACTACTTTGAGACTTCAACACTTCTATTCACTCTCATTTCTATCTTGATATGTCATAACTCTGTTTTTGGGATTCTCAAGTTGAATATGATCAAATCCATGGAAATGAAAGCATTGATTCTTCATATTGACATCAATAGGTGTTGTTTCTGCTTCAATATGTGTATTCTTTCTAAAACTCCCAAATTTACGAATAGAAACTCCTATGAGATTCAAAGAACTAACAGAAATGTGGGATAAGCTATATTGTTTGTTTCTTACTTTGGCTTGCTTCTCCACCTTAATAGCATGCTTTAACTACTTTGAGATTTCCACAATTCTATTCACTCTCATTTTTATCTTGAAGGGTCATAACTCCGTTTTTGGTGTTCTCAGCTTGAAAATGGTCAAATCCTTGGAAATGAAAGCATTGATTCTTCATATTCACATCAATAGGTGTTGCTTCAGCTTCCATCGGTATATTCTTTCTAAAACTCCCAAATTCAATAATAAAATCTTCTATAAGATTCAAAGAGCTATGAGAACTGTGGGATAAGCTATAATGTTTGTTTTTTACATTGACTTGCTTCTCCACCTTAATAGCATGCTTCCACTACTTTGACATTTCCACACTTCTATTCACTCTCATTTCAATCTTGAAGGGTCATAACTTCGTTTTTGGTGTTCTCAGCTTGAAAATGGTCAAATCCTTGGAAATGAAAGCATTGATTCTTCATATTCACATCAATAGGTGTTGTTTCAGCCTCCATATGTGTCTTCTTTCTACAACTCCCAAATTTACCAATAGAAACTCCTATGAGATTCTAAGAACTAACACAACTGTGGGATAAACTATAATGTTTGTTTCTTACTTTGACTTCTTCTCCCCCTTAATAGCATGCTTCAACTACTTTGAGACTTCAACACTTCTATTCACTCTCATTTTTATCTTGATAGGTCATAACTCTGTTTTTAGGATTCTCAGCTTGAATATGATCAAATCCATGGAAATGAAAGCATTGATTCTTCATATTGACATCAATAGGTGTTGTTTCTGCTTCAATATGTGTATTCTTTCTAAAACTCCCAAATTTACCAATAGAAACTCCTATGAGATTCAAAGAACTAACAGAAATGTGGGATAAGCTATATTGTTTGTTTCTTACTTTGACTTGCTTCTCCACCTTAATAGCATGCTTTAACTACTTTGAGATTTCCACAATTCTATTCACTCTCATTTTTATCTTGAAGGGTCATAACTCCGTTTTTAGTGTTCTCAGCTTGAAAATGGTCAAATCCTTGGAAATGAAAGCATTGATTCTTCATATTCACATCTATTGGTGTTGTTTCAGCTTCCATATGTGTATTCTTTCTAAAACTCCCAAATTCACTAATAAAAACTTCTATAAGATTCAAAGAGCTAACAGAACTGTGGGATAAGCTATAATGTTTGTTTCTTACATTGACTTGCTTCTCCACCTTAATAGCATGCTTCCACTACTTTGACATTTCCACACTTCTATTCACTCTCATTTCAATCTTGAAGGGTCATAACTCCGTTTTTGGTGTTCTCAGCTTGAAAATGGTCAAATCCTTGGAAATGAAAGCATTGATTCTTCATATTCACATCAATAGGTGTTGTTTCAGCCTCCATATGTGTCTTCTTTCTACAACTCCCAAATTTACTATTAGAAACTTCTATGAGATTCTAAGAACTAATAGAACTGTGGGATAAGCTATAATGCTTGTTTCTTACTTTCACTTCTACTCCCCGTTAATAGCATGCTTCAACTACTTTGAGACTTCAACACTTCTATTCACTCTCATTTCTATCTTGATAGGTCATAACTCTGTTTTTGGGATTCTCAAGTTGAATATGATCAAATCCATGGAAATGAAAGCATTGATTCTTCATATTGACATCAATAGGTGTTGTTTCTGCTTCAATATGTGTATTCTTTCTAAAACTCCCAAATTTACGAATAGAAACTCCTATGAGATTCAAAGAACTAACAGAAATGTGGGATAAGCTATATTGTTTGTTTCTTACTTTGGCTTGCTTCTCCACCTTAATAGCATGCTTTAACTACTTTGAGATTTCCACAATTCTATTCACTCTCATTTTTATCTTGAAGGGTCATAACTCCGTTTTTGGTGTTCTCAGCTTGAAAATGGTCAAATCCTTTGAAATGAAAGCATTGATTCTTCATATTCACATCAATAGGTGTTGTTTCAGCTTCCATATGTATATTCTTTCTAAAACTCCCAAATTCAATAATAAAATCTTCTATAAGATTCAAAGAGCTATGAGAACTGTGGGATAAGCTATAATGTTTGTTTTTTACATTGACTTGCTTCTCCACCTTAATAGCATGCTTCCACTACTTTGACATTTCCACACTTCTATTCACTCTCATTTCAATCTTGAAGGGTCATAACTTCGTTTTTGGTGTTCTCAGCTTGAAAATGGTCAAATCCTTGGAAATGAAAGCATTGATTCTTCATATTCACATCAATAGGTGTTGTTTCAGCCTCCATATGTGTCTTCTTTCTACAACTCCCAAATTTACCAATAGAAACTCCTATGAGATTCTAAGAACTAACACAACTGTGGGATAAACTATAATGTTTGTTTCTTACTTTGACTTCCTTCTCCCCGTTAATAGCATGCTTCAACTACTTTGAGACTTCATCTCTTCTTTTCACTCCCATTTCTAACTTGATAGGTCATAACTCTGGTTTTGGGATTCTCAGCTTGAATATGATCAAATCCATGAAAATGAAAGCATTGATTCTTCATATTAACAGCGATAGGTGTTGTTTCAGCTTCAATATGTGTATTCTTTCTAAAACTCCCATATTTACTAATAGAAACTCCTATGAGATTCAAAGAACTAACAGAAATTTTGGGATAAGCTATATTGTTTGTTACTTACTTTGACTTGCTTCTCCACCTTAATAGCATGCTTTCACTAGTTCGGGATTTCCACAATTCTGTTCACAGTCTAGTTTACCTTGGTGGGCCTTTCCTCCGATTTTGGTGTTCTCAGCTTGACAATGGTCAAATCCTTGGAAATGAAAGCATTGATTCTTCATATTCACATCAATAGGTGTTGTTTCAGCTTCCATATGTGTATTCTTTCTAAAACTCCCAAATTCACTAATAAAAACTTCTATAAGATTCAAAGAGCTAACAGAACTGTGGGATAAGCTATAATGTTTGTTTCTTACATTGACTTGCTTCTCCACCTTAATAGCATGCTTCCACTACTTTGACATTTCCACACTTCTATTCACTCTCATTTCAATCTTGAGTGGTCATAACTTCGGTCTTGGTGTTCTCAGCTTGAAAATGGTCAAATCCTTTGAAATGAAAGCATTGATTCTTCATATTCACATCAATAGGTGTTGTTTCAGCCTCCATATGTGTCTTCTTTCTACAACTCCCAAATTTACCAATAGAGACTCCTATGAGATTCTAAGAACTAACAGAACTGTGGGATAAACTATAATGTTTGTTTCTTACCTTGACTTCTTCTCCACCTAATAGCATGCTTCAACTACTTTGAGACTTCAACACTTCTATTCACTCTCATTTCTATCTTGATAGGTCATAACTCTGTTTTTAGGGATTCTCTTAAGTTAATATGATCAAATCCATGGAAATGAAAGCATTGATTCTTCATATTGACATCAATAGGTGTTGTTTCTGCTTCAATATTTTTTTTTTTTTTTTTTATTTTTTTTATTTTTTTAAAAAAATTATTTTTTTATTAAAAAAAATAAAAAAATTTTGGGATAATTTTTTTTTTTTTTTTTTTACTTTGACTTGCTTCTCCCACCTTAATAGCATGCTTCTAAGCTTTAACTACTTTGAGATTTCCACAATTCTATTCACTCTCATTTTTATCTTGAAGGGTCATAACTCCGCTTTTGGTGTTCTCAGCTTGAAAATGGTCAAATCCTTGGAAATGAAAGCATTGATTCTTCATATTCACATCAATAGGTGTTGTTTCAGCTTCCATATGTGTATTCTTTCTAAAACTCCCAAATTCACTAATAAAAACTTCTATAAGATTCAAAGAGCTAAAAGAACTGTGGGATAAGCTATAATGTTTGTTTCTTACATTGACTTGCTTCTCCACCTTAATAGCATGCTTCCACTACTTTGACATTTCCACACTTCTATTCACTCTCATTTCAATCTTGAAGGGTCATAACTTCGTTTTTGGTGTTCTCAGCTTGAAAATGGTCAAATCCTTGGAAATGAAAGCATTGATTCTTCATATTCACATCAATAGGTGTTGTTTCAGCCTCCATATGTGTCTTCTTTCTACAACTCCCAAATTTACCAATAGAAACTCCTATGAGATTCTAAGAACTAACAGAACTGTGGGATAAACTATAATGTTTGTTTTTACTTTGACTTCTTCTCCCCTTAATAGCATGCTTCAACTACTTTGAGACTTCAACACTTCTATTCACTCTCATTTCTATCTTGATAGGTCATAACTCTATTTTTAGGATTCTCAGCTTGAATATGATCAAATCCATGGAAATGAAAGCATTGATTCTTCATATTGACATCAATAGGTGTTGTTTCTGCTTCAATATGTGTATTCTTTCTAAAACTCCCAAATTTACCAATAGAAACTCCTATGAGATTCAAAGAACTAACAGAAATGTGGGATAAGCTATATTGTTTGTTATTTACTTTGACTTGCTTCTCCACCTTAATAGCATGCTTTAACTACTTTGAGATTTCCACAATTCTATTCACTCTCATTTTTATCTTGAAGGGTCATAACTCCATTTTTGGTGTTCTCAGCTTGAAAATGGTCAAATCCTTGGAAATGAAAGCATTGATTCTTCATATTCACATCAATAGGTGTTGTTTAAGCCTCCATATGTATATCTTTCTAAAACTCCCAAATTCACTAATAAAAACTTCTATATGATTCAAAGAGCGAACAAATCTGTGGGATAAGCTATAATGTTTGTTTTTCTTACATTGACTTGCTTCTCCACCTTAATAGCATGCTTCCACTACTTTGACATTTCCACACTTCTATTCACTCTCATTTCAATCTTGAAGGGTCATAACTTCGCTTTTTGGTGTTCTCAACTTGAATATGGTCAAATCCTTGGAATAGAAAGCATTGATTCTTCATATTCACATCAATAGGTGTTGTTTCAGCTTCCATATGTGTCTTCTTTCTAAAACTCCCAAATTCACGAATAGATTCTCCTATGAGATTCTAAGAACTAACAGAACTGTGGGACAAACTATAATGTTTGTTTCTTACTTTGACTTCTTCTCCACCTTAATAGCATGCTTCAACTACTTTGAGACTTCAACACTTCTATTCACTCTCATTTCTATCTTGATGGGTCATAACTCTGTTTTTAGGGATTCTCAAGTTGAATATGATCAAATCCATGGAAATGAAAGCATTGATTCTTCATATTGACATCAATAGGTGTTGTTTCGCTTCAATATGTGTATTCTTTCTAAAACTCCCAAATTTACTAATAGAAACTCCTATGAGATTCAAAGAACTAACAGAAATGTGGGATAAGCTTATATTGTTTGTTTCTTACTTTGACTTGCTTCTCCACCTTAATAGCATGCTTTAACTACTTTGAGATTTCCACAATTCTATTCACTCTCGTTTTTATCTTGAAGGGTCATAACTCCGTTTTTGGTGTTCTCGGCTTGAAAATGGTCAAACTTTGGAAATGAAAGCATTGATTCTTCATATTCACATCAATAGGTGTTGTTTCAGCTTCCATATGTATATTCTTTCTAAAACTCCCAAATTCAATAATAAAATCTTCTATAAGATTCAAAGAGCTATGAGAACTGTGGGATAAGCTATAATGTTTGTTTTTTACATTGACTTGCTTCTCCACCTTAATAGCATGCTTCCACTACTTTGACATTTCCACACTTCTATTCACTCTCATTTCAATCTTGAAGGGTCATAACTTCGTTTTTGGTGTTCTCAGCTTGAAAATGGTCAAATCCTTGGAAATGAAAGCATTGATTCTTCATATTGACATCAATAGGTGTTGTTTCAGCCTCCATATGTGTCTTCTTTCTACAAGTCCCAAATTTACCAATAGAAACTCCTATGAGATTCTAAGAACTAACACAACTGTGGGATAAACTATAATGTTTGTTTCTTACTTTGACTTCTTCTCCCCCTTAATAGCATGCTTCAACTACTTTGAGACTTCAACACTTCTATTCACTCTCATTTTTATCTTGATAGGTCATAACTCTGTTTTTAGGATTCTCAGCTTGAATATGATCAAATCCATGGAAATGAAAGCTTTGATTCTTCATATTGACATCAATAGGTGTTGTTTCTGCTTCAATATGTGTATTCTTTCTAAAACTCCCAAATTTACGAATAGAAACTCCTATGAGATTCAAAGAACTAACAGAAATGTGGGATAAGCTATATTGTTTGTTTCTTACTTTAACTTGCTTCTCCACCTTAATAGCATGCTTTAACTACTTTGAGATTTCCACAATTCTATTCACTCTCATTTTTATCTTGAAGGGTCATAACTCCGTTTTTGGTGTTCTCAGCTTGAAAATGGTCAAATCCTTTGAAATGAAAGCATTGATTCTTCATATTCACATCAATAGGTGTTGTTTCAGCTTCCATATGTATATTCTTTCTAAAACTCCCAAATTCAATAATAAAATCTTCTATAAGATTCAAAGAACTATGAGGACTGTGGATAAGCTTATAATGTTTGTTTCTTACATTGACTTGCTTCTCCACCTTAATAGCATGCTTCCACTACTTTGACATTTCCACACTTCTATTCACTCTCATTTCAATCTTGAAGGGTCATAACTTCGTTTTTTGGTGTTCTCAGCTTGAAAATGGTCAAATCCTTGGAAATGAAAGCATTGATTCTTCATATTCACATCAATAGGTGTTGTTTCAGCCTCCATATGTGTCTTCTTTCTACAACTCCCAAATTTACCAATAGAAACTCCTATGAGATTCTAAGAACTAACAGAACTGTGGGATAAACTATAATGTTTGTTTTTTACTTTGACTTGCTTCTACACCTTAATAGCATGCTTCAACTACTTTGAGACTTCAACACTTCTATTCACTCTCATTTCTATCTTGATAGGTCATAACTCTGTTTTTAGGATTCTCAGCTTGAATATGATCAAATCCATGGAAATGAAAGCATTGATTCTTCATATTGACATCAATAGGTGTTGTTTCTGCTTCAATATGTGTATTCTTTCTAAAACTCCCAAATTTACGAATAGAAACTCCTATGAGATTCAAAGAACTAACAGAAATGTGGGATAAGCTATATTGTTTGTTTCTTACTTTGACTTTTCTTCCACCTTAATAGCATGCTTTAACTACTTTGAGATTTCCACAATTCTATTCACTCTCATTTTTATCTTGAAGGGTCATAACTCCGCTTTTTGGTGTTCTCAGCTTGAAAATGGTCAAATCCTTGGAAATGAAAGCATTGATTCTTCATATTCACATCAATAGGTGTTGTTTCAGCTTCCATATGTGTATTCTTTCTAAAACTCCCAAATTCACTAATAAAAACTTCTATAAGATTCAAAGAGCTAACAGAACTGTGGGATAAGCTATAATGTTTGTTTCTTACATTGACTTGCTTCTCCACCTTAATAGCATGCTTCCACTACTTTGACATTTCCACACTTCTATTCACTCTCATTTCAATCTTGAAGGGTCATAACTTCGTTTTTGGTGTTCTCAGCTTGAAAATGGTCAAATCCTTGGAAATGAAAGCATTGATTCTTCATATTCACATCAATAGGTGTTGTTTCAGCCTCCATATGTGTCTTCTTTCTACAACTCCCAAATTTACCAATAGAAACTCCTATGAGATTCTAAGAACTAACAGAACTGTGGGATAAACTATAATGTTTGTTTCTTACTTTGACTTCTTCTCCCCCTTAATAGCATGCTTCAACTACTTTGAGACTTCAACACTTCTATTCACTCTCATTTCTATCTTGATAGGTCATAACTCTGTTTTTGGGATTCTCAAGTTGAATATGATCAAATCCATGGAAATGAAAGCTTTGATTCTTCATATTGACATCAATAGGTGTTGTTTCTGCTTCAATATGTGTATTCTTTCTAAAACTCCCAAATTTACGAATAGAAACTCCTATGAGATTCAAAGAACTAACAGAAATGTGGGATAAGCTATATTGTTTGTTTCTTACTTTGGCTTGCTTCTCCACCTTAATAGCATGCTTTAACTACTTTGAGATTTCCACAATTCTATTCACTCTCATTTTTATCTTGAAGGGTCATAACTCCGTTTTTGGTGTTCTCAGCTTGAAAATGGTCAAATCCTTTGAAATGAAAGCATTGATTCTTCATATTCACATCAATAGGTGTTGTTTCAGCTTCCATATGTGTATTCTTTCTAAAACTCCCAAATTCACTAATAAAAACTTCTATAAGATTCAAAGAGCTAACAGAACTGTGGGATAAGCTATAATGTTTGTTTCTTACATTGACTTGCTTCTCCACCTTAATAGCATGCTTCCACTACTTTGACATTTCCACACTTCTATTCACTCTCATTTCAATCTTGAAGGGTCATAACTTCGTTTTTGGTGTTCTCAGCTTGAAAATGGTCAAATCCTTGGAAATGAAAGCATTGATTCTTCATATTCACATCAATAGGTGTTGTTTCAGCCTCCATATGTGTCTTCTTTCTACAACTCCCAAATTTACCAATAGAAACTCCTATGAGATTCTAAGAACTAACAGAACTGTGGGATAAACGATAATGTTTGTGTCTGACTTTGACTTCTTCTCCCCTTAATAGCATGCTTCAACTACTTTGAGACTTCAACACTTCTATTCACTCTCATTTCTATCTTGATAGGTCATAACTCTGTTTTTAGGATTCTCAGCTTGAATATGATCAAATCCATGGAAATGAAAGCATTGATTCTTCATATTGACATCAATAGGTGTTGTTTCTGCTTCAATATGTGTATTCTTTCTAAAACTCCCAAATTTACGAATAGAAACTCCTATGAGATTCAAAGAACTAACAGAAATGTGGGATAAGCTATAATGCTTGTTTCCTACTTTGACTTGTTTCTACACCTTAATAGCATGCTTTAACTACTTTGAGATTTCCACAATTCTATTCACTCTCATTTTTATCTTGAAAGGTCATAACTCCTTTTTGGTGTTCTCAGCTTGAAAATGGTCAAATCCTTGGAAATGAAAGCATTGATTCTTCATATTCACATCAATAGGTGTTGTTTCAGCTTCCATATGTGTATTCTTTCTAAAACTCCCAAATTCACTAATAAAAACTTCTATAAGATTCAAAGAGCTAACAGAACTGTGGGATAAGCTATAATGTTTGTTTCTTACATTGACTTGCTTCTCCACCTTAATAGCATGCTTCCACTACTTTGACATTTCCACACTTCTATTCACTCTCATTTCAATCTTGAAGGGTCATAACTTCGTTTTTGGTGTTCTCAGCTTGAAAATGGTCAAATCCTTGGAAATGAAAGCATTGATTCTTCATATTCACATCAATAGGTGTTGTTTCAGCCTCCATATGTGTCTTCTTTCTACAACTCCCAAATTTACCAATAGAAACTCCTATGAGATTCTAAGAACTAACAGAACTGTGGGATAAACTATAATGTTTGTTTCTTACTTTGACTTCTTCTCCCCCTTAATAGCATGCTTCAACTACTTTGAGACTTCAACACTTCTATTCACTCTCATTTCTATCTTGATAGGTCATAACTCTGTTTTTGGGATTCTCAAGTTGAATATGATCAAATCCATGGAAATGAAAGCATTGATTCTTCATATTGACATCAATAGGTGTTGTTTCTGCTTCAATATGTGTATTCTTTCTAAAACTCCCAAATTTACGAATAAAAACTCCTATAAGATTCAAAGAGCTAACAGAACTGTGGGATAAGCTATAAAGATTGTTTCTTACTTTGACTTGCTTCTCCACCTTAATAGCATGCTTTAACAACTTTGAGATTTCCACAATTCTATTCACTCTCATTTTTATATTGAAGGGTCATAACTCCAATTTTGGTGTTCTCAGCTTGAATATGGTCAAATCCTTGGAAATGAAAGCATTGATTCTTCATATTCACATCAATAGGTGTTGTTTAAGCTTCCATATGTGTATTCTTTCTAAAACTTCCAAATTCACTAATAAAAACTTCTATAAGATTCAAAGAGCTAACAGAACTGTGGGATAAGCTATAATGTTTGTTTTTTACATTGACTTGCTTCTCCACCTTAATAGCATGCTTCCACTACTTTGACATTTCCACACTTCTATTCACTCTCATTTCAATCTTGAAGGGTCATAACTTCGTTTTTGGTGTTCTCAGCTTGAAAATGGTCAAATCCTTGGAAATGAAAGCATTGATTCTTCATATTCACATCAATAGGTGTTGTTTCAGCCTCCATATGTGTCTTCTTTCTACAACTCCCAAATTTACCAATAGAAACTCCTATGAGATTCTAAGAACTAACAGAACTGTGGGATAAACTATAATGTTTGTTTCTTACTTTGACTTCTTCTCCCCTTAATAGCATGCTTCAACTACTTTGAGACTTCAACACTACTATTCACTCTCATTTCTATCTTGATAGGTCATAACTCTGTTTTTAGGATTCTCAAGCTTTGAATATGATCAAATCCATGGAAATGAAAGCATTGATTCTTCATATTGACATCAATAGGTGTTGTTTCGCTTCAATATGTGTATTCTTTCTAAAACTCCCAAATTTACCAATAGAAACTCCTATGAGATTCAAAGAACTAACAGAAATTTTGGGATAAGCTATATTGTTTGTTTCCTTACTTTGACTTGCTTCCCACCTTAATAGCATGCTTTAACTACTTTGAGATTTCCACAATTCTATTCACTCTCATTTTTATCTTGAAGGGTCATAACTCCGCTTTTTTGGTGTTCTCAGCTTGAAAATGGTCAAATCCCTAGGAAATGAAAGCATTGATTCTTCATATTCACATCAATAGGTGTTGTTTCAGCTTCCATATGTGTATTCTTTCTAAAACTCCCAAATTCACTAATAAAAACTTCTATAAGATTCAAAGAGCTAACAGAACTGGGGATAAGCTATAATGTTTGTTTCTTACATTGACTTGCTTCTCCACCTTAATAGCATGCTTCCACTACTTTGACATTTCCACACTTCTATTCACTCTCATTTCAATCTTGAAGGGTCATAACTTCGTTTTTGGTGTTCTCAGCTTGAAAATGGTCAAATCCTTGGAAATGAAAGCATTGATTCTTCATATTCACATCAATAGGTGTTGTTTCAGCCTCCATATGTGTCTTCTTTCTACAACTCCCAAATTTACCAATAGAAACTCCTATGAGATTCTAAGAACTAACAGAACTGTGGGATAAACTATAATGTTTGTTTCTTACTTTGACTTCTTCTCCCCCTTAATAGCATGCTTCAACTACTTTGAGACTTCAACACTTCTATTCACTCTCATTTCTATCTTGATAGGTCATAACTCTGTTTTTAGGATTCTCAGCTTGAATATGATCAAATCCATGGAAATGAAAGCATTGATTCTTCATATTGACATCAATAGGTGTTGTTTCGCTTCAATATGTGTATTCTTTCTAAAACTCCCAAATTTACTAATAGAGACTCCTATGAGATTCAAAGAACTAACAGAAATGTGGGATAAGCTATATTGTTTGTTTCTTACTTTGACTTGCTTCTCCACCTTAATAGCATGCTTTAACTACTTTGAGATTTCCACAATTCTATTCACTCCCATTTTTATCTTGAAGGGTCATAACTCCGGTTTTGGTGTTCTCAGCTTGAAAATGGTCAAATCCTTGGAAATGAAAGCATTGATTCTTCATATTCACATCAATAGGTGTTGTTTCAGCTGCCATATGTGTATTCTTTCTAAAACTCCCAAATTCACTACTAAGAACTTCTATAAGATTCAAAGAGCTAGCAGAACTGGGGATAAGCTATAATGTTTGTTTCTTACATTGACTTGCTTCTCCACCTTAATAGCATGCTTCCACTACTTTGACATTTCCACACTTCTATTCACTCTCATTTCAATCTTGAAGGGTCATAACTTCGTTTTTGGTGTTCTCAGCTTGAAAATGGTCAAATCCTTGGAAATGAAAGCATTGATTCTTCATATTCACATCAATAGGTGTTGTTTCAGCCTCCATATGTGTCTTCTTTCTACAACTCCCAAATTTACCAATAGAAACTCCTATGAGATTCTAAGAACTAACAGAACTGTGGGATAAACTATAATGTTTGTTTTTTACTTTGACTTCTTCTCCCCCTTAATAGCATGCTTCAACTACTTTGAGACTTCAACACTTCTATTTCCTCATTTCTATCTTGAAGAGTCATAACTAAGTTTTTGTGATTCTCAGCTTGAATATGATCAAATCCATGGAAATGAAAGCATTGATTCTTCATATTGACATCAATAGGTGTTGTTTCTGCTTCAATATGTGTATTCTTTCTAAAACTCCCAAATTTACCAATAGAAACTCCTATGAGATTCAAAGAACTAACAGAAATTTGGGATAAGCTATATTGTTTGTTTCTTACTTTGACTTTCTTCTCCACCTTAATAGCATGCTTTAACTACTTTGAGATTTCCTCAATTCTATTCACTCTGATTTTATCTTGAAGGGTCATAACTCCTTTTTGGTGTTCTCAGCTTGAAAATGGTCAAATCCTTGGAAATGAAAGCATTGATTCTTCATATTCACATCAATAGGTGTTGTTTCAGCTTCCATATGTGTATTCTTTCTAAAACTCCCAAATTCACTAATAAAAACTTCTATAAGATTCAAAGAGCTAACAGAACTGTGGGATAAGCTATAATGTTTGTTTCTTACATTGACTTGCTTCTCCACCTTAATAGCATGCTTCCACTACTTTGACATTTCCACACTTCTATTCACTCTCATTTCAATCTTGAAGGGTCATAACTTCGTTTTTTGGTGTTCTCAGCTTGAAAATGGTCAAATCCTTGGAAATGAAAGCATTGATTCTTCATATTCACATCAATAGGTGTTGTTTCAGCCTCCATATGTGTCTTCTTTCTACAACTCCCAAATTTACCAATAGAAACTCCTATGAGATTCTAAGAACTAACAGAACTGTGGGATAAACTATAATGTTTGTTTCTTACTTTGACTTCTTCTCCCCCTTAATAGCATGCTTCCCCTACTTTGAGACTACAACACTTCTATTCACTCTCATTTCTATCTTGATATGTCATAACTCTGTTTTTGGGATTCTCAAGTTGAATATGATCAAATCCATGGAAATGAAAGCATTGATTCTTCATATTGACATCAATAGGTGTTGTTTCTGCTTCAATATGTGTATTCTTTCTAAAACTCCCAAATTTACGAATAGAAACTCCTATGAGATTCAAAGAACTATATGAACTGTGAGATAAGCTATATAGCTTGTTTCTTACTTTGCTTCTCCACCTTAATAGCATGCTTTAACTACTTTGAGATTTCCACAATTCTCTCCACTCTCCTTTTTATCTTGAAAGGTCATAACTCCGTTTTTGGTGTTCTCAGCTTGAATATGATCAAATCCTTTGAAATGAAAGCATTGATTCTTCATATTCACATCAATAGGTGTTGTTTCAGCTTCCATATGTGTATTCTTTCTCAAACTTCCAAATTCACTAATAAATACTTCCATAAGATTCAATGAGCTAACAAAACTGTGGGATAAGCTATAATGTTTGTTTTTTACATTGACTTGCTTCTCCACCTTAATAGATGCTCTTCCACTACTTGGACATTTCCACACTTCTATTCACTCTCATTTCAATCTTGAAGGGTCATAACTTCGTTTTTGGTGTTCTCAGCTTGAAAATGGTCAAATCCTTGGAAATGAAAGCATTGATTCTTCATATTCACATCAATAGGTGTTGTTTCAGCCTCCATATGTGTCTTCTTTCTATAACTCCCAAATTTTACCAATAGAAACTCCTATGAGATTCTAAAGAACTAACACAACTGTGGGATAAACTATAATGTTTGTTTCTTACTTTGACTTCTTCTCCCCCTTAATAGCATGCTTCAACTACTTTGAGACTTCAACACTTCTATTCACTCTCATTTTTATCTTGATAGGTCATAACTCTGTTTTTAGGATTCTCAGCTTGAATATGATCAAATCCATGGAAATGAAAGCATTGATTCTTCATATTGACATCAATAGGTGTTGTTTCTGCTTCAATATGTGTATTCTTTCTAAAACTCCCAAATTTACCAATAGAAACTCCTATGAGATTCAAAGAACTAACAGAAATTTGGGATAAGCTTATATTGTTTGTTTCTTACTTTGACTTGCTTCTCCACCTTAATAGCATGCTTTAACTACTTTGAGATTTCCACAATTCTATTCACTCTCTTTTTTATCTTGAAGGGTCATAACTCCCTTTTTTGGTGTTCTCAGCTTGAAAATGGTCAAATCCTTGGAAATGAAAGCATTGATTCTTCATATTCACATCAATAGGTGTTGTTTCAGCTTCCATATGTGATTCTTTCTAAAACTCCCAAATTCACTAATAAAAACTCCTATGAGATTCAAACAACTAACGGACTCGTGGGATAAGCTATAATGTTTGTTTCTTACATTGACTTGCTTCTCCACCTTAATAGCATGCTTCCACTACTTTGACATTTCCACACTTCTATTCACTCTCATTTCAATCTTGAAGGGTCATAACTTCGTTTTTGGTGTTCTCAGCTTGAAAATGGTCAAATCCTTGGAAATGAAAGCATTGATTCTTCATATTCACATCAATAGGTGTTGTTTCAGCCTCCATATGTGTCTTCTTTCTACAACTCCCAAATTTACCAATAGAAACTCCTATGAGATTCTAAGAACTAACACAACTGTGGGATAAACTATAATGTTTGTTTCTTACTTTGACTTCTTCTCCACCTTGGTAGCATGCTTCAACTACTTTGAGACTTCAACACTTCTATTCACTCTCATTTCTATCATGAAGGGTCATAACTCTGTTTTTGGGATTCTCAGAGTTTGAATATGATCAAATCCATGGAAATGAAAGCTTTGATTCTTCATATTGACATCAATAGGTGTTGTTTCTGCTTCAATATGTGTATTCTTTCTAAAACTCCCAAATTCTAATAGAACTAAACCTAAGAGATTCAAAGAACTAACAGAAATTTGGGGGATAAGCTATATTGTTTGTTTCTTACTTTGACTTGCTTCTCCACCTTAATAGCATGCTTTAACTACTTTGAGATTTCCACAATTCTATTCACTCTCATTTTTATCTTGAAGGGTCATAACTCCGTTTTTGGTGTTCTCAGCTTGAAAATGGTCAAATCCTTGGAAATGAAAGCATTGATTCTTCATATTCACATCAATAGGTGTTGTTTCAGCTTCCATATGTATATTCTTTCTAAAACTCCCAAATTCACTAATAAAAACTTCTATAAAATTCAAAGAGCTAACAGAACTGTGGGATAAATTATAATGTTTGTTTCTTACATTGACTTGCTTCTCCACCTTAATAGCATGCTTCCACTACTTTGACATTTCCACACTTCTATTCACTCTCATTTCAATCTTGAAGGGTCATAACTTCGTTTTTGGTGTTCTCAGCTTGAAAATGGTCAAATCCTTGGAAATGAAAGCATTGATTCTTCATATTCACATCAATAGGTGTTGTTTCAGCCTCCATATGTGTCTTCTTTCTACAACTCCCAAATTTACCAATAGAAACTCCTATGAGATTCTAAGAACTAACAGAACTGTGGGATAAACTATAATGTTTGTTTCTTACTTTGCCTTCTTCTCCCCCTTAATAGCATGCTTCAACTACTTTGAGACTTCAACACTTCTATTCACTCTCATTTCTATCTTGATAGGTCATAACTCTGTTTTTAGGATTCTCAGCTTGAATATGATCAAATCCATGGAAATGAAAGCATTGATTCTTCATATTGACAGTAATAGGTTTCTGCCTCAATATGTGTATTCTTTCTAAAACTCCCAAATTTACCAATAGAAACTCCTATGAGATTCAAAGAACTAACAGAAATTTGGGATAAGCTATATTGTTTGTTTCTTACTTTGACTTTCTTCTCCACCTTAATAGCATGCTTTAACTTCTTTGAGATTTCCACAATTCTATTCACTCTGATTTTTATCTTGAAGGGTCATAACTCCATTTTTGGTGTTCTCAGCTTAAAAATGGTCAAATCCTTGGAAATGAAAGCATTGATTCTTCATATTCACATCTATTGGTGTTGGTTCAGCTTCCATTATGTATTCTTTCTAAAACTCCCAAATTCACTAATAAAAACTTCTATAAGATTCAAAGAGCTAACAGAACTGTGGGATAAGCTATAATGTTTGTTTCTTACATTGACTTGCTTCTCCACCTTAATAGCATGCTTCCACTACTTTGACATTTCCACACTTCTATTCACTCTCATTTCAATCTTGAAGGGTCATAACTTCGTTTTTGGTGTTCTCAGCGTGAAAATGGTCAAATCCTTGGAAATGAAAGCATTGATTCTTCATATTCACATCAATAGGTGTTGTTTCAGCCTCCATATGTGTCTTCTTTCTACAACTCCCAAATTTACCAATAGAAACTCCTATGAGATTCTAAGAACTAACAGAACTGTGGGATAAACTATAATGTTTGTTTCTTACTTTGACTTCTTCTCCCCCTTAATAGCATGCTTCAACTACTTTGAGACTTCAACACTTCTATTCACTCTCATTTCTATCTTGATAGGTCATAACTCTGTTTTTGGGATTCTCAAGTTGAATATGATCAAATCCATGGAAATGAAAGCTTTGATTCTTCATATTGACATCAATAGGTATTCTTTCCGCTTCAAGATGTGTATTCTTTCTAAAACTCCCAAATTTACCAATAGAAACTCCTATGAGATTCAAAGAACTAACAGAAATGTGGGATAAGCTATATTGTTTGTTTCTTACTTTGACTTGCTTCTCCACCTTAATAGCATGCTTTAACTACTTTGAGATTTCCACAATTCTATTCACTCTCATTTTTATCTTGAAGGGTCATAACTCCGTTTTTGGTGTTCTCAGCTTGAAAATGGTCAAATCCTTGGAAATGAAAGCATTGATTCTTCATATTCACATCAATAGGTGTTGTTTCAGCTTCCATATGTGTATTCTTTCTAAAACTCCCAAATTCACTAATAAAAACTTCTATAAGAT
This sequence comes from Cardamine occulta, assembly GCA_028015245.1. NCBI lineage: Eukaryota > Viridiplantae > Streptophyta > Magnoliopsida > Brassicales > Brassicaceae > Cardamine > Cardamine occulta. The sequence goes on along the minus strand of CM051378.1, from coordinate 9,477,721 downwards.
TCAAAGAGCTAACAGAACTGTGGGATAAGCTATAATGTTTGTTTCTTACATTGACTTGCTTCTCCACCTTAATAGCATGCTTCAACTACTTTGACATTTCCACACTTCTATTCACTCTCATTTCAATCTTGAAGGGTCATAACTTCGTTTTTGGTGTTCTCAGCTTGAAAATGGTCAAATCCTTGGAAATGAAAGCATTGATTCTTCATATTCACATCAATAGGTGTTGTTTCAGCCTCCATATGTGTTTCTTTCTGCAACTCCCAAATTTACCAATATAAACTCCTATGAGATTCTAAGAACTAACAGAACTGTGGGATAAACTATAATGTTTGTTTTTTACTTTGACTTCTTCTCCCCCTTAATAGCATGCTTCAACTACTTTGAGACTTCAACACTTCTATTCACTCTCATTTCTATCTTGATAGGTCATAACTCTGTTTTTAGGATTCTCAGCTTGAATATGATCAAATCCATGGAAATGAAAGCATTGATTCTTCATATTGACATCAATAGGTGTTGTTTCTGCTTCAATATGTGTATTCTTTCTAAAACTCCCAAATTTACCAATAGAAACTCCTATGAGATTCAAAGAACTAACAGAAATTTGGGATAAGCTATATTGTTTGTTTCTTACTTTGACTTTCTTCTCCACCTTAATAGCATGCTTTAACTTCTTTGAGATTTCCACAATTCTATTCACTCTGATTTTTATCTTGAAGGGTCATAACTCCATTTTTGGTGTTCTCAGCTTAAAAATGGTCAAATCCTTGGAAATGAAAGCATTGATTCTTCATATTCACATCTATTGGTGTTGTTTCAGCTTCCATATGTGTATTCTTTCTAAAACTCCCAAATTCACTAATAAAAACTTCTATAAGATTCAAAGAGCTAACAGAACTGTGGGATAAGCTATAATGTTTGTTTCTTACATTGACTTGCTTCTCCACCTTAATAGCATGCTTCCACTACTTTGACATTTCCACACTTCTATTCACTCTCATTTCAATCTTGAAGGGTCATAACTTCGTTTTGGTGTTCTCAGCTTGAAAATGGTCAAATCCTTGGAAATGAAAGCATTGATTCTTCATATTCACATCAATAGGTGTTGTTTCAGCCTCCATATGTGTCTTCTTTCTACAACTCCCAAATTTACCAATAGAAACTCCTATGAGATTCTAAGAACTAACAGAACTGTGGGATAAACTATAATGTTTGCTTCTTACTTTGACTTCTTCCCCACCGTAATAGCATGCTTCAACTACTTTGAGACTTCAACACTTCCCCTCACTCTCGTTTTTCTCTTGATAGGTCATAACTCTGTTTCTTAGATTCTCAGCTGCAATATAATCAAATCCACGGACCTGAAAGCATTGATTCTTCATATTGACATCAATAGGTGTTGTTTCTCGCTCAATATGTGTATTCTTTCTAAAACTCCCAAATTTACCAATAGAAACTCCTATGAGATTCAAAGAACTAACAGAAATGTGGGATAACTATATTGTTTGTTTCTTACTTTTGACTTGCTTCTCCACCTTAATAGCATGCTTTAACTACTTTTGAGATTTCCACAATTCTATTCACTCTCATTTTTATCTTGAAAAGGGTCATAACTCCGTTTTGGGTGTTCTCAGCTTGAAAATGGTCAAACCCTTTGAAATGAAAGCATTGATTCTTCATATTTTTTTAAATAAATAATCAATTTTTTTATTTTTTTCTAAAACTCCCAAATTCACATAATAAAAACTTCTATGAGATTCAAAGAACTAACAGACTCGTGGGATAAGCTATAATGTTTGTTTTTTACATTGACTTGCTTCTCCACCTTAATAGCATGCTTCCACTACTTTGACATTTCCACACTTCTATTCACTCTCATTTCAATCTTGAAGGGTCATAACTTCGTTTTTGGTGTTCTCAGCTTGAAAATGGTCAAATCCTTTGAAATGAAAGCATTGATTCTTCATATTGACATCAATAGGTGTTGTTTCAGCCTCCATATGTGTCTTCTTTCTACAAGTCCCAAATTTACCAATAGAAACTCCTATGAGATTCTAAGAACTAACAAACCGTGGGATAAACTATAATGTTTGTTTCTTACTTTGACTTCTTCCCCCCTTAATAGCATGCTTCAACTACTTTGAGACTTCAACACTTCTATTCACTCTCATTTCTATCTTGCTCGGTCATAGCTCTGTTTTTAGGATTCTCAGCTTGAATATGATCAAATCCATGGAAATGAAAGCATAGATTCTGCATATGGACATGAATAGGTGTTGTTTCGCTTCAATATGTGTATTCTTTCTAAAACTCCCAAATTCACCAATAGAA
>CM051378.1:9454740-9475287 GCA_028015245.1 Cardamine occulta | reverse complement strand
TGTGGGATAAACTATAATGTTTGTTTCTTACTTTGACTTCTTCTCCCCCTTAATAGCATGCTTCAACTACTTTGAGACTTCAACACTTCTATTCAATCTCATTTCTATCTTTATAGGTCATAACTCTGTTTTTAGGATTCTCAGCTTGAATATGATCAAAACCATGGAAATGAAAGCATTGATTCTTCATATTGACATCAATAGGTGTTGTTTCTGCTTCAATATGTGTATTCTTTCTAAAACTCCCAAATTTACCAATAGAAACTCCTATGAGATTCAAAGAACTAACAGAAATTTGAGATAAGCTATATTGTTTGTTTCTTACTTTGACTTGCTTCTCCACCTTAATAGCATGCTTTAACTACTTTGAGATTTCCACAATTCTATTCACTCTCATTTTTATCTTGAAGGGTCATAACTCCGTTTTTGGTGTTCTTAGCTTGAAAATGGTCAAATCCTTGGAAATGAAAGCATTGATTCTTCATATTCACATCAATAGGTGTTGTTTCAGCTTCCATATGTGTATTCTTTCTAAAACTCCCAAATTCAGTAATAAAAACTTCTATAAGATTCAAAGAGCTAACAGAACTGTGGGATAAGCTATAATGTTTGTTTCTTACATTGACTTGCTTCTCCACCTTAATAGCATGCTTCCACTACTTTGACATTTCCACACTTCTATTCACTCTCATTTCAATCTTGAAGGGTCATAACTTCGTTTTTGGTGTTCTCAGCTTGAAAATGGTCAAATCCTTGGAAATGAAAGCATTGATTCTTCATATTCACATCAATAGGTGTTGTTTCAGCCTCCATATGTGTCTTCTTTCTACAACTCCCAAATTTACCAATATAAACCTCCTATGAGATTCTAAGAACTAACACAACTGTGGGAAAAACTATAATGTTTGTTTCTTACTTTGACTTCTTCTCCCCCTTAATAGCATGCTTCAACTACTTTGAGACTTCAACACTTCTATTCACTCTCATTTCTATCTTGATAGGTCATAACTCTGTTTTTAGGATTCTCAGCTTGAATATGATCAAATCCATGGAAATGAAAGCATTGATTCTTCATATTCACATCAATAGGTGTTGTTTCAGCTTCAATATGTGTATTCTTTCTAAAACTCCCAAATTTACCAATAGAAACTCCTATGAGATTCAAAGAACTAACAGAAACGTGGGATAAGATATAATGTTTGTTTCTTACTTTGACTTCTTCTCCCTCTTAATAGCATGCCTCAACTACTTGGAGACTTCAACACTTCGATTCGCTCCCATTTCTACCCCGATCGGTCCTCACTCCGCTTTTAGGAGTCTCAGCTTGAATATGGTCAACTACCTGGAAATGAACGCGTTGATTCTTCATATTCACATCAATAGGTGTTGTTTCAGCTTTCAATATGTGTATTCTTTCTAAAACTCCCAAATTTACCAATAGAAACTCCTATTAGATTCAAAGAACTAACAGAAATGTGGAATAAGCTATATTGTGTGTTTCATACTTTGACTTGCTTCTGCACCTTAATAGCATGCTTTAACTACTTTGAGATTTCCACAATTCTATTCACTCTCATTTTTATCTTGAAGGGTCATAACTATAGTTTTGGGACTATCAGCTTGAAAATGGTCAAATCCTTGGAAATGAAAGCATTGATTCTTCATATTCACATCAATAGGTGTTGTTTCAGCTTCCATATGTGTATTCTTTCTAAAACTCCCAAATTCACTAATAAAAACTCCTATAAGATTCAAAGAGCTAACAGAACTGTGGGATAAGCTATAAAGTTTGTTTCTTACTTTGACTTGCTTCTCCACCTTAATAGCATGCTTCCACTACTTTGACATTTCCACACTTCTATTCACTCTCATTTCTATCTTAAAGAGTCATAACTCCGTTTTTGGGATTCTCAGCTTGAAAATGGTCAAATCCTTGGAAATGAAAGCATTGATTCTTCATATTCACATCAATAGGTGTTGTTTCAGCCTCCATATGTGTTTCTTTCTGCAACTCCCAAATTTACCAATATAAACTCCTATGAGATTCTAAGAACTAACAGAACTGTGGGATAAATTATAATGTTTGTTTCTTACATTGACTTGCTTCTCCACCTTAATAGCATGCTTCCACTACTTTGACATTTCCACACTTCTATTCACTCTCATTTCAATCTTGAAGGGTCATAACTTCGTTTTTGGTGTTCTCAGCTTGAAAATGGTCAAATCCTTGGAAATGAAAGCATTGATTCTTCATATTCACATCAATAGGTGTTGTTTCAGCCTCCTTATGTGTCTTCTTTCTACAACTCCCAAATTTACCAATAGAAACTCCTATGAGATTCTAAGAACTAACAGAACTGTGGGATAAACTATAATGTTTGTTTCTTACTTTGACTTCTTCTCCCCTTTAATAGCATGCTTCAACTACTTTGAGACTTCAACACTTCTATTCACTCTCATTTCTATCTTGATAGGTCATAACTCTGTTTTTAGGATTCTCAGTTTGAATATGATCAAATCCATGGAAATGAAAGCATTGATTCTTCATATTCACATCAATAGGTGTTGTTTCAGCTTCAATATGTGTATTCTTTCTAAAACTCTCAAATTTACCAATAGAAACTCCTATGAGATTCAAAGAACTAACTGAAATGTGGGATAAGCTATATTGTTTGTTTCTTACTTTGACTTGCTTCTCCACCTTATTAGCATGCTTCAACTACTTTGAGATTTCCACAATTCTATTCACTCTCATTTTTATCTTGAAGGGTCATAACTCCATTTTTGGTGTTCTCAGCTTGAAAATGGTCAAATCCTTGGAAATGAAAGCATTGATTCTTCATATTCACATCAATAGGTGTTGTTTCAGCTTCCATATGTGTATTCTTTTTAAAACTCCCAAATTCACTAATAAAAACTTCTATAAGATTCAAAGAGCTAACAGAACTGTGGGATAAGCTATAATGTTTGTTTCTTACATTGACTTGCTTCTCCACCTTAATAGCATGCTTCCACTACTTTGACATTTCCACACTTCTATTCACTCTCATTTCAATCTTGAAGGGTCATAACTTCATTTTTGGTGTTCTCAGCTTGAAAATGGTCAAATCCTTGGAAATGAAAGCATTGATTCTTCATATTCACATCAATAGGTGTTGTTTCAGCCTCCATATGTGTCTTCTTTCTTCAACTACTTTGAGACTTCAACACTTCTATTCACTCTCATTTCTATCTTGATAGGTCATAACTCTGTTTTTAGGATTCTCAGCTTGAATATGATCAAATCCATGGAAATGAAAGCATTGATTCTTCATATTCACATCAATAGGTGTTGTTTCTGCTTCAATATGTGTATTCTTTCTAAAACTCCCAAATTTACCAATAGAAACTCCTATTAGATTCAAAGAACTAACAGAAATTTGGGATAAGCTATATTGTTTGTTTCATACTTTGACTTGCTTCTCCACCTTAATAGCATGTTTTAACTACTTTGAGATTTCCACAATTCTATTCACTCTCATTTTTATCTTGAAGGGTCATAACTCTGTTTTTGGTGTTCTCAGCTTGAAAATGGTCAAATGCTTGGAAATGAAAGCATTGATTCTTCATATTCACATCAATAGGTGTTGTTTCAGCTTCCATATGTGTATTCTTTCTAAAACTCCCAAATTCACTAATAAAAACTTCTATAAGATTCAAAGAGCTAACAGGACTGTGGGATAAGCTATAATGTTTGTTTCTTACATTGACTTGCTTCTCCACCTTAATAGCATGCTTCCACTACTTTGACATTTCCACACTTCTATTCACTATCATTTCAATCTTGAAGGGTCATAACTCTGTTTTTGGAATTCTCAGCTTGAAAATGGTCAAATCCTTGGAAATGAAAGCTATGATTCTTCATATTCACATCAACAGGTGTTGTTTCAGCCTCCATATGTGTCTTCTTGCTACAATTTCCAAATTCACAATTAGAAACTCCTATGAGATTCAAATAACTAACAGAACTGTGAAATAAGCTATAATGCTTGTTTCTTACTTTGACTTGCTTTCCCCTTAATAGCATGCTTGAACTACTTTGAGACTTCAACACTTCTATTCACTCTCATTTCTATCTTGATAGGTCATAACTCTGTTTTTAGGGTTCTCAGCTTGAATGTGATCAAATCCATGGAAATGAAAGCATTGATTCTTCATATTCACATCAATAGGTGTTATTTAAGCCTCCATATGTGTATTCTTTCTAAAACTCCCAAATTTACCAATAGAAACTCCTATGAGATTCAAAGAACTAACAGAAATGTGGGATAAGCTATATTGTTTGTTTCATCCTTTGACTTGCTTCTCCACCTTAAAAGCATGCTTTAACTACTTTGAGATTTCCACAATTCTATTCACTCTCATTTTTATCTTGAAGGGTCATAACTCTGTTTTTGGTGTTCTCAGCTTGAAAATGGTCAAATCCTTGGAAATGAAAGCATTGATTCTTCATATTCACATCAATAGGTGTTGTTTCAGCTTCCATATGTGTATTCTTTCTAAAACTCCCAAATTCACTAATAAAAACTCCTATAAGATTCAAAGAGCTAACAGAACTGTGGGATAAGCTATAAAGATTGTTTCCTACTTTGACTTGCTTCTCCACCTTAATAGCATGCTTCCACTACTTTGACATTTCCACACTTCTATTCACTTTCATTTCAATCTTGAAGGGTCATAACTTCGTTTTTGGTGTTCTCAGCTTGAAAATGATCAAATCCTTGGAAATAAAAGCATTGATTCTTCATATTCACATCAATAGGTGTTGTTTCAGCCTCCATATGTGTCTTCTTTCTACAACTCCCAAATTTACCAATATAAACTCCTATGAGATTCTAAGAACTAACAGAACTGTGGGATAAATTATAATGTTTGTTTCTTACATTGACTTGCTTCTCCACCTTAATAGCATGCTTCCACTACTTTGACATTTCCACACTTCTATTCACTCTCATTTCAATCTTGAAGGGTCATAACATCGTTTTTGGTGTTCTCAGCTTGAAAATGGTCAAATCCTTGGAAATGAAAGCATTGATTCTTCATATTCACATCAATAGGTGTTGTTTCAGCCTCCTTATGTGTCTTCTTTCTACAACTCCCAAATTTACCAATAGAAACTCCTATGAGATTCTAAGAACTAACAGAACTGTGGGATAAACTATAATGTTTGTTTCTTTCTTTGACCTCTTCTCCCCCTTAATAGCATGCTTCAACTACTTTGAGACTTCAACACTTCTATTCACTCTCATTTCTATCTTGATAGGTCATAACTCTATTTTTAGGATTCTCAGTTTGAATATGATCAAATCCATGGAAATGAAAGCATTGATTCTTCATATTCACATCAATAGGTGTTGTTTCTGCTTCAATATGTGTATTCTTTCTAAAACTCCCAAATTTACCAATAGAAACTCCTATGAGATTCAAAGAACTAACAGAAATGTGGGATAAGCTATATTGTTTGTTTCTTACTTTGACTTGCTTCTCCACCTTATTAGCATGCTTCAACTACTTTGAGATTTCCACAATTCTATTCACTCTCATTTTTATCTTGAAGGGTCATAACTCCGTTTTGGTGTTCTCAGCTTGAAAATGGTCAAATCCTTGGAAATGAAAGCATTGATTCTTCATATTCACATCAATAGATGTTGTTTCAGCTTCCATATGTGTATTCTTTTTAAAACTCCCAAATTCACTAATAAAAACTTCTATAAGATTCAAAGAGCTAACAGAACTGTGGGATAAGCTATAATGTTTGTTTCTTACATTGACTTGCTTCTCCACCTTAATAGCATGCTTCCACTACTTTGACATTTCCACACTTCTATTCACTCTCATTTCAATCTTGAAGAGTCATAACTTCATTTTTGGTGTTCTCAGCTTGAAAATGGTCAAATCCTTGGAAATGAAAGCATTGATTCTTCATATTCACATCAATAGGTGTTGTTTCAGCCTCCATATGTGTCTTCTTTCTTCAACTACTTTGAGACTTCAACACTTCTATTCACTCTCATTTCTATCTTGATAGGTCATAACTCTGTTTTTAGGATTCTCAGCTTGAAAATGATCAAATCCATGGAAATGAAAGCATTGATTCTTCATATTCACATCAATAGGTGTTGTTTCTGCTTCAATATGTGTATTCTTTCAAAAACTCCCAAATTTACCATTAGAAACTCCTAAGAGATTCAAAGAACTAACAGAAATGTGGGATAAGCTATATTGTTTGTTTCTTACTTTGACTTGCTTCTCCACCTTAATAGCATGCTTTAACTACTTTGAGATTTCTACAATTCTATTCACTCTCATTTTTATCTTGAAGGGTCATAACTCCGTTTTTGGTATTCTCAGCTTGAAAATGGTCAAATCCTTGGAAATGAAAGCATTGATTCTTCATATTCACATCAATAGGTGTTTTTTCAGCTTCCCTATGTCTATTCTTTCTAAACCTCCCAAATTCGCGAATAAAACGTTCTATGAGATTCAAAGAGCAAACAGAACTGTGGGATAAGCTATAATGTTTGTTTCTTACATTGACTTGCTTCTCCACCTTAATAGCATGCTTCCACTACTTTGACATTTCCACACTTCGATTCACTCTCATTTCAATCTTGAAGGGTCATAACTTCGCTTTTGGTGTTCTCAACTTGAAAATGGTCAAATCCTTGGAAATAAAAGCATTGATTCTTCATATTCACATCATTAGGTGTTGTTTCAGCCTCCATATGTGTCTTCTTTCTACAACTCCCAAATTTACCAATATAAACTCTTATGAGATTCTAAGAACTAACAGAACTGTGGGATAAGCTATAATGCTTGTTTCTTACTTTGACTTGCTTTTCCACCTTGGTAGCATGCTTCAACTACTTTGAGACTTCAACACTTCTATTCACTCTCATTTCTATCTTGATAGGTCATAACTCTGTTTTTAGGATTCTCAGCTTGAATATGATCAAATCCATGGAAATGAAAGCATTGATTCTTCATATTCACATCAATAGGTGTTGTTTCAGCTTCAATATGTGTATTCTTTCTAAAACTCCCAAATTTGCCAATAGAAACTCCTAGGGGATTCAAAGAACTAAGAGAAATTTGGTGTAAGCGATATTGTGTGTTGGTTACTTTGACTTTCTGCTCCACCTTAATAGCATGCTTTAACTTTTTGAGATCTCCACAATTCTATTCACTCTCATTTTTATCTTGAAGGGTCATAACTCCGTTTTTGGTGTTCTTAGCTTGAAAATGGTCAAATCCTTGGAAATGAAAGCATTGATTCTTCATATTCACATCAATAGGTGTTGTTTCAGCTTCCATATGTGTATTCTTTCTAAAACTCCCAAATTCACTAATAAAAACTTCTCTAAGATTCCAAGAGCTAACAGAACTGTGGGATAAGCTTATAATGTTTGTTTCTTACATTGACTTGCTTCTCACCCTTAATAGCATGCTTCCACTACTTTGACATTTCCACACTTCTATTCACTCTCATTTCAATCTTGAAGGGTCATAACTTCGTTTTTGGTGTTCTCAGCTTGAAAATGGTCAGATCCTTGGAAATGAAAGCATTGCTTCTTCATATTCACAACAATAGGTGTTGTTTCAGCCTCCATATGTGTCTTCTTTCTCAAACTCCGAAATTCACCAATAGCAACTCCTATGAGATTCTAAGAACTAACAGAACTGTGGGATAAACTATCATGGTTGTTTGTTACTTTGACTTTTTCTCCACCTGCATAGCATGCTTCAACTACTTTGAGACTTCAACACTTCTATTCACTCTCATTTCTATCTTCATAGGTCATAACTCTGTTTTTAGGATTCTCAGCTTGAATATGATAAAATCCATGGAAATGAAAGCATTGATTCTTCATATTCACATCAATAGGTGTTGTTTCTGCTTCAATATGTGTATTCTTTCTAAAACTCCCAAATTTACCAATAGAAACTCCTATGAGATTCAAAGAACTAACAGAAATTTGGGATAAGCTATATTGTTTGTTTCTTACTTTGACTTGCTTCTCCACCTTAATAGCATGCTTTAACTTCTTTGAGATTTCCACAATTCTATTCACTCTCATTTTTATCTTGAAGGGTCATAACTCCATTTTTGGTGTTCTCAGCTTGAAAATGGTCAAATCCTTGGAAATGAAAGCATTGATTCTTCATATTCACATCAATAGGTGTTGTTTAAGCTTCCATATGTGTATTCTTTCTAAAACTTCCAAATTCACTAATAAATACTTCTATAAGATTCAAAGAGCTAACAAAACTGTGGGATAAGCTATAATGTTTGTTTTTTACATTGACTTGCTTCTCCACCTTAATAGCATGCTTCCACTACTTTGACATTTCCACACTTCTATTCACTCTCATTTCAATCTTGAATGGTCATAACTTCGTTTTTGGTGTTCTCAGCTTGAAAATGGTCAAATCCTTGGAAATGAAAGCATTGATTCTTCATATTCAAATCAATAGGTGTTGTTTCAGCCTCTATATGTGTCTTCTTTCTACAACTCCCAAATTTACCAATAGAAACTCCTATGAGATTCTAAGAACTAACAGAACTGTGGGATAAGCTATAATGTTTGTTTCTTACATTGACTTGCTTCTCCACCTTAATAGCATGCTTCCACTACTTTGACATTTCCACACTTCTATTCACTCTCATTTCTATCTTGATAGGTCATAACTCTGTTTTAGGATTCTCACCTGAAAATGGTCAAATCCATGGAAATGAAAGCATTGATTCTTCATTTATTCACATCAATAGGTGTTGTTTCGCTTCAATATGTGTATTCTTTCTAAAACTCCCAAATTTACCAATAGAAACTCCTATGAGATTCAAAGAACTAACAGAAATGTGGGATAAGCTATATTGTTTGTTTCTTACTTTGACTTGCTTCTCCACCTTATTAGCATGCTTCAACTATTGAAAAAGGTAGGTAGAGTTTGGTCACCTCGGTACTATTCATCCGGGTACTGTTCATCCCGGGATACGAAATCACTATTCATCCCGTAGGTCTTTGTTTACAAGTTATATGAATATCTTTCCGCCCCGGGTTACTGTTCATCCCGAGGGTCGGGTTACTATTCATACCGCTCTTGTATTTAGGGTTTTCCTTCTTCACTATAAAAGGAGGAAACCCTCCTTTATTGTTTCTTAACCTGATTTTCAGCCTCCATGGCTTAAGAGAAATGGCTGTGCCTTCAGTTCTTGTTTTCCTTAGTTCTCTATATTTATTCTTGTCTAAAGACCAAATATATTCTCTAAATCTTACATGGTATCAGAGCAGTTCTTGATTCTGGGTTCTGTTCCAATTATTCTCATCTAGTTCTTGTTTTAAAATTCCGTAACTCTTGGTTCTTCACTCTGGTTCTTCTCAGTTTTACTCCAGGCACTCATCCATTATCTTCTGGATCATCTCGGCACTGTCTGGGACTGGATCTGTGTTTTTTTGGCAGTATCAGGTTCTGTTTCTTGTTGGATCTGCTCGGATCTACTGTTCAAAGACGTGGCACTGTTCATATTTTTGGGTTCTGAAACTTATCAGCTTTGTTCTATCTCTTGTGAGGTCTGTTTCAAGCTCTGGGTCTGGGTCTTGGTCTTGTTCTGGTTCTTTCCAAAAGGCTGTGTCTGATTCTGCCTGAGCTTGTGGTTCTTGGTCTGATTCTAGTTCTGTTTAAAGTTGATTCTGGTTTTCCCAAGGTGTCTAGTGGCTCTGGTCTTCTTGGTACTGTGAGAATTGATCTTGGAAGCTGATTCTTGTTTGTTCCCTTATCATCTTGTGAGGAAAGCTGAAGCATGGAATCCTCAAAACACCTTGCCTTACCTGTTACCCTCAATGGTATGAACTACCTGCTGTGGGCTAGAACCACCAGAACAAATCTGTGTGGTCGTGGTCTTTGGAACCACATTGATGCTCAAGTCAAGGAGACATCCACGGATAGGGAAGGAAAAATCATTAGTGGTGATTCAAGTTCTGATGAGGGAAAATGGTTCCAAGAAGATCAAGGAGTTCTTGGACTACTCCAAAATTCACTTGAAACCGCTATACTTGAAGCATACTCATATTGTGAGACGGCAAAGGAACTATGGGAGACACTGAAGAATGTCTATGGGAATGTCTCCAATCTCACCAGAGTATTTGAAGTGAAGAAAGCGATCAATAGTCTGAGCCAAGAGGATCTGGAGTTCACGAAGCACTTTGGAAAGTTCAGGTCACTTTGGGCAGAATTGGAGATGCTGAGGCCATTCTCGGTGGATCCGGCCATCCTCAAGGAAAGGAGCGAGCAAGACAAGGTCTTTGGACTGTTACTTACGCTGAACCCTGCATTTAATGATCTAATCAAACATATCCTTAGAGCTGAGAAGTTACCAAGCTTGGAGGAAGTGTGCTCTCAGGTTCAACGTGAACAAGGCTCAGTGGGTCTCTTTAGTGAAAAAAAGGAAATAGTGATGGCTCACAGAGTTACTTTCAAGTCTGAAGATAGGAAGATACTCGTGTGTGATCACTGCAAGAAGAGAGGTCATACCAAGGATAAATGTTGGGTACTCCACCCACATTTGAAGCCAGCAAAGTTCAAGGGTCAAGCAAACTCCTCCCAAGCAGTCTCAACCGAGCAAGCTCAGGTCGGGACATCTAGACAAGGAGATGATCTGGCCATGGTTGCCTACTCCAATGATGTGGTGCGCAAGTCTGACTTAGAGGCTCTGATCAAGTCTCTAACCCATTTCCACAACAAGGAATCTGGTATCACTCACTTAGCCTCTTTACCGAATTTGCAAAGTAAAATATTAATTGTTGATTCTGGTGCCTCTCATCACATGATTAGCAACCGAAATCTCATTAATAATGTTAAACCGGCTAGTGGAAATGTGATAATTGCAAATGGTGATAGGATCCCCATAAGGGGAATAGGAGATTTAAAATTGTGTGACAAGAACTCTAAGGCTTTCTTTATGCCTGAATTCACCTCTAACCTTGTCTCAGTTAAAAAGGCTACAACTGATCTCAATTGCTATGCTATATTTGGTCCTAATAGCTTTCATTTTCAGGATATTGAGAGTGGAAAAGTTTTGGGAGAAGGAAACACTAATGGGGATTTATATGTTTTTGAGGACTCTCCAGCTGCAAAGTCTACTCCTATTTCTTGTCAATCTTGTTATGCTGTTAGCCCTAATAAACTGTGGCATGATAGACTGGGCCACCCTCATGCTAGGGCTTTAGAGATTATGTTACCCCATGTTGTGTTTGACCATCTGAACTGTGAAGCTTGCATCTTAGGCAAACATTGTAAAACTGTCTTTCCTAAATCTGCAACTATATATGAAAAATGTTTTGATCTTGTGCATTCTGATGTTTGGACTGCCCCATGTTTATCTAGAGATAATCATAGATACTATGTTACATTTATTGATGAGAAATCGAAATATACATGAGTCACACTGTTGGCATCTAAAGATAGAGTATTTGATGCATTTGTCAACTTTGAAAAATATGTCTCTAATCAGTTTAATGCAAAGATCAAGGTTTTCAGGTCTGACAATGGTGGAGAATACACTAGTCACAAATTCAAAGATCACCTAGCAAGACAGGGGATCATGCATCAAACGAGCTGCCCATATACTCCTCAACAAAATGGTGTAGCTGAGAGGAAGAATCGACACCTCATGGAAGTTGCTCGATCAATGATGTTTAACACCAATGTTCCAAGGAGATTCTGGAGTGATGCAGTCACAGCAGCATGTTATCTCATCAATAGGATTCCAACGAGAATTCTAAATGATTCATCTCCGGTTTGAGGTATTGAACCAAACCATACCTTCTATTGATCACTTACGAGTGTTTGGGTGTGTTTGTTTTGTACTAAGACCAGGTGGACTGAGGGACAAGCTGGAAGCTAAGAGCACAAAGTGCATGTTCTTAGGCTACTCTACTACCCAGAAGGGCTACAAATGCTATGACTTCTCAAGGAACAGAATGATTGTGTCAAGAGATGTCAAGTTCATTGAGCACCAAGGGTATCACGACAAGAAGGATTGGGGAAGTTTGAAAGATTTAGCAAGATCACCATCTGACAGAGCTGCTAGTCTCCAACATCTCCTAAGTCATCTTGGAAATCCTCCCCCTCGGAGAGAAGATCAATCCGAGAAGGTTGAAACCAACCAGCAAAGAGTGGAAACTACTGAAGATCAACCCAATCCCCAGGCTTCACCTATCCCCATGGAGAACACTGATACCACTGAGCACACTCAGCCAGAACCAAACCCCCTTGACATGGAAAATGACCATGATCACGATGAGGTTGGTAGGACTGAAGATGTGGTTCAAGAGGATTACCATGAAGCAGAAACTACTCCACCACCACCTCCTCCCCGGAGAAGCACTAGAAGGAGGTTTGGACCAGAACATTGGAGGGAAACTAGAGTCTACTTCAACAACCAGGCTGTGGCTCATCCTACCCAAGCTACTTGTTCTCTTGACCTATTGCCAACCACACATCAAGCCTTCCTCGGTAAGCTTGATACTCAATGGATTCCACAGAGTTATGAAGAAGCTAAAGGAAGTAGAGAATGGCTCGGAGCAGTGGATGATGAGGTTGGGGCTATGGAAAGGAATCATACATGGGATGAAGCCGACCTACCCTTGGGAAAGAAGGCGGTTAGTTCAAGGTGGCTGTTCACTATCAAATATCTGAGCAATGGAGATATTGAGAGGTACAAAGCCAGACTTGTTGCAAGAGGATTTACCCAGACCTATGGAGATGACTTCACCAAAACATTTGCTCCAATGCAAAGCTACATACAGTTCGTGTTGTTCTCTCATTGGCTACAAATCTGGATTGGGAGTTATGGCAAATGGATGTGAAGAATGCGTTCTTGCAAGGGGAACTTGAAGAGGAAGTATACATGACCCCCCCACCAGGCCTTGAAGACTCCATTGCTCCGGGAAAGGTTCTGCGGTTGAGAAAAGCTATCTATGGTCTCAAACAATCTCCGAGAGCTTGGTATCGGAAACTGAGCTGTACTCTGGAACAAAAAGGGTTCAAGCGGTCTGAAGCTGATCACACCTTGTTCACCGTCCAAAGTCCAAGAGGAATTGTGGTTGTCTTGATCTATGTGGATGACCTTATCATTTCCGGCAATGATAAGGAAGGTATTCTCGAAACTAAAACCTATCTCAAAGCTACATTTGATATCAAAGATCTTGGAGAACTAAAATATTTCCTAGGGATTGAAGTTTGTCGCTCTTCGGAGGGCTTATTTCTCTCACAAAGGAAATATACACTTGATTTGTTGAATGAGACAGGTACAACAGAAGCAAAACCGGCCAAAACTCCTCTTGCAGATGGCTACAAAGTCAAGCGAAAGGGGGAGAAAAAGAACAAGGAGCTCGAAGAAGAAGATCCATTAGACAAACCATATGCAGATCCTCTCCAATACCGAAGACTTGTGGGTAAGCTTATCTATCTGACTCTAACACGGCCTGACTTGTGTTTTGCTGTGAATCAGGTGAGTCAATACATGCAAAAACCCACAGCCCACCATTGGAACATGGTGGAGAGGATACTCAGATATCTGAAAAAGAGTCCTGGACAAGGCATATGGATGGGAAAGAACGAGAATGCCGAGATTGTGGGTTACTGTGATGCTGACTATGCTGGTGACACAAATGATAGGAAGTCAACCACTGGATATTGCACATTCGTTGGAGGGAATTTGGTAACATGGAAGTCTAAGAAGCAAAAGGTAGTGTCATGCTCAAGTGCTGAATCTGAGTATAGAGCAATGAGGAAGCTCACGGAGGAACTCATCTGGCTCAAGGCACTACTCAGCGATCTAGGCATTGAAACCACGAGACCCATCACCATGCATTGTGACAATCAAGCTGCCATACACATTGCCAGCAACTCGGTGTTTCACGAGAGGACAAAGCATATAGAAGTTGACTGCCACAAAGTTCGAGAGAAGATCAAAGAAGGAGTCACTCTACCATGCTTTACAAGAAGTGAAGATCAACTCGCAGATATCTTCACCAAAGCTACAAGTCTCAAGGTTAGCACACACCTCTACAGCAAACTTGGGCCGGTGGATCCAGCTCACCCTTGCTCATATTCCCCTACTCGTAGACGTTATGCTCTTTTCCTCATCATAGACTTTTTCCCCCGTGGTTTTGTTTATGATGAGGTTTTTACCGAGGTAACGCCTACGCAGGTCCAAGCTTAGCCTTTGTTCACCGACGGTTAAGCTTTGAGGGGAGTATTGAAAAAGTAGGTAGAGTTTGGTCACCTCGGTACTACTCATCCGGGTACTGTTCATCCCGGATATGAAATCACTATTCATCCCGGAGGGTCTTTGTTTACAAGTTATATGAATATCTTTCCGACTGGTTACTGTTCATCCCGAGGGTCGGGTTACTATTCATACCGCTCTTGTATTTAGGGTTTTCCTTCTTCACTATAAAAGGAGGAAACCCTCCTTTATTGTTTCTTAACCTGATTTTCAGCCTCCATGGCTTAAGAGAAATGGCTGTGCCTTCAGTTCTTGTTTTCCTTAGTTCTCTTGATTTATTCTTGTCTAAAGACCAAATATATTCTCTAAATCTTACATCAACTACTTTGAGATTTCCACAATTCTATTCACTCTCATTTTTATCTTGAAGGGTCATAACTCCGTTTTTGGTGTTCTCAGCTTGAAAATGGTCAAATCCTTGGAAATGAAAACATTGATTCTTCATATTCACATCAATAGGTGTTGTTTCAGCTTCCATATGTGTATTCTTTTTAAAACTCCCAAATTCACTAATAAAAACTTCTATAAGATTCAAAGAGCTAACAGAACTGTGGGATAAGCTATAATGTTTGTTTCTTACATTGACTTGCTTCTCCACCTTAATAGCATGCTTCCACTACTTTGACATTTCCACACTTCTATTCACTCTCATTTCAATCTTGAAGAGTCATAACTTCATTTTTGGTGTTCTCAGCTTGAAAATGGTCAAATCCTTGGAAATGAAAGCATTGATTCTTCATATTCACATCAATAGGTGTTGTTTCAGCTCCATACGTCTTCTTTCTTCAACTACTTTGAGACTTCAACACTTCTATTCACTCTCATTTCTATCTTGATAGGTCATAACTCTGCTTTTTAGGATTCTCAACTTGAATATGATCAAATCCATGGAAATGAAAGCATTGATTCTTCATATTCACATCAATAGGTGTTGTTTCGTTCCAATATGTGTATTCTTTTCTAAAACTCCCAAATTTACCAATAGAAACTCCTATTAGATTCAAAGAACTAACAGAAATTTGGGATAAGCTATATTGTTTGTTTCATACTTTGACTTGCTTCTCCACCTTAATAGCATGCTTTAACTACTTTGAGATTTCCACAATTCTATTCACTCTCATTTTTATCTTGAAGGGTCATAACTCTGTTTTTGGTGTTCTCAGCTTGAAAATGGTCAAATGCTTGGAAATGAAAGCATTGATTCTTCATATTCACATCAATAGGTGTTGTTTCAGCTTCCATATGTGTATTCTTTCTAAAACTCCCAAATTCACTAATAAAAACTTCTATAAGATTCAAAGAGCTAACAGGACTGTGGGATAAGCTATAATGTTTGTTTCTTACATTGACTTGCTTCTCCACCTTAATAGCATGCTTCCACTACTTTGACATTTCCACACTTCTATTCACTCTCATTTCAATCTTGAAGGGTCATAACTTCGTTTTTGGTGTTCTCAACTTGAAAATGGTCAAATCCTTGGAAATGAAAGCATTGATTCTTCATATTCACATCAACAGGTGTTGTTTTATCCACCATATGTGTTTTCTTCCTACAATTTCTAAATTCACCATTAGAAACTCCTATGAGATTCAAATAACTAACAGAACTGTGGGATTAACTATAATGCTTGTTTCTTACTTTGATTTTTTTCTCCCCCTTAATAGCATGCTTCAACTACTTTGAAACTTCAACACTTCTATTCACTCTCATTTCTATCTTGATAGGTCATAACTCTGTTTTTAGGATTCTCAGCTTGAATATGATCAAATCCATGGAAATGAAAGCATTGATTCTTCATATTCACATCAATAGGTGTTGTTTCAGCTTCAATATGTGTATTCTTTCTAAAACTCCCAAATTTACCATTAGAAACTCCTATGAGATTCAAAGAACTAACAGAAATGTGGGATAAGCTATATTGTTTGTTTCTTACTTTGACTTGCTTCTCCACCTTAATAGCATGCTTTAACTACTTTGAGATTTCCACAATTCTATTCACTCTCATTTTTATCTTGAAGGGTCATAACTCTGTTTTTGGTGTTCTCAGCTTGAAAATGGTCAAATCCTTGGAAATGAAAGCATTGATTCTTCATATTCACATCAATAGGTGTTGTTTCAGCTTCCATATGTGTATTCTTTCTAAAACTCCCAAATTCACTAATAAAAACTCCTATAAGATTCAAAGAGCTAACAGAACTGTGGGATAAGCTATAAAGATTGTTTCTTACTTTGACTTGCTTCTCCACCTTAATAGCATGCTTCCACTACTTTGACATTTCCACACTTCTATTCACTTTCATTTCAATCTTGAAGGGTCATAACTTCGTTTTTGGTGTTCTCAGCTTGAAAATGATCAAATCCTTGGAAATAAAAGCATTGATTCTTCATATTCACATCAATAGGTGTTGTTTCAGCCTCCATATGTGTCTTCTTTCTACAACTCCCAAATTTACCAATATAAACTCCTATGAGATTCTAAGAACTAACAGAACTGTGGGATAAATTATAATGTTTGTTTCTTACATTGACTTGCTTCTCCACCTTAATAGCATGCTTCCACTACTTTGACATTTCCACACTTCTATTCACTCTCATTTCAATCTTGAAGGGTCATAACATCGTTTTTGGTGTTCTCAGCTTGAAAATGGTCAAATCCTTGGAAATGAAAGCATTGATTCTTCATATTCACATCAATAGGTGTTGTTTCAGCCTCCATATGTGTCTTCTTTCTACAACTCCCAAATTTACCAATATAAACTCCTATGAGATTCTAAGAACTAACAGAACTGTGGGATAAATTATAATGTTTGTTTCTTACATTGACTTGCTTCTCCACCTTAATAGCATGCTTCCACTACTTTGACATTTCCACACTTCTATTCACTCTCATTTCAATCTTGAAGGGTCATAACATCGTTTTTGGTGTTCTCAGCTTGAAAATGGTCAAATCCTTGGAAATGAAAGCATTGATTCTTCATATTCACATCAATAGGTGTTGTTTCAGCCTCCTTATGTGTCTTCTTTCTACAACTCCCAAATTTACCAATAGAAACTCCTATGAGATTCTAAGAACTAACAGAACTGTGGGATAAACTATAATGTTTGTTTCTTACTTTGACTTCTTCTCCCCCTTAATAGCATGCTTCAACTACTTTGAGACTTCAACACTTCTATTCACTCTCATTTCTATCTTGATAGGTCATAACTCTATTTTTAGGATTCTCAGCTTGAATATGATCAAATCCATGGAAATGAAAGCATTGATTCTTCATATTCACATCAATAGGTGTTGTTTCAGCTTCAATATGTGTATTCTTTCTAAAACTCCCAAATTTACGAATAGAAACTCCTATGAGATTCAAAGAACTAACAGAAATGTGGGATAAGCTATATTGTTTGTTTCTTACTTTGACTTGCTTCTCCACCTTATTAGCATGCTTCAACTACTTTGAGATTTCCACAATTCTATTCACTCTCATTTTTATCTTGAAGGGTCATAACTCCGTTTTTGGTGTTCTCAGCTTGAAAATGGTCAAATCCTTGGAAATGAAAGCATTGATTCTTTATATTCACATCAATAGGTGTTGTTTCAGCTTCCATATGTGTATTCTTTTTAAAACTCCCAAATTCACTAATAAAAACTTCTATAAGATTCAAAGAGCTAACAGAACTGTGGGATAAGCTATAATGTTTGTTTCTTACATTGACTTGCTTCTCCACCTTAATAGCATGCTTCCACTACTTTGACATTTCCACACTTCTATTCACTCTCATTTCAATCTTGAAGAGTCATAACTTCATTTTTGGTGTTCTCAGCTTGAAAATGGTCAAATCCTTGGAAATGAAAGCATTGATTCTTCATATTCACATCAATAGGTGTTGTTTCAGCCTCCATATGTGTCTTCTTTCTTCTTCAACTACTTTGAGACTTCAACACTTCTATTCACTCTCATTTCTATCTTGATTGGTCATAACTCTGTTTTTAGGATTCTCAGCTTGAATATGATCAAATCCATGGAAATGAAAGCATTGATTCTTCATATTCACATCAATAGGTGTTGTTTCTGCTTCAATATGTGTATGCTTTCAAAAACTCCCAAATTTACCATTAGAAACTCCTAAGAGATTCAAAGAATTAACAGAAATGTGGGATAAGCTATATTGTTTGTTTCTTACTTTGACTTGCTTCTCCACCTTAATAGCATGCTTTAACTACTTTGAGATTTCTACAATTCTATTCACTCTCATTTTTATCTTGAAGGGTCATAACTCCGTTTTTGGTGTTCTCAGCTTGAAAATGGTCAAATCCTTGGAAATGAAAGCATTGATTCTTCATATTCACATCAATAGGTGTTGTTTCAGCTTCCATATGTGTATTCTTTCTAAAACTCCCAAATTCACTAATAAAAACTTCTATAAGATTCAAAGAGCTAACAGAACTGTGGGATAAGCTATAATGTTTGTTTCTTACATTGACTTGCTTCTCCACCTTAATAGCATGCTTCCACTACTTTGACATTTCCACACTTCTATTCACTCTCATTTCAATCTTGAAGGGTCATAACTCTGTTTTTGGGATTTTCAGCTTTAATATGGTCAAATCCTTGGAATAGAAAGCATTGATTCTTCATATTCACATCAATAGGTGTTGTTTCAGCTTCCATATGTGTCTCCTTTCTAAAACTCCCAAATTCACGAATAGATTCTCCTATGAGATTCTAAGAACTAACAGAACTGTGGGATAAACTATAATGTTTGTTTCTTACTTTGACTTCTTCTCCCCCTTAATAGCATGCTTCAACTACTTTGAGACTTCAACACTTCTATTCACTCTCATTTCTATCTTGATAGGTCATAACTCTGTTTTTAGGATTCTCAGCTTGAATATGATCAAATCCATGGAAATGAAAGCATTGATTCTTCATATTGACATCAATAGGTGTTGTTTCTGCTTCAATATGTGTATTCTTTCTAAAACTCCCAAATTTACCAATAGAAACTCCTATGAGATTCAAAGAACTAACAGAAATTTGGGATAAGCTATATTGTTTGTTTCTTACTTTGACTTGCTTCTCCACCTTAATAGCATGCTTTAACTTCTTTGAGATTTCCACAATTCTATTCACTCTCATTTTTATCTTGAAGGGTCATAACTCCGTTTTTGGTGTTCTTAGCTTGAAAATGGTCAAATCCTTGGAAATGAAAGCATTGATTCTTCATATTCACATCAATAGGTGTTGTTTCAGCTTCCATATGTGTATTCTTTCTAAAACTCCCAAATTCACTAATAAAAACTTCTATAAGATTCAAAGAGCTAACAGAACTGTGGGATAAGCTATAATGTTTGTTTCTTACATTGACTTGCTTCTCCACCTTAATAGCATGCTTCCACTACTTTGACATTTCCACACTTCTATTCACTCTCATTTCAATCTTGAAGGGTCATAACTTCGTTTCTGGTGTTCTCAGCTTGAAAATGGTCAAATCCTTGGAAATGAAAGCATTGATTCTTCATATTCACAACAATAGGTGTTGTTTCAGCCTCCATATGTGTCTTTTTTCTACAACTCCCAAATTTACCAATAGAAACTCCTATGAGATTCTAAGAACTAACACAACTGTGGGATAAACTATAATGTTTGTTTCTTACTTTGACTTCTTCTCCCCCTTAATAGCATGCTTCAACTACTTTGAGACTTCAACACTTCTATTCACTCTCATTTCTATCTTCATAGGTCATAACTCTGTTTTTAGGATTCTCAGCTTGAATATGATAAAATCCATGGAAATGAAAGCATTGATTCTTCATATTGACATCAATAGGTGTTGTTTCTGCTTCAATATGTGTATTCTTTCTAAAACTCCCAAATTTACCAATAGAAACTCCTATGAGATTCAATGAACTAACAGAAATTTGGGATAAGCTATATTGTTTGTTTCTTACTTTGACTTGCTTCTCCACCTTAATAGCATGCTTTAACTTCTTTGAGATTTCCACAATTCTATTCACTCTCATTTTTATCTTGAAGGGTCATAACTCCATTTTTGGTGTTCTCAGCTTGAAAATGGTCAAATCCTTGGAAATGAAAGCATTGATTCTTCATATTCACATCAATTGGTGTTGTTTCAGCTTCCATATGTGTATTCTTTCTAAAACTCCCAAATTCACTAATAAAAACTTCTATAAGATTCAAAGAGCTAACAGAACTGTGGG
>CM051378.1:9422202-9454640 GCA_028015245.1 Cardamine occulta | reverse complement strand
GATTCAAAGAACTAACAGAACTGTTAGATAAGCTATAATATTTGTTTCTTACTTTGACTTGCTTCTCCACCTTAATAGAATGCTTCCACTACTTTGACATTTCCACACTTCTATTCACTCTCATTTCTATCTTGAAGGGTCATAACTCCGTTTTTAGGATTCTTAGCTTGAAAATTGTCAAATCCTTGGAAATGAAAGCATTGATTCTTCATATTCACATCAATAGGTGTTGTTTCAGCCTCCATATGTGTCTTCTTTCTACAACTCCCAAATTCACCAATAAAACCTCCTATGAGATTCTAAGAACTAACACAACTGTGGGAAAAACTATAATGTTTGTTTCTTACTTTGACTTCTTCTCGCCCCTAATAGCATGCTTCCCCTACTTTGAGACTACAACACTTCTATTCACTCTCATTTCTATCTTGATAGGTCATAACTCTGTTTTTAGGATTCTCAGCTTGAATATGATCAAATCCATGGAAATGAAAGCATTGATTCTTCATATTCACATCAATAGGTGTTGTTTCAGCTTCAATATGTGTATTCTTTCTAAAACTCCCAAATTAACCATTAGAAACTCCTATGAGATTCAAAGAACTAACAGAACTGTTTGATAAGCTATAATGTTTGTTTCTTACTTTGACTTGCTTCTCCACCTTAATAGCATGCTTCCACTACTTTGACATTTCCACACTTCTATTCACTCTCATTTCTATCTCGAAGGGTCATAACTCCGTTTTTGGTGTTTTCAACTTGAAAATGGTCAAATCTTTGGAAATGAAAGCATTGATTCTTCATATTCACATCAATAGGTGTTGTTTCAGCTTCAATATGTGTATTCTTTCTAAAACTCCCAAATTAACCATTAGAAACTCCTATGAGATTCAAAAAACTAACAGAACTGTTTGATAAGCTAAAATGTTTGTTTCTTACTTTGACTTGCTTCTCCACCTTAATAGCATGCTTCCACTACTTTGACATTTCCACACTTCTATTCACTCTCATTTCTATCTTGAAGGGTCATAACTCCGTTTTTGGTGTTCTCAACTTGAAAATGGTCAAATCTTTGGAAATGAAAGCATTGATTCTTCATATTCACATCAATAGGTGTTGTTTCACCTTCAATATGTGTATTCTTTCTAAAACTCCCAAATTTACCAATAGAAACTCTTATGAGATTCAAAGAACTAACAGAACTGTTAGATAAGCTATAATATTTGTTTCTTACTTTGACTTGCTTCTCCACCTTAATAGCATGCTTCCACTACTTTGACCTTTCCACACTTTTATTCACTCTCATTTCTATCTTGAAGGGGCATAACTCCGTTTTTGGTGTTTTCAACTTGAAAATGGTCAAATCTTTGGAAATGAAAGCATTGATTTTTCATATTCACATCAATAGGTGTTGTTTCAGCCTCCATATGTGTCTTCTTTCTACAACTCCCAAATTCACCAATAAAACCTCCTATGAGATTCTAAGAACTAACACAACTGTGGGAAAAACTATAATGTTTGTTTCTTACTTTGACTTCTTCTCCCCCTTAATAGCATGCTTCAACTACTTTGAGACTTCAACACTTCTATTCACTCTCATTTCTATCTTGATAGGTCATAACTCTGTTTTTTGGATTCTCAGCTTGAATATGATCAAATCCATGGAAATGAAAGCATTGATTGTTCATATTCACATCAATAGGTGTTGTTTCAGCTTCAATATGTGTATTCTTTCTAAAACTCCCAAATTTACCATTAGAAACTCCTATGAGATTCAAAAAACTAACAGAACTGTTGGATAAGCTAAAATGTTTGTTTCTTACTTTGACTTGCTTCTCCACCTTAATAGCATGCTTCCACTACTTTGACATTTCCACACTTCTATTCACTCTCATTTCTATCTTGAAGGGTCATAACTCCGTTTTTGGTGTTCTCAACTTGAAAATGGTCAAATCTTTGGAAATGAAAGCATTGATTCTTCATATTCACATCAATAGGTGTTGTTTCAGCTTCAATATGTGTGTTCTTTCTAAAACTCCTAAATTTACCAATAGAAACTCTTATGAGATTCAAAGAACTAACAGAACTGTTAGATAAGCTATAATATTTGTTTCTTACTTTGACTTGCTTCTCCACCTTAATAGAATGCTTCCACTACTTTGACATTTCCACACTTCTATTCACTCTCATTTCTATCTTGAAGGGTCATAACTCCGTTTTTTGGTGTTTTCAACTTGAAAATGGTCAAATCTTTGGAAATGAAAGCATTGATTCTTCATATTCACATCAATAGGTGTTGTTTCAGCCTCCATATGTGTCTTCTTTCTACAACTCCCAAATTCACCAATAAAACCTCCTATGAGATTCTAAGAACTAACACAACTGTGGGAAAAACTATAATGTTTGTTTCTTACTTTGACTTCTTCTCCCCTTAATAGCATGCTTCAACTACTTTGAGACTTCAACACTTCTATTCACTCTTATTTCTATCTTGATAGGTCATAACTCTGTTTTTAGGATTCTCAGCTTGAATATGATCAAATCCATGGAAATGAAAGCATTGATTCTTCATATTCACATCAATAGGTGTTGTTTCAGCTTCAATATGTGTATTCTTTCTAAAACTCCCAAATTTACCATTAGAAACTCCTATGAGATTCAAAAAACTAACAGAACTGTTGGATAAGCTAAAATGTTTGTTTCTTACTTTGACTTGCTTCTCCACCTTAATAGCATGCTTCCACTACTTTGACATTTCCACACTTCTATTCACTCTCATTTCTATCTTGATAGGTCATAACTCTGTTTTTAGGATTCTCAGCTTGAATATGATCAAATCCTTGGAAATGAAAGCATTGATTCTTCATATTCACATCAATAGGTGTTGTTTCAGCTTCAATATGTGTATTCTTTCTAAAACTCCCAAATTTACCAATAGAAACTCTTATGAGATTCAAAGAACTAACAGAACTGTTGGATAAGCTATAATGTTTGTTTCTTACTTTGACTTGCTTCTCCACCTTAATAGTATACTTCCACTACTTTGACATTTCCACACTTCTATTCACTCTCATTTCTATCTTGAAGGGTCATAACTCCGTTTTTGGTGTTTTCAACTTGAAAATGGTCAAATCTTTGGAAATGAAAGCATTGATTCTTCATATTCACATCAATAGGTGTTGTTTCAGCCTCCATATGTGTCTTCTTTCTACAACTCCCAAATTCACCAATAAAACCTCCTATGAGATTCTAAGAACTAACACAACTGTGGGAAAAACTATAATGTTTGTTTCTTACTTTGACTTCTTCTCCCCCTTAATAGCATGCTTCAACTACTTTGAGACTTCAACACTTCTATTCACTCTCATTTCTATCTTGATAGGTCATAACTCTGTTTTTAGGATTCTCAGCTTGAATATGATCAAATCCATGGAAATGAAAGCATTGATTCTTCATATTCACATCAATAGGTGTTGTTTCAGCTTCAATATGTGTATTCTTTCTAAAACTCCCAAATTAACCATTAGAAACTCCTATGAGATTCAAAGAACTAACAGAACTGTTTGATAAGCTATAATGTTTGTTTCTTATTTTGACTTGCTTCTCCCCCTTAATAGCATGCTTCAACTACTTTGAGACTTCAACACTTCTATTCACTCTCATTTCTATCTTGATAGGTCATAACTCTGTTTTTAGGATTCTCAGCTTGAATATGATCAAATCCATGGAAATGAAAGCATTGATTCTTCATATTCACATCAATAGGTGTTGTTTCAGCTTCAATATGTGTATTCTTTCTAAAACTCCCAAATTTACCATTAGAAACTCCTATGAGATTCAAAAAACTAACAGAACTGTTGGATAAGCTAAAATGTTTGTTTCTTACTTTGACTTGCTTCTCCACCTTAATAGCATGCTTCCACTACTTTGACATTCCCACATTTCTATTCACTCTCATTTCTATCTTGATAGGTCATAACTCTGTTTTTAGGATTCTCAGCTTGAATATGATCAAATCCTTGGAAATGAAAGCATTGATTCTTTATATTCACATCAATAGGTGTTGTTTCAGCTTCAATATGTGTATTCTTTCTAAAACTCCCAAATTTACCAATAGAAACTCTTATGAGATTCAAAGAACTAACAGAACTGTTAGATAAGCTATAATATTTGTTTCTTACTTTGACTTGCTTCTCCACCTTAATAGAATGCTTCCACTACTTTGACATTTCCACACTTCTATTCACTCTCATTTCTATCTTGAAGGGTCATAACTCCGTTTTTGGTGTTTTCAACTTGAAAATGGTTAAATCTTTGGCAATGAAAGCATTGATTCTTCATATTCACATCAATAGGTGTTGTTTCAGCCTCCATATGTGTCTTCTTTCTACAACTCCCAAATTCACCAATAAAACCTCCTATGAGATTCTAAGAACTAACACAACTGTGGGAAAAACTATAATGTTTGTTTCTTACTTTGACTTCTTCTCCCCCTTAATAGCATGCTTCAACTACTTTGAGACTTCAACACTTCTATTCACTCTCATTTCTATCTTGATAGGTCATAACTCTGTTTATAGGATTCTCAGCTTGAATATGATCAAATCCATGGAAATGAAAGCATTGATTCTTCATATTCACATCAATAGGTGTTGTTTCAGCTTCAATATGTGTATTCTTTCTAAAACTCCCAAATTAACCATTAGAAACTCCTATGAGATTCAAAGAACTAACAGAACTGTTTGATAAGCTATAATGTTTGTTTCTTACTTTGACTTGCTTCTCCACCTTAATAGCATGCTTCCACTACTTTGACATTTCCACACTTCTATTCACTCTCATTTCTATCTTGAAGGGTCATAACTCCGTTTTTGGTGTTCTCAACTTGAAAATGGTCAAATCTTTGGAAATGAAAGCATTGATTCTTCATATTCACATCAATAGGTGTTGTTTCAGCTTCAATATGTGTATTCTTTCTAAAACTCCCAAATTTACCAATAGAAACTCTTATGAGATTCAAAGAACTAACAGAACTGTTAGATAAGCTATAATATTTGTTTCTTACTTTGACTTGCTTCTCCACCTTAATAGAATGCTTCCACTACTTTGACATTTCCACACTTCTATTCACTCTCATTTCTATCTTGTTGAAAGGGTTATAACTCCGTTTTTGGTGTTTTCAACTTGAAAATGGTCAAATCTTTGGAAATGAAAGCATTGATTCTTCATATTCACATCAATAGGTGTTGTTTCAGCCTCCATATGTGTCTTCTTTCTACAACTCCCAAATTCACCAATAAAACCTCGTATGAGATTCTAAGAACTAACACAACTGTGGGAAAAACTATAATGTTTGTTTCTTACTTTGACTTCTTCTCCCCCTTAATAGCATGCTTCAACTACTTTGAGACTTCAACACTTCTATTCACTCTCATTTCTATCTTGATAGGTCATAACTCTGTTTTTAGGATTCTCAGCTTGAATATGATCAAATCCATGGAAATGAAAGCATTGATTCTTCATATTCAAATCAATAGGTGTTGTTTCAAAATCAATATGTGTATTCTTTCTAAAACTCCCAAATTTACCATTAGAAACTCTTATGAGATTCTAAGAACTAACAGAACTGTTGGATAAGCTAAAATGTTTGTTTCTTACTTTGACTTGCTTCTCCACCTTAATAGCATGCTTCCACTACTTTGACATTTCCACACTTCTATTCACTCTCATTTCTATCTTGATAGGTCATAACTCTGTTTTTAGGATTCTCAGCTTAGATATGATCAAATCCATGGAAATGAAAGCATTGATTCTTCATATTCACATAAATAGGTGTTGTTTCAGCTTCAATATGTGTATTCTTTCTAAAACTCCCAAATTTACCAATAGAAACTCTTATGAGATTCAAAGAACTAACAGAACTGTTGGATAAGCTATAATGTTTGTTTCTTACTTTGACTTGCTTCTCCACCTTAATAGTATACTTCCACTACTTTGACATTTCCACACTTCTATTCACTCTCATTTCTATCTTGAAGGGTCATAACTCCGTTTTTGGTGTTTTCAACTTGAAAATGGTCAAATCTTTGGAAATGAAAGCATTGATTCTTCATATTCACATCAATAGGTGTTGTTTCAGCCTCCATATGTGTCTTCTTTCTACAACTCCCAAATTCACCAATAAAACCTCCTATGAGATTCTAAGAACTAACACAACTGTGGGAAAAACTATAATATTTGTTTCTTACTTTGACTTCTTCTCCCCCTTAATAGCATGCTTCAACTACTTTGAGACTTCAACACTTCTATTCACTCTCATTTCTATCTTGATAGGTCATAACTCTGTTTTTAGGATTCTCAGCTTGAATATGATCAAATCCATGGAAATGAAAGCATTGATTCTTCATATTCACATCAATAGGTGTTGTTTCAGCTTCAATATGTGTATTCTTTCTAAAACTCCCAAATTAACCATTAGAAACTCCTATGAGATTCAAAGAACTAACAGAACTGTTTGATAAGCTATAATGTTTGTTTCTTACTTTGACTTGCTTCTCCACCTTAATAGCATGCTTCCACTACTTTGACATTTCCACACTTCTATTCACTCTCATTTCTATCTTGAAGGGTCATAACTCCGTTTTTGGTGTTCTCAACTTGAAAATGGTCAAATCTTTGGAAATGAAAGCATTGATTCTTCATATTCACATCAATAGGTGTTGTTTCAGCTTCAATATGTGTATTCTTTCTAAAACTCCTAAATTTACCAATAGAAACTCTTATGAGATTCAAAGAACTAACAGAACTGTTAGATAAGCTATAATATTTGTTTCTTACTTTGACTTGCTTCTCCACCTTAATAGAATGCTTCCACTACTTTGACATTTCCACACTTCTATTCACTCTCATTTCTATCTTGAAGGGTCATAACTCCGTTTTTGGTGTTTTCAACTTGAAAATGGTCAAATCTTTGGAAATGAAAGCATTGATTCTTCATATTCACATCAATAGGTGTTGTTTCAGCCTCCATATGTGTCTTCTTTCTACAACTCCCAAATTCACCAATAAAACCTCCTATGAGATTCTAAGAACTAACACAACTGTGGGAAAAACTATAATGTTTGTTTCTTACTTTGACTTGCTTCTCCCCCTTAATAGCATGCTTCAACTACTTTGAGACTTCAACACTTCTATTCACTCTCATTTCTATCTTGATAGGTCATAACTCTGTTTTTAGGATTCTCAGCTTGAATATGATCAAATCCATGGAAATGAAAGCATTGATTCTTCATATTCACATCAATAGGTGTTGTTTCAGCTTCAATATGTGTATTCTTTCTAAAACTCCCAAATTTACCATTAGAAACTCCTATGAGATTCAAAAAACTAACGGAACTGTTGGATAAGCTAAAATGTTTGTTTCTTACTTTGACTTGCTTCTCCACCTTAATAGCATGCTTCCACTACTTTGACATTTCCACACTTCTATTCACTCTCATTTCTATCTTGATAGGTCATAACTCTGTTTTTAGGATTCTCAGCTTGAATATGATCAAATCCTTGGAAATGAAAGCATTGATTCTTCATATTCACATCAATAGGTGTTGTTTCAGCTTCAATATGTGTATTCTTTCTAAAACTCCCAAATTTACCAATAGAAACTCTTATGAGATTCAAAGAACTAACAGAACTGTTGGATAAGCTATAATGTTTGTTTCTTACTTTGACTTGCTTCTCCACCTTAATAGTATACTTCCACTACTTTGACACTTCCACACTTCTATTCACTCTCATTTCTATCTTGAACGGTCATAACTCCGTTTTTGGTGTTTTCAACTTGAAAATGGTCAAATCTTTGGAAATGAAATCATTGATTCTTCATATTCACATTAATAGGTGTTGTTTCAGCCTCCATATGTGTCTTCTTTCTACAACTCCCAAATTCACCAATAAAACCTCCTATGAGATTCTAAGAACTAACACAACTGTGGGAAAAACTATAATGTTTGTTTCTTACTTTGACTTCTTCTCCCCTTAATAAAGCATGCTTCAACTACTTTGAGACTTCAACACTTCTATTCACTCTCATTTCTATCTTGATAGGTCATAACTCTGTTTTTAGGATTCTCAGCTTGAATATGATCAAATCCATGGAAATGAAAGCATTGATTCTTCATATTCACATCAATAGGTGTTGTTTCAGCTTCAATATGTGTATTCTTTCTAAAACTCCCAAATTAACCATTAGAAACTCCTATGAGATTCAAAGAACTAACAGAACTGTTTGATAAGCTATAATGTTTGTTTCTTACTTTGACTTGCTTCTCCACCTTAATAGCATGCTTCCACTACTTTGACATTTCCACACTTCTATTCACTCTCATTTCTATCTTGAAGGGTCATAACTCCGTTTTTGGTGTTCTCAACTTGAAAATGGTCAAATCTTTGGAAATGAAAGCATTGATTCTTCATATTCACATCAATAGGTGTTGTTTCAGCTTCAATATGTGTATTCTTTCTAAAACTCCAAAATTTACCAATAGAAACTCTTATGAGATTCAAAGAACTAACATAACTGTTTGATAAGCTATAATGTTTGTTTCTTACTTTGACTTGCTTCTCCACCTTAATAGCATGCTTCCACTACTTTGACATTTCCACACTTCTATTCACTCTCATTTCTATCTTGAACGGGTCATAACTCCGCTTTTTGGTGTTCTCAATTTGAAAATGGTCAAATCTTTGGAAATGAAAGCATTGATTCTTCATATTCACATCAATAGGTGTTGTTTCAGCTTCAATATGTGTATTCTTTCTAAAACTCCCAAATTTACCAATAGAAACTCTTATGAGATTCAAAGAACTAACAGAACTGTTAGATAAGCTATAATATTTGTTTCTTACTTTGACTTGCTTCTCCACCTTAATAGCATGCTTCCACTACTTTGACATTTCCACACTTCTATTCACTCTCATTTCTATCTTGAAGGGTCATAACTCCGTTTTTGGTGTTTTCAACTTGAAAATGGTCAAATCTTTGGAAATGAAAGCATTGATTCTTCATATTCACATCAATAGGTGTTGTTTCAGCCTCCATATGTGTCTTCTTTCTACAACTCCCAAATTCACCAATAAAACCTCGTATGAGATTCTAAGAACTAACACAACTGTGGGAAAAACTATAATGTTTGTTTCTTACTTTGACTTCTTCTCCCCCTTAATAGCATGCTTCAACTACTTTGAGACTTCAACACTTCTATTCACTCTCATTTCTATCTTGATAGGTCATAACTCTGTTTTTAGGATTCTCAGCTTGAATATGATCAAATCCATGGAAATGAAAGCATTGATTCTTCATATTCAAATCAATAGGTGTTGTTTCAAAATCAATATGTGTATTCTTTCTAAAACTCCCAAATTTACCATTAGAAACTCCTATGAGATTCAAAAAACTAACGGAACTGTTGGATAAGCTAAAATGTTTGTTTCTTACTTTGACTTGCTTCTCCACCTTAATAGCATGCTTCCACTACTTTGACATTTCCACACTTCTATTCACTCTCATTTCTATCTTGATAGGTCATAACTCTGTTTTTAGGATTCTCAGCTTGAATATGATCAAATCCTTGGAAATGAAAGCATTGATTCTTCATATTCACATCAATAGGTGTTGTTTCAGCTTCAATATGTGTATTCTTTCTAAAACTCCCAAATTTACCAATAGAAACTCTTATGAGATTCAAAGAACTAACAGAACTGTTTGATAAGCTATAATGTTTGTTTCTTACTTTGACTTGCTTCTCCACCTTAATAGCATGCTTCCACTACTTTGACATTTCCACACTTCTATTCACTCTCATTTCTATCTTGAAGGGTCATAACTCCGTTTTTGGTGTTTTCAACTTGAAAATGGTCAAATCTTTGGAAATGAAATCATTGATTCTTCATATTCACATCAATAGGTGTTGTTTCAGCCTCCATATGTGTCTTCTTTCTACAACTCCCAAATTCACCAATAAAACCTCCTATGAGATTCTAAGAACTAACACAACTGTGGGAAAAACTATAATGTTTGTTTCTTACTTTGACTTCTTCTCCCCCTTAATAGCATGCTTCAACTACTTTGAGACTTCAACACTTCTATTCACTCTCATTTCTATCTTGATAGGTCATAACTCTGTTTTTAGGATTCTCAGCTTGAATATGATCAAATCCATGGAAATGAAAGCATTGATTCTTCATATTCACATCAATAGGTGTTGTTTCAGCTTCAATATGTGTATTCTTTCTAAAACTCCCAAATTTACCATTAGAAACTCCTATGAGATTCAAAGAACTAACAGAACTATTTGATAAGCTATAATGTTTGTTTCTTACTTTGACTTGCTTCTCCACCTTAATAGCATGCTTCCACTACTTTGACATTTCCACACTTCTATTCACTCTCATTTCTATCTTGAAGGGTCATAACTCTTTTTGTTCTCAACTTGAAAATGGTCAAATCTTTGGAAATGAAAGCATTGATTCTTCATATTCACATCAATAGGTGTTGTTTCAGCTTCAATATGTGTATTCTTTCTAAAACTCCCAAATTTACCAATAGAAACTCTTATGAGATTCAAAGAACTAACAGAACTGTTAGATAAGCTATAATATTTGTTTCTTACTTTGACTTGCTTCTCCACCTTAATAGCATGCTTCCACTACTTTGACATTTCCACACTTCTATTCACTCTCATTTCTATCTTGAAGGGTCATAACTCCGTTTTTGGTGTTTTCAACTTGAAAATGGTCAAATCTTTGGAAATGAAAGCATTGATTCTTCATATTCACATCAATAGGTGTTGTTTCAGCCTCCATATGTGTCTTCTTTCTACAACTCCCAAATTCACCAATAAAACCTCCTATGAGATTCTAAGAACTAACACAACTTTGGGAAAAACTATAATGTTTGTTTCTTACTTTGACTTCTTCTCCCCCTTAATAGCATGCTTCAACTACTTTGAGACTTCAACACTTCTATTCACTCTCATTTCTATCTTGATAGGTCATAACTCTGTTTTTAGGATTCTCAGCTTGAATATGATCAAATCCATGGAAATGAAAGCATTGATTCTTCATATTCACATCAATAGGTGTTGTTTCAGATTCAATATGTGTGTTCTTTCTAAAACTCCCAAATTTACCATTAGAAACTCCTATGAGATTCAAAAAACTAACGGAACTGTTGGATAAGCTAAAATGTTTGTTTCTTACTTTGACTTGCTTCTCCACCTTAATAGCATGCTTCCACTACTTTGACATTTCCACACTTCTATTCACTCTCATTTCTATCTTGATAGGTCATAACTCTGTTTTTAGGATTCTCAGCTTGAATATGATCAAATCCTTGGAAATGAAAGCATTGATTCTTCATATTCACATCAATAGGTGTTGTTTCAGCTTCAATATGTGTATTCTTTCTAAAACTCCCAAATTTACCAATAGAAACTCTTATGAGATTCAAAGAACTAACAGAACTGTTGGATAAGCTATAATGTTTGTTTCTTACTTTGACTTGCTTCTCCACCTTAATAGAATGCTTCCACTACTTTGACATTTCCACACTTCTATTAACTCTCATTTGTACCTTGAACGGGTCATAACTCCGTTTTTGGTGTTTTCAACTTGAAAATGGTCAAATCTTTGGATATGAAATCATTGGTTCTTCATATTCACATCAATAGGTGTTGTTTCAGTTTCCATATGTGTCTTCTTTCTACAACTCCCAAATTCACCAATAAAACCTCCTATGAGATTCTAAGAACTAACACAACTGTGGGAAAAACTATAATGTTTGTTTCTTACTTTGACTTCTTCTCCCCCTTAATAGCATGCTTCAACTACTTTGAGACTTCAACACTTCTATTCACTCTCATTTCTATCTTGATAGGTCATAACTCTGTTTTTAGGATTCTCAGCTTGAATATGATCAAATCCATGGAAATGAAAGCATTGATTCTTCATATTCACATCAATAGGTGTTGTTTCAGCTTCAATATGTGTATTCTTTCTAAAACTCCCAAATTAACCATTAGAAACTCCTATGAGATTCAAAGAACTAACAGAACTGTTTGATAAGCTATAATGTTTGTTTCTTACTTTGACTTGCTTCTCCACCTTAATAGCATGCTTCCACTACTTTGACATTTCCACACTTCTATTCACTCTCATTTCTATCTTGAAGGGTCATAACTCCGTTTTTGGTGTTCTCAACTTGAAAATGGTCAAATCTTTGGAAATGAAAGCATTGATTCTTCATATTCACATCAATAGGTGTTGTTTCAGCTTCAATATGTGTATTCTTTCTAAAACTCCAAAATTTACCAATAGAAACTCTTATGAGATTCAAAGAACTAACATAACTGTTTGATAAGCTATAATGTTTGTTTCTTACTTTGACTTGCTTCTCCACCTTAATAGCATGCTTCCACTACTTTGACATTTCCACACTTCTATTCACTCTCATTTCTATCTTGAACGGTCATAACTCCGTTTTTGGTGTTCTCAACTTGAAAATGGTCAAATCTTTGGAAATGAAAGCATTGATTCTTCATATTCACATCAATAGGTGTTGTTTCAGCTTCAATATGTGTATTCTTTCTAAAACTCCTAAATTTACCAATAGAAACTCTTATGAGATTCAAAGAACTAACAGAACTGTTAGATAAGCTATAATATTTGTTTCTTACTTTGACTTGCTTCTCCACCTTAATAGAATGCTTCCACTACTTTGACATTTCCACACTTCTATTCACTCTCATTTCTATCTTGAAGGGTCATAACTCCGTTTTTGGTGTTTTCAACTTGAAAATGGTCAAATCTTTGGAAATGAAAGCATTGATTCTTCATATTGACATCAATAGGTGTTGTTTCAGCCTCCATATGTGTCTTCTTTCTACAACTCCCAAATTCACCAATAAAACCTCCTATGAGATTCTAAGAACTAACACAACTGTGGGAAAAACTATAATATTTGTTTCTTACTTTGACTTCTTCTCCCCCTTAATAGCATGCTTCAACTACTTTGAGACTTCAACACTTCTATTCACTCTCATTTCTATCTTGATAGGTCATAACTCTGTTTTTAGGATTCTCAGCTTGAATATGATCAAATCCATGGAAATGAAAGCATTGATTCTTCATATTCACATCAATAGGTGTTGTTTCAGCTTCAATATGTGTATTCTTTCTAAAACTCCCAAATTAACCATTAGAAACTCCTATGAGATTCAAAGAACTAACAGAACTGTTTGATAAGCTATAATGTTTGTTTCTTACTTTGACTTGCTTCTCCACCTTAATAGCATGCTTCCACTACTTTGACATTTCCACACTTCTATTCACTCTCATTTCTATCTTGAAGGGTCATAACTCCGTTTTTGGTGTTCTCAACTTGAAAATGGTCAAATCTTTGGAAATGAAAGCATTGATTCTTCATATTCACATCAATAGGTGTTGTTTCAGCTTCAATATGTGTATTCTTTCTAAAACTCCAAAATTTACCAATAGAAACTCTTATGAGATTCAAAGAACTAACATAACTGTTTGATAAGCTATAATGTTTGTTTCTTACTTTGACTTGCTTCTCCACCTTAATAGCATGCTTCCACTACTTTGACATTTCCACACTTCTATTCACTCTCATTTCTATCTTGAACGGTCATAACTCCGTTTTTGGTGTTCTCAACTTGAAAATGGTCAAATCTTTGGAAATGAAAGCATTGATTCTTCATATTCACATCAATAGGTGTTGTTTCAGCTTCAATATGTGTATTCTTTCTAAAACTCCCAAATTTACCAATAGAAACTCTTATGAGATTCAAAGAACTAACAGAACTGTTAGATAAGCTATAATATTTGTTTCTTACTTTGACTTGCTTCTCCACCTTAATAGCATGCTTCCACTACTTTGACATTTCCACACTTCTATTCACTCTCATTTCTATCTTGAAGGGTCATAACTCCGTTTTTGGTGTTTTCAACTTGAAAATGGTCAAATCTTTGGAAATGAAAGCATTGATTCTTCATATTCACATCAATAGGTGTTGTTTCAGCCTCCATATGTGTCTTCTTTCTACAACTCCCAAATTCACCAATAAAACCTCCTATGAGATTCTAAGAACTAACACAACTGTGGGAAAAACTATAATGTTTGTTTCTTACTTTGACTTCTTCTCCCCCTTAATAGCATGCTTCAACTACTTTGAGACTTCAACACTTCTATTCACTCTCATTTCTATCTTGATAGGTCATAACTCTGTTTTTAGGATTCTCAGCTTGAATATGATCAAATCCATGGAAATGAAAGCATTGATTCTTCATATTCACATCAATAGGTGTTGTTTCAGATTCAATATGTGTATTCTTTCTAAAACTCCCAAATTTACCATTAGAAACTCCTATGAGATTCAAAAAACTAACGGAACTGTTGGATAAGCTAAAATGTTTGTTTCTTACTTTGACTTGCTTCTCCACCTTAATAGCATGCTTCCACTACTTTGACATTTCCACACTTCTATTCACTCTCATTTCTATCTTGATAGGTCATAACTCTGTTTTTAGGATTCTCAGCTTGAATATGATCAAATCCTTGGAAATGAAAGCAGTGATTCTTCATATTCACATCAATAGGTGTTGTTTCAGCTTCAATATGTGTATTCTTTCTAAAACTCCCAAATTTACCAATAGAAACTCTTATGAGATTCAAAGAACTAACAGAACTGTTGGATAAGCTATAATGTTTGTTTCTTACTTTGACTTGCTTCTCCACCTTAATAGTATACTTCCACTACTTTGACACTTCCACACTTCTATTCACTCTCATTTCTATCTTGAACGGTCATAACTCCGTTTTTGGTGTTTTCAACTTGAAAATGGTCAAATCTTTGGAAATGAAATCATTGATTCTTGATATTCACATCAATAGGTGTTGTTTCAGCCTCCATATGTGTCTTCTTTCTACAACTCCCAAATTCACCAATAAAACCTCCTATGAGATTCTAAGAACTAACACAACTGTGGGAAAAACTATAATGTTTGTTTCTTACTTTGACTTCTTCTCCCCTTAATAGCATGCTTCAACTACTTTGAGACTTCAACACTTCTATTCACTCTCATTTCTATCTTGATAGGTCATAACTCTGTTTTTAGGATTCTCAGCTTGAATATGATCAAATCCATGGAAATGAAAGCATTGATTCTTCATATTCACATCAATAGGTGTTGTTTCAGATTCAATATGTGTATTCTTTCTAAAACTCCCAAATTTACCATTAGAAACTCCTATGAGATTCAAAAAACTAACGGAACTGTTGGATAAGCTAAAATGTTTGTTTCTTACTTTGACTTGCTTCTCCACCTTAATAGCATGCTTCCACTACTTTGACATTTCCACACTTCTATTCACTCTCATTTCTATCTTGATAGGTCATAACTCTGTTTTTAGAATTCTCAGCTTGAATATGATCAAATCCTTGGAAATGAAAGCAGTGATTCTTCATATTCACATCAATAGGTGTTGTTTCAGCTTCAATATGTGTATTCTTTCTAAAACTCCCAAATTTACCAATAGAAACTCTTATGAGATTCAAAGAACTAACAGAACTGTTGGATAAGCTATAATGTTTGTTTCTTACTTTGACTTGCTTCTCCACCTTAATAGTATACTTCCACTACTTTGACACTTCCACACTTCTATTCACTCTCATTTCTATCTTGAACGGTCATAACTCCGTTTTTGGTGTTTTCAACTTGAAAATGGTCAAATCTTTGGAAATGAAATCATTGATTCTTCATATTCACATCAATAGGTGTTGTTTCAGCCTCCATATGTGTCTTCTTTCTACAACTCCCAAATTCACCAATAAAACCTCCTATGAGATTCTAAGAACTAACACAACTGTGGGAAAAACTATAATGTTTGTTTCTTACTTTGACTTCTTCTCCCCCTTAATAGCATGCTTCAACTACTTTGAGACTTCAACACTTCTATTCACTCTCATTTCTATCTTGATAGGTCATAACTCTGTTTTTAGGATTCTCAGCTTGAATATGATCAAATCCATGGAAATGAAAGCATTGATTCTTCATATTCACATCAATAGGTGTTGTTTCAGCTTCAATATGTGTATTCTTTCTAAAACTCCCAAATTAACCATTAGAAACTCCTATGAGATTCAAAGAACTAACAGAACTGTTTGATAAGCTATAATGTTTGTTTCTTACTTTGACTTGCTTCTCCACCTTAATAGCATGCTTCCACTACTTTGACATTTCCACACTTCTATTCACTCTCATTTCTATCTTGAAGGGTCATAACTCCGTTTTTGGTGTTCTCAACTTGAAAATGGTCAAATCTTTGGAAATGAAAGCATTGATTCTTCATATTCACATCAATAGGTGTTGTTTCAGCTTCAATATGTGTATTCTTTCTAAAACTCCCAAATTTACCAATAGAAACTCTTATGAGATTCAAAGAACTAACAGAACTGTTAGATAAGCTATAATATTTGTTTCTTACTTTGACTTGCTTCTCCACCTTAATAGAATGCTTCCACTACTTTGACATTTCCACACTTCTATTCACTCTCATTTCTATCTTGAAGGGTCATAACTCCGCTTTTTGGTGTTCTCAACTTGAAAATGGTCAAATCTTTGGAAATGAAAGCATTGATTCTTCATATTCACATCAATAGGTGTTGTTTCAGCCTCCATATGTGTCTTCTTTCTACAACTCCCAAATTCACCAATAAAACCTCCTATGAGATTCTAAGAACTAACACAACTGTGGGAAAAACTATAATGTTTGTTTCTTACTTTGACTTCTTCTCCCCGTTAATAGCATGCTTCAACTACTTTGAGACTTCAACACTTCTATTCACTCTCATTTCTATCTTGATAGGTCATAACTCTGTTTTTAGGATTCTCAGCTTGAATATGATCAAATCCATGGAAATGAAAGCATTGATTCTTCATATTCACATCAATAGGTGTTGTTTCAGCTTCAATATGTGTATTCTTTCTAAAACTCCCAAATTTACCATTAGAAACTCCTATGAGATTCAAAATCTAACAGAACTGTTGGATAAGCTAAAATGTTTGTTTCTTACTTTGACTTGCTTCTCCACCTTAATAGCATGCTTCCACTACTTTGACATTTCCACACTTCTATTCACTCTCATTTCTATCTTGATAGGTCATAACTCTGTTTTTAGGATTCTCAGCTTGAATATGATCAAATCCTTGGAAATGAAAGCATTGATTCTTCATATTCACATCAATAGGTGTTGTTTCAGCTTCAATATGTGTATTCTTTCTAAAACTCCCAAATTTACCAATAGAAACTCTTATGAGATTCAAAGAACTAACAGAACTGTTGGATAAGCTATAATGTTTGTTTCTTACTTTGACTTGCTTCTCCACCTTAATAGTATACTTCCACTACTTTGACACTTCCACACTTCTATTCACTCTCATTTCTATCTTGATAGGT
Source organism: Cardamine occulta (assembly GCA_028015245.1). Lineage (NCBI taxonomy): Eukaryota > Viridiplantae > Streptophyta > Magnoliopsida > Brassicales > Brassicaceae > Cardamine > Cardamine occulta. Next base: position 9,437,110 of record CM051378.1, on the reverse strand, counting down.
CATAACTCCGTTTTTGGTGTTTTCAACTTGAAAATGGTCAAATCTTTGGAAATGAAAGCATTGATTCTTCATATTCACATCAATAGGTGTTGTTTCAGCCTCCATATGTGTCTTCTTTCTACAACTCCCAAATTCACCAATAAAACCTCCTATGAGATTCTAAGAACTAACACAACTGTGGGAAAAACTATAATGTTTGTTTCTTACTTTGACTTCTTCTCCCCCTTAATAGCATGCTTCAACTACTTTGAGACTTCAACACTTCTATTCACTCTCATTTCTATCTTGATAGGTCATAACTCTGTTTTTAGGATTCTCAGCTTGAATATGATCAAATCCATGGAAATGAAAGCATTGATTCTTCATATTCACATCAATAGGTGTTGTTTCAGCTTCAATATGTGTATTCTTTCTAAAACTCCCAAATTAACCTTTAGAAACTCCTATGAGATTCAAAGAACTAACAGAACTGTTTGATAAGCTATAATGTTTGTTTCTTACTTTGACTTGCTTCTCCACCTTAATAGCATGCTTCCACTACTTTGACATTTCCACACTTCTATTCACTCTCATTTCTATCTTGAAGGGTCATAACTCCGTTTTTGGTGTTCTCAACTTGAAAATGGTCAAATCTTTGGAAATGAAAGCATTGATTCTTCATATTCACATTAATAGGTGTTGTTTCAGCTTCAATATGTGTATTCTTTCTAAAACTCCAAAATTTACCATTAGAAACTCTTATGAGATTCAAAGAACTAACAGAACTGTTAGATAAGCTATAATATTTGTTTCTTACTTTGACTTGCTTCTCCACCTTAATAGCATGCTTCCACTACTTTGACATTTCCACACTTCTATTCACTCTCATTTCTATCTTGAAGGGTCATAACTCCGTTTTTGGTGTTCTCAACTTGAAAATGGTCAAATCTTTGGAAATGAAAGCATTGATTCTTCATATTCACATCAATAGGTGTTGTTTCAGCTTCAATATGTGTATTCTTTCTAAAACTCTTAAATTTACCAATAGAAACTCTTATGAGATTCAAAGAACTAACAGAACTGTTAGATAAGCTATAATATTTGTTTCTTACTTTGACTTGCTTCTCCACCTTAATAGAATGCTTCCACTACTTTGACATTTCCACACTTCTATTCACTCTCATTTCTATCTTGAAGGGTCATAACTCCCGTTTTTTGGTGTTTTCAACTTGAAAATGGTCAAATCTTTGGAAATGAAAGCATTGATTCTTCATATTCACATCAATAGGTGTTGTTTCAGCCTCCATATGTGTCTTCTTTCTACAACTCCCAAATTCACCAATAAAACCTCCTATGAGATTCTAAGAACTAACACAACTGTGGGAAAAACTATAATGTTTGTTTCTTACTTTGACTTGCTTCTCCCCCTTAATAGCATGCTTCAACTACTTTGAGACTTCAACACTTCTATTCACTCTCATTTCTATCTTGATAGGTCATAACTCTGTTTTTAGGATTCTCAGCTTGAATATGATCAAATCCATGGAAATGAAAGCATTGATTCTTCATATTCACATCAATAGGTGTTGTTTCAGCTTCAATATGTGTATTCTTTCTAAAACTCCCAAATTTACCATTAGAAACTCCTATGAGATTCAAAAAACTAACGGAACTGTTGGCTAAGCTAAAATGTTTGTTTCTTACTTTGACTTGCTTCTCCACCTTAATAGCATGCTTCCACTACTTTGACATTTCCATACTTCTATTCACTCTTATTTCAATCTTGATAGGTCATAACTCTGTTTTTAGGATTCTCAGCTTGAATATGATCAAATCCTAGGAAATGAAAGCATTGATTCTTCATATTCACATCAATAGGTGTTGTTTCAGCTTCAATATGTGTATTCTTTCTAAAACTCCCAAATTTACCAATAGAAACTCTTATGAGATTCAAAGAACTAACAGAACTGTTGGATAAGCTATAATGTTTGTTTCTTACTTTGACTTGCTTCTCCACCTTAATAGTATACTTCCACTACTTTGACACTTCCACACTTCTATTCACTCTCATTTCTATCTTGAACGGTCATAACTCCGTTTTTGGTGTTTTCAACTTGAAAATGGTCAAATCTTTGGAAATGAAATCATTGATTCTTCATATTCACATCAATAGGTGTTGTTTCAGCCTCCATATGTGTCTTCTTTCTACAACTCCCAAATTCACCAATAAAACCTCCTATGAGATTCTAAGAACTAACACAACTGTGGGAAAAACTATAATGTTTGTTTCTTACTTTGACTTCTTCTCCCCCTTAATAGCATGCTTCAACTACTTTGACACTTCAACACTTCTATTCACTCTCATTTCTATCTTGATAGGTCATAACTCTGTTTTTAGGATTCTCAGCTTGAATATGATCAAATCCATGGAAATGAAAGCATTGATTCTTCATATTCACATCAATAGGTGTTGTTTCAGCTTCAATATGTGTATTCTTTCTAAAACTCCCAAATTAACCATTAGAAACTCCTATGAGATTCAAAGAACTAACAGAACTGTTTGATAAGCTATAATGTTTGTTTCTTACTTTGACTTGCTTCTCCACCTTAATAGCATGCTTCCACTACTTTGACATTTCCACACTTCTATTCACTCTCATTTCTATCTTGAAGGGTCATAACTCCGTTTTTGGTGTTCTCAACTTGAAAATGGTCAAATCTTTGGAAATGAAAGCATTGATTCTTCATATTCACATCAATAGGTGTTGTTTCAGCTTCAATATGTGTATTCTTTCTAAAACTCCCAAATTTACCAATAGAAACTCTTATGAGATTCAAAGAACTAACAGAACTGTTAGATAAGCTATAATATTTGTTTCTTACTTTGACTTGCTTCTCCACCTTAATAGCATGCTTCCACTACTTTGACATTTCCACACTTCTATTCACTCTCATTTCTATCTTGAAGGGTCATAACTCCGTTTTTGGTGTTCTCAACTTGAAAATGGTCAAATCTTTGGAAATGAAAGCATTGATTCTTCATATTCACATCAATAGGTGTTGTTTCAGCTTCAATATGTGTATTCTTTCTAAAACTCCTAAATTTACCAATAGAAACTCTTATGAGATTCAAAGAACTAACAGAACTGTTAGATAAGCTATAATATTTGTTTCTTACTTTGACTTGCTTCTCCACCTTAATAGAATGCTTCCACTACTTTGACATTTCCACACTTCTATTCACTCTCATTTCTATCTTGAACGGTCATAACTCCGTTTTTGGTGTTTTCAACTTGAAAATGGTCAAATCTTTGGAAATGAAAGCATTGATTCTTCATATTCACATCAATAGGTGTTGTTTCAGCCTCCATATGTGTCTTCTTTCTACAACTCCCAAATTCACCAATAAAACCTCCTATGAGATTCTAAGAACTAACACAACTGTGGGAAAAACTATAATGTTTGTTTCTTACTTTGATTTGCTTGTCCCCTTAATAGCATGCTTCAACTACTTTGAGACTTCAACACTTCTATTCACTCTCATTTCTATCTTGATAGGTCATAACTCTGTTTTTAGGATTCTCAGCTTGAATATGATCAAATCCATGGAAATGAAAGCATTGATTCTTCATATTCACATCAATAGGTGTTGTTTCAGCTTCAATATGTGTATTCTTTCTAAAACTCCCAAATTTACCATTAGAAACTCCTATGAGATTCAAAAAACTAACAGAACTGTTGGATAAGCTAAAATGTTTGTTTCTTACTTTGACTTGCTTCTCCACCTTAATAGCATGCTTCCACTACTTTGACATTTCCACACTTCTATTCACTCTCATTTCTATCTTGATAGGTCATAACTCTGTTTTTAGGATTCTCAGCTTGAATATGATCAAATCCTTGGAAATGAAAGCATTGATTCTTCATATTCACATCAATAGGTGTTGTTTCAGCTTCAATATGTGTATTCTTTCTAAAACTCCCAAATTTACCAATAGAAAAACTCTTATGAGATTCAAAGAACTAACAGAACTGTTGGATGAAGCTATAATGTTTGTTTCTTACTTTGACTTGCTTCTCCACCTTAATAGTATGCTTCCACTACTTTGACATTTCCACACTTCTATTCACTCTCATTTCTATCTTGAAGGGTCATAACTCTGTTTTGGTGTTTTCAACTTGAAAATGGTCAAATCTTTGGAAATGAAAGCATTGATTCTTCATATTCACATCAATAGGTGTTGTTTCAGCCTCCATATGTGTCTTCTTTCTACAACTCCCAAATTCACCAATAAAACCTCCTATGAGATTCTAAGAACTAACACAACTGTGGGAAAAACTATAATGTTTGTTTCTTACTTTGACTTCTTCTCCCCTTAATAGCATGCTTCAACTACTTTGAGACTTCAACACTTCTATTCACTCTCATTTCTATCTTGATAGGTCATAACTCTGTTTTTAGGATTCTCAGCTTGAATATGATCAAATCCATGGAAATGAAAGCATTGATTCTTCATATTCACATCAATAGGTGTTGTTTCAGCTTCAATATGTGTATTCTTTCTAAAACTCCCAAATTAACCATTAGAAACTCCTATGAGATTCAAAGAACTAACAGAACTGTTTGATAAGCTATAATGTTTGTTTCTTACTTTGACTTGCTTCTCCACCTTAATAGCATGCTTCCACTACTTTGACATTTCCACACTTCTATTCACTCTCATTTCTATCTTGAAGGGTCATAACTCCGTTTTTGGTGTTCTCAACTTGAAAATGGTCAAATCTTTGGAAATGAAAGCATTGATTCTTCATATTCACATCAATAGGTGTTGTTTCAGCTTCAATATGTGTATTCTTTCTAAAACTCCCAAATTTACCAATAGAAACTCTTATGAGATTCAAAGAACTAACAGAACTGTTAGATAAGCTATAATATTTGTTTCTTACTTTGACTTGCTTCTCCACCTTAATAGAATGCTTCCACTACTTTGACATTTCCACACTTCTATTCACTCTCATTTCTATCTTGAAGGTTCATAACTCCGTTTTGGTGTTTTCAACTTGAAAATGGTCAAATCTTTGGAAATGAAAGCATTGATTCTTCATATTCACATCAATAGGTGTTGTTTCAGCCTCCATATGTGTCTTCTTTCTACAACTCCCAAATTCACCAATAAAACCTCCTATGAGATTCTAAGAACTAACACAACTGTGGGAAAAACTATAATGTTTGTTTCTTACTTTGACTTCTTCTCCCCCTTAATAGCATGCTTCAACTACTTTGAGACTTCAACACTTCTATTCACTCTCATTTCTATCTTGATAGGTCATAACTCTGTTTTTAGGATTCTCAGCTTGAATATGATCAAATCCATGGAAATGAAAGCATTGATTCTTCATATTCACATCAATAGGTGTTGTTTCAGCTTCAATATGTGTATTCTTTCTAAAACTCCCAAATTAACCATTAGAAACTCCTATGAGATTCAAAGAACTAACAGAACTGTTAGATAAGCTATAATGTTTGTTTCTTACTTTGACTTGCTTCTCCACCTTAATAGCATGCTTCCACTACTTTGACATTTCCACACTTCTATTCACTCTCATTTCTATCTTGAAGGGTCATAACTCCGTTTTTGGTGTTCTCAACTTGAAAATGGTCAAATCTTTGGAAATGAAAGCATTGATTCTTCATATTCACATCAATAGGTGTTGTTTCAGCTTCAATATGTGTATTCTTTCTAAAACTCCCAAATTTACCAATAGAAACTCTTATGAGATTCAAAGAACTAACAGAACTGTTAGATAAGCTATAATATTTGTTTCTTACTTTGACTTGCTTCTCCACCTTAATAGCATGCTTCCACTACTTTGACATTTCCACACTTCTATTCACTCTCATTTCTATCTTGAAGGGTCATAACTCCGTTTTTGGTGTTTTCAACTTGAAAATGGTCAAATCTTTGGAAATGAAAGCATTGATTCTTCATATTCACATCAATAGGTGTTGTTTCAGCCTCCATATGTGTCTTTTTTCTACAACTCCCAAATTCACCAATAAAACCTCCTATGAGATTCTAAGAACTAACACAACTGTGGGAAAAACTATAATGTTTGTTTCTTACTTTGACTTCTTCTCCCCCTTAATAGCATGCTTCAACTACTTTGAGACTTCAACACTTCTATTCACTCTCATTTCTATCTTGATAGGTCATAACTCTGTTTTTAGGATTCTCAGCTTGAATATGATCAAATCCATGGAAATGAAAGCATTGATTCTTCATATTCACATCAATAGGTGTTGTTTCAGCTTCAATATGTGTATTCTTTCTAAAACTCCCAAATTAACCATTAGAAACTCCTATGAGATTCAAAGAACTAACAGAACTGTTTGATAAGCTATAATGTTTGTTTCTTACTTTGACTTGCTTCTCCACCTTAATAGCATGCTTCCACTACTTTGACATTTCCACACTTCTATTCACTCTCATTTCTATCTTGAAGGGTCATAACTCCGTTTTTGGTGTTCTCAACTTGAAAATGGTCAAATCTTTGGAAATGAAAGCATTGATTCTTCATATTCACATCAATAGGTGTTGTTTCAGCTTCAATATGTGTATTCTTTCTAAAACTCCCAAATTTACCAATAGAAACTCTTTCGAGATTCAAAGAACTAACAGAACTGTTAGATAAGCTATAATATTTGTTTCTTACTTTGACTTGCTTCTCCACCTTAATAGCATGCTTCCACTACTTTGACATTTCCACACTTCTATTCACTCTCATTTCTATCTTGAAGGGTCATAACTCCGTTTTTGGTGTTTTCAACTTGAAAATGGTCAAATCTTTGGAAATGAAAGCATTGATTCTTCATATTCACATCAATAGGTGTTGTTTCAGCCTCCATATGTGTCTTCTTTCTACAACTCCCAAATTCACCAATAAAACCTCCTATGAGATTCTAAGAACTAACACAACTGTGGGAAAAACTATAATGTTTGTTTCTTACTTTGACTTCTTCTCCCCTTCATAGCATGCTTCAACTACTTTGAGACTTCAACACTTCTATTCACTCTCATTTCTATCTTGATAGGTCATAACTCTGTTTTTAGGATTCTCAGCTTGAATATGATCAAATCCATGGAAATGAAAGCATTGATTCTTCATATTCACATCAATAGGTGTTGTTTCAGCTTCAATATGTGTATTCTTTCTAAAACTCCCAAATTTACCATTAGAAACTCCTATGAGATTCAAAAAACTAACAGAACTGTTGGATAAGCTAAAATGTTTGTTTCTTACTTTGACTTGCTTCTCCACCTTAATAGGATGCTTCCACTACTTTGACATTTCCACACTTCTATTCACTCTCATTTCTATCTTGATAGGTCATAACTCTGTTTTTAGGATTCTCAGCTTGAATATGATCAAATCCTTGGAAATGAAAGCATTGATTCTTCATATTCACATCAATAGGTGTTGTTTCAGCTTCAATATGTGTATTCTTTCTAAAACTCCCAAATTTACCAATAGAAACTCTTATGAGATTCAAAGAACTAACAGAACTGTTGGATAAGCTATAATGTTTGTTTCTTACTTTGACTTGCTTCTCCACCTTAATAGTATACTTCCACTACTTTGACACTTCCACACTTCTATTCACTCTCATTTCTATCTTGAACGGTCATAACTCCGTTTTTGGTGTTTTCAACTTGAAATGGTCAAATCTTTGGAAATGAAAGCATTGATTCTTCATATTCACATCAATAGGTGTTGTTTCAGCTTCAATATGTGTATTCTTTCTAAAACTCCCAAATTAACCATTAGAAACTCCTATGAGATTCAAAAAACTAACGGAACTGTTGGATAAGCTAAAATGTTTGTTTCTTACTTTGACTTGCTTCTCCACCTTAATAGCATGCTTCCACTACTTTGACATTTCCACACTTCTATTCACTCTCATTTCTATCTTGATAGGTCATAACTCTGTTTTTAGGATTCTCAGCTTGAATATGATCAAATCCATGGAAATGAAAGCATTGATTCTTCATATTCACATCAATAGGTGTTGTTTCAGCTTCAATATGTGTATTCTTTCTAAAACTCCCAAATTTACCATTAGAAACTCCTATGAGATTCAAAGAACTAACAGAACTGTTTGATAAGCTATAATGTTTGTTTCTTACTTTGACTTGCTTCTCCACCTTAATAGCATGCTTCCACTACTTTGACATTTCCACACTTCTATTCACTCTCATTTCTATCTTGAAGGGTCATAACTCCGTTTTTGGTGTTCTCAACTTGAAAATGGTCAAATCTTTGGAAATGAAAGCATTGATTCTTCATATTCACATCAATAGGTGTTGTTTCAGCTTCAATATGTGTATTCTTTCTAAAACTCCCAAATTTACCAATAGAAACTCTTATGAGATTCAAAGAACTAACAGAACTGTTAGATAAGCTATAATATTTGTTTCTTACTTTGACTTGCTTCTCCACCTTAATAGCATGCTTCCACTACTTTGACATTTCCACACTTCTATTCACTCTCATTTCTATCTTGAAGGGTCATAACTCCGTTGGTGGGGTTTGCGACTTGAAAATGGTCAAATCTTTGGAAATGAAATCATTGATTCTTCATATTCACATCAATAGGTGTTGTTTCAGCCTCCATATGTGTCTTCTTTCTACAACTCCCAAATTCACCAATAAAACCTCCTATGAGATTCTAAGAACTAACACAACTGTGGGAAAAACTATAATGTTTGTTTCTTACTTTGACTTCTTCTCCCCCTTAATAGCTTGCTTCAACAACTTTGAGACTTCAACACTTCTATTCACTCTCATTTCTATCTTGATAGGTCATAACTCTGTTTTTAGGATTCTCAGCTTGAATATGATCAAATCCATGGAAATGAAAGCATTGATTCTTCATATTCACATCAATAGGTGTTGTTTCAGCTTCAATATGTGTATTCTTTCTAAAACTCCCAAATTAACCATTAGAAACTCCTATGAGATTCAAAGAACTAACAGAACTGTTTGATAAGCTATAATGTTTGTTTCTTACTTTGACTTGCTTCTCCACCTTAATAGCATGCTTCCACTACTTTGACATTTCTACACTTCTATTCACTCTCATTTCTATCTTGATAGGTCATAACTCTGTTTTTAGGATTCTCAGCTTGAATATGATCAAATCTTTGGAAATGAAAGCATTGATTCTTCATATTCACATCAATAGGTGTTGTTTCAGCTTCAATATGTGTATTCTTTCTAAAACTCCCAAATGTACCAATAGAAACTCCTATGAGATTCAAAGAACTAACAGAACTGTTAGATAAGCTATAATGTTTGTTTCTTACTTTGACTTGCTTCTCCACCTTAATAGCATGCTTCCACTACTTTGACATTTCCACACTTCTATTCACTCTCATTTCTATCTTGAAGGGTCATAACTCCGTTTTTGGTGTTCTCAACTTGAAAATGGTCAAATCTTTGGAAATGAAAGCATTGATTCTTCATATTCACATCAATAGGTGTTGTTTCAGCTTCAATATGTGTATTCTTTCTAAAACTCCCAAATTTACCAATAGAAACTCCTTATGAGATTCAAAGAACTAACAGAACTGTTGGATAAGCTATAATGTTTGTTTCTTACTTTGACTTGCTTCTCCACCTTAATAGTATGCTTCCACTACTTTGACACTTCCACACTTCTATTCACTCTCATTTCTATCTTGAAGGTCATAACTCCGTTTTTGGTGTTCTCAACTTGAAAATGGTCAAATCTTTTGGAAATGAAACCATTGATTCTTCATATTCACATCAATAGGTGTTGTTTCAGCCTCCATATGTGTCTTCTTTCTACAACTCCCAAATTCACCAATAAAACCTCCTATGAGATTCTAAGAACTAACACAACTGTGGGAAAAACTATAATGTTTGTTTCTTACTTTGACTTCTTCTCCCCCTTAATAGCATGCTTCAACTACTTTGAGACTTCAACACTTCTAATCACTCTCATTTCTATCTTGATAGGTCATAACTCTGTTTTAGGATTCTCAGCTTGAATATGATCAAATCCATGGAAATGAAAGCATTGATTCTTCATATTCACATCAATAGGTGTTGTTTCAGCCTCCATATGTGTCTTCTTGCTACAACTCCCAAATTCACCATTAGAAACTCCTATGAGATTCAAAGAACTAACAGAACTGTGGGATAAGCTATAATGTTTGTTTCTTACTTTGACTTGCTTCTCCACCTTAATAGAATGCTTCCACTACTTTGACATTTCCACACTTCTATTCACTCTCATTTCTATCTTGAAGGGTCATAACTCCGTTTTTGGTGTTTTCAACTTGAAAATGGTCAAATCTTTGGAAATGAAAGCATTGATTCTTCATATTCACATCAATAGGTGTTGTTTCAGCCTCCATATGTGTCTTCTTTCTACAACTCCCAAATTCACCAATAAAACCTCCTATGAGATTCTAAGAACTAACACAACTGTGGGAAAAACTATAATGTTTGTTTCTTACTTTGACTTCTTCTCCCCCTTAATAGCATGCTTCAACTACTTTGAGACTTCAACACTTCTATTCACTCTCATTTCTATCTTGATAGGTCATAACTCTGTTTTTAGGATTCTCAGCTTGAATATGATCAAATCCATGGAAATGAAAGCATTGATTCTTCATATTCACATCAATAGGTGTTGTTTCAGCTTCAATATGTGTATTCTTTCTAAAACTCCCAAATTTACCATTAGAAACTCCTATGAGATTCAAAAAACTAACAGAACTGTTGGATAAGCTAAAATGTTTGTTTCTTACTTTGACTTGCTTCTCCACCTTAATAGCATGCTTCCACTACTTTGACATTCTCACACTTCTATTCACTCTCATTTCTAACTTGATAGGTCATAACTCCGTTTTTGGTGTTCTCAACTTGAAAATGGTCAAATCTTTGGAAATGAAAGCATTGATTCTTCATATTCACATCAATAGGTGTTGTTTCAGCTTCAATATGTGTATTCTTTCTAAAACTCCCAAATTTACCAATAGAAACTCTTATGAGATTCAAAGAACTAACAGAACTGTTAGATAAGCTATAATATTTGTTTCTTACTTTGACTTGCTTCTCCACCTTAATAGCATGCTTCCACTACTTTGACATTTCCACACTTCTATTCACTCTCATTTCTATCATGAAGGGTCATAACTCCGCTTTTTTGGTGTTTTCAACTTGAAAATGGTCAAATCTTTGGAAATGAAATCATTGATTCTTCATATTCACATCAATAGGTGTTGTTTCAGCTCCATATGTGTCTTCTTTCTACAACTCCCAAATTCACCAATAAAACCTCCTATGAGATTCTAAGAACTAACACAACTGTGGGAAAAACTATAATGTTTGTTTCTTACTTTGACTTCTTCTCCCCTTAATAGCATGCTTCAACTACTTTGAGACTTCAACACTTCTATTCACTCTCATTTCTATCTTGATAGGTCATAACTCTGTTTTTAGGATTCTCAGCTTGAATATGATCAAATCCATGGAAATGAAAGCATTGATTCTTCATATTCACATCAATAGGTGTTGTTTCAGCTTCAATATGTGTATTCTTTCTAAAACTCCCAAATTAACCATTAGAAACTCCTATGAGATTCAAAGAACTAACAGAACTGTTTGATAAGCTATAATGTTTGTTTCTTACTTTGACTTGCTTCTCCACCTTAATAGCATGCTTCCACTACTTTGACATTTCTACACTTCTATTCACTCTCATTTCTATCTTGATAGGTCATAACTCTGTTTTTAGGATTCTCAGCTTGAATATGATCAAATCTTTGGAAATGAAAGCATTGATTCTTCATATTCACATCAATAGGTGTTGTTTCAGCTTCAATATGTGTATTCTTTCTAAAACTCCCAAATTTACCATTAGAAACTCCTATGAGATTCAAAGAACTAACAGAACTGTTAGATAAGCTATAATGTTTGTTTCTTACTTTGACTTGCTTCTCCACCTTAATAGCATGCTTCCACTACTTTGACATTTCCACACTTCTATTCACTCTCATTTCTATCTTGAAGGGTCATAACTCCGTTTTTGGTGTTCTCAACTTGAAAATGGTCAAATCTTTGGAAATGAAAGCATTGATTCTTCATATTCACATCAATAGGTGTTGTTTCAGCTTCAATATGTGTATTCTTTCTAAAACTCCCAAATTTACCAATAGAAACTCTTATGAGATTCAAAGAACTAACAGAACTGTTGGATAAGCTATAATGTTTGTTTCTTACTTTGACTTGCTTCTCCACCTTAATAGTATACTTCCACTACTTTGACACTTCCACACTTCTATTCACTCTCATTTCTATCTTGAACGGTCATAACTCCGTTTTTGGTGTTTTCAACTTGAAAATGGTCAAATCTTTGGAAATGAAAGCATTGATTCTTCATATTCACATCAATAGGTGTTGTTTCAGCCTCCATATGTGTCTTCTTTCTACAACTCCCAAATTCACCAATAAAACCTCCTATGAGATTCTAAGAACTAACACAACTGTTGAAAAAACTATAATGTTTGTTTCTTACTTTGACTTCTTCTCCCCCTTAATAACATGCTTCAACTACTTTGAGACTTCAACACTTCTATTCACTCTCATTTCTATCTTGATAGGTCATAACTCTGTTTTTAGGATTCTCAGCTTGAATATGATCAAATCCATGGAAATGAAAGCATTGATTCTTCATATTCACATCAATAGGTGTTGTTTCAGCTTCAATATGTGTATTCTTTCTAAAACTCCCAAATTAACCATTAGAAACTCCTATGAGATTCAAAGAACTAACAGAACTGTTTGATAAGCTATAATGTTTGTTTCTTACTTTGACTTGCTTCTCCACCTTAATAGCATGCTTCCACTACTTTGACATTTCCACACTTCTATTCACTCTCATTTCTATCTTGAAGGGTCATAACTTCGTTTTTGGTGTTCTCAACTTGAAAATGGTCAAATCTTTGGAAATGAAAGCATTGATTCTTCATATTCACATCAATAGGTGTTGTTTCAGCTTCAATATGTGTATTCTTTCTAAAACTCCCAAATTTACCAATAGAAACTCTTATGAGATTCAAAGAACTAACAGAACTGTTAGATAAGCTATAATATTTGTTTCTTACTTTGACTTGCTTCTCCACCTTAATAGCATGCTTCCACTACTTTGACATTTCCACACTTCTATTCACTCTCATTTCTATCTTGAAGGGTCATAACTCGCGTTTTTGGTGTTCTCAACTTGAAAATGGTCAAATCTTTGGAAATGAAAGCATTGATTCTTCATATTCACATCAATAGGTGTTGTTTCAGCTTCAATATGTGTATTCTTTCTAAAACTCCTAAATTTACCAATAGAAACTCTTATGAGATTCAAAGAACTAACAGAACTGTTAGATAAGCTATAATATTTGTTTCTTACTTTGACTTGCTTCTCCACCTTAATAGAATGCTTCCACTACTTTGACATTTCCACACTTCTATTCACTCTTATTTCTATCTTGAAGGGTCATAACTCCGTTTTTGGTGTTTTCAACTTGAAAATGGTCAAATCTTTGGAAATGAAAGCATTGATTCTTCATATTCACATCAATAGGTGTTGTTTCAGCCTCCATATGTGTCTTCTTTCTACAACTCCCAAATTCACCAATAAAACCTCCTATGAGATTCTAAGAACTAACACAACTGTGGGAAAAACTATAATGTTTGTTTCTTACTTTGACTTCTTCTCCCCCTTAATAGCATGCTTCAACTACTTTGAGACTTCAACACTTCTATTCACTCTCATTTCTATCTTGATAGGTCATAACTCTGTTTTTAGGATTCTCAGCTTGAATATGATCAAATCCATGGAAATGAAAGCATTGATTCTTCATATTCACATCAATAGGTGTTGTTTCAGCTTCAATATGTGTATTCTTTCTAAAACTCCCAAATTAACCATTAGAAACTCCTATGAGATTCAAAGAACTAACAGAACTGTTTGATAAGCTATAATGTTTGTTTCTTACTTTGACTTGCTTCTCCACCTTAATAGCATGCTTCCACTACTTTGACATTTCTACACTTCTATTCACTCTCATTTCTATCTTGATAGGTCATAACTCTGTTTTTAGGATTCTCAGCTTGAATATGATCAAATCTTTGGAAATGAAAGCATTGATTCTTCATATTCACATCAATAGGTGTTGTTTCAGCTTCAATATGTGTATTCTTTCTAAAACTCCCAAATTTACCATTAGAAACTCCTATGAGATTCAAAGAACTAACAGAACTGTTAGATAAGCTATAATGTTTGTTTCTTACTTTGACTTGCTTCTCCACCTTAATAGCATGCTTCCACTACTTTGACATTTCCACACTTCTATTCACTCTCATTTCTATCTTGAAGGGTCATAACTCCGTTTTTGGTGTTCTCAACTTGAAAATGGTCAAATCTTTGGAAATGAAAGCATTGATTCTTCATATTCACATCAATAGGTGTTGTTTCAGCTTCAATATGTGTATTCTTTCTAAAACTCCCAAATTTACCAATAGAAACTCTTATGAGATTCAAAGAACTAACAGAACTGTTGGATAAGCTATAATGTTTGTTTCTTACTTTGACTTGCTTCTCCACCTTAATAGTATACTTCCACTACTTTGACATTTCCACACTTCTATTCACTCTCATTTCTATCTTGAACGGTCATAACTCCGTTTTTGGTGTTTTCAACTTGAAAATGGTCAAATCTTTGGAAATGAAAGCATTGATTCTTCATATTCACATCAATAGGTGTTGTTTCAGCCTCCATATGTGTCTTCTTTCTACAACTCCCAAATTCACCAATAAAACCTCCTATGAGATTCAAGAACTAAC